>VZQC01009231.1:923113-995186 GCA_009823505.1 Rhizomys pruinosus
GGACTTGGGGGCTGGAGAGATGGCCTAGCGGTTAAGAGTGCTGACCGCTCTTACAGAGGACCCGGGTTCGATCCCCAGCACCCACATGGCGGCTGAGAGCCGTCTGAGACTTCAATTCCAGGAGAACTCCAGTTCCAAGGGAATCCGAGACCCTCTTCTGAACTCCGCGGCGTTGCACCACACGGGTGCACAGACTTGCATGCAGACGGTACATTCATACACATACAGAAATAAATAAAATTAATAAAAAAAAAAAAAGTTGGACTTGGGCCGGGCGTAGTGGCACACGTCTTTAATCCTAGCACTTGGGAGGCGGAGACAGGTGGATCTTTGTGAGTTCAAGGCCAGCCTGGTCTACAGAGTGAGTTCCAGGACAGCTGGGGCTACAGGGAGACCCTAAAAAAAAGTTGGACTTGGTGGTGGTATCTATAATCCCAATGAGATGGAAGCCAGAGACAGGGGACTCAGCTGGGGGCTCACAGACCAGTCAGCACAGTCGCAGAAATAACAAGAGAGACTCTGCTCCAACACTCATATGGTAGAAGGAGGATTTTTTTTCAAGAAAGGCTTTCAGAACAAAATGAGAGTTTACTTTGTTTCCTTCAAAAGCAAAAGAACATTTATCACAAGATGTATACACACACACACAACTCATGTCTAACAAAGGTTTGCCTCAAGGTAGCTTTTCAGAGTAATTTTAGAATGAACCAATGGTACTAGAAACATATTATTTAAGATTACTTTGGGAAGTCATTTGGTCTTTCTTCAGAGTGTTTATCAATAAATACAGTTAAGGAATGAAAATAGCCTTGGGGGGTCAATGAGTAATTTTTACTTAGAAGTAGTATGGCAATAAATCTAGTTTTTAACCTAGGGAATCACCCAATGAGTCTAAAATAATTGAAGTGGGGCTGGAGAGCTGGTTCAGCAGTTGAGAGTATGTACTGACCTGAGTTCAGTTCCCAGCACCTATGTCTGGCAGCTCACAACCACTTGTAACTCTAGCTCCAGGGGATCCAACGCCCTCTTCTAGGCTCTACAAGTACCTGCACTCACATGCACCTATCTATAGCCACACCCACATACACATAATTAAATAAAAATAAATCTTTAAAACAAGAGAAGTAATTTACATCACTGACTTAAGAAAACCATTGCCGGGCATGGTGGTGCACGCCTTTAATCCCAGCACTTGGGAGGCAGAGGCAGGTGGATCCCTGTGAGTTCAAGGCCAGCCTGGTCTACAGAGTGAGCTCCAGGCCAGCTGTGACTAAAGGGAGACCCTGTCTCAAAAATACCCCCCCCCAAAAAAAAGAAAGAAAACCATTAAAGGGGCTGGAGAGATGGCTCAGTGGTTTAAGAGCACCTACTTCTCTTCCAGAGGACTCAGGTTTGATTCCCAGCACCCACTTGGCGGCTAAGAACCACCTTAAGCCGGGCATGGTGGCGCACCCCTTTAATCCCAGCACTCGGGAAGCAGAGGCAGGCGGTTCTCTGTGAGTTGGAGGCCAGCCTGGTCTACAGAGTGAGTTCCAGGCTAGCTGGGGCTATAGGGAGACCCTGTCTCAAAGAGGAAAAAAAAAAGAAAACCATTAAGAACTGATGAGGCAGCTTAATGGATAAGGTGCCTGTTGCTAAGGCTGACAACTTAAAAAAACAACCCCTGAAACCTCTGTAGTAGGAGAACCAACTCCTACAAGGTTAGGTTCTCTGACCTCCACATGCAAATGCCTCTCCCTATAAATGTATTTTTTAAAGAGAAAACTGTTAAAACTAGTATATTGATATAATTTAATTATTCAAAAAACATCCCCAGATAACCTGTGGATCATAATTTATGGCTAGTGGAAATACAAAGTATTTTTCTCAAAACAGTGCCTGTTGCTAAGGCTGACAACTTAAAAAAACAACCATGCCCGTTCTAAGATGGTTTTTAGCCACCATGTGGGTGCTGGGAATAAAACCCCAGTCCTCTGCAAGAGCAGTCGGTACTCTAAACCGCCAAGCCATCTCTCCAGCCCCACCCTGCCTCTGGTATTTCATTAGAGTAATACAAAACTGATTGACACACATGGTTAATAAAACAGCCTTCCCCTAGACCCTCCTTTTTTTTGGTCTTTTCGAGACAGGGTCTCCCTGTAGCCCCAGCTGTCCTGGAACTCACTCTGTAGACCAGGCTGGCCTTAAACTCACAGAGATCCGCCTCCCTCTGCCTCCCGAGTACTGGGATTAAACGTGTGTGAAACCACGAATGCCCTTACTTTTTATTTTATGTGTATGAGTGTTTCTTTCCCTGCATCCGGGTGAACCACATGCATGCAGATCCCTTGGAACTCCAGTTACACATGGTTAGCTGCCTATGAGCGCTGTGCTCTTAACCATCGAGCTATCTCTCTTCTGGCCCCCACTAGACTCTTCTTAATAACACTTTTGTAAGAAATTCTACAAGTCATATGTCTACTACATCAAAAACAGTTCTAGTCCCTTGACTTCAAACCACAATAGTAACTAATCTGTGGGGATAAAACAGTATTTAAGAGCATGAACTCCTAAATGACTTTGAATGCATTTGAAACCCAAGTGGACCACTATTTTGGGCATGCAATCTTGAGTTGAGATTTTTTTTTTCAGGTCTCCCCATTCACAATAAAGACCAGGCACAGTGGCCTAGGCTGAGGTGTACATGGGGTGGGTTTGCTCTGCCTCCTCTTTCTATACAGTCAGTGTAGAAACACAGCCTGTGGTAAGAACCAGGAGGCTTTGAGTTGAGATTTTTGTGTGTCTGTCTCCTCACCCCCACCTCCACCCTCCATCCCCTACCCCATGTGGTTTATAAACTGGGTTAGATTTGTGCCTGGCATCTAGAAAGAGTTAAAGGGGTATTTAACTCAGTAATTTATCAGATTTTTTTTTTTTTTGTCTTTTTTGAAACAGGGTCTCCCTGTAGTCCCAGCTGTCCTGGAACTTGCTCTGTAGACCAGGCTGGCCTTGAACTCACAAAGATCTGCCTGCCTCTGCCTCCCAAGTGCTAGGATTAAAGGCGTGCGCCACCACGCCCAGCCAGATTTTTTTTTTTTAATGGCTGCAACAAACATAAGTGGATTAATTTTCCAGTTGTATGCACAGATATTGATTCTAGACTTTCCAACAAGGAGAAAATATCTCCCAAATATATTACAAAAAGTAAAGAAATCTGATCTCAAGTGACTGAGCAATATCACGGGTCTTATTGAGCAATGAGCACTTCACGCACTTATTCTGGCTAATTTCCTTATGTGTTCTCACACAGGAGAAAGTTGCACAGCTTCTGACAGAAGCACACGTTCTGGACAGACAAGGCTGTAATTGGCGCTCTTTATCTGTGGGTTTTGCAGCTGTGGATTTACCATCTTCAAGCAGAAAATATGTGGAAAAATTGTCTTTATTCACTATGTACACTCTAGTCATTATTCCTTAAATAATAAACTATTTTCGCCGGGCGTGGTGGCGCACGCCTTTAATCCTAGCACTTGGGAGGCAGAGGCAGGCGGATCTTTGTGAGTTCAAGGCCAGCCTGGTCTACAGTGAGTTCCAGGACAGCTGGGACTACAGGGAGACCCTGTCCTCTGCAAAACGAACAAAAAAAAAAAAAAAAACAAACAAAAAAAAACCCCAAAAAAACCCAAATAATAAACAATTTTCATGGCATTTATACTGTATTCAGTATTGTAATAGAGAAATGATTAAAGTATGCAGGAAGATGTGTTTGGGTCATCTGAAATATCATCAATTTATATTAGAGACCTGAGCATTTCTAGATTTTGGTGTTTTGCAGAGGTCCTGGGACCAATTCCTCAGGGGCTTCAAGGGACAACTGTATTTTACATCTCATGCCTGTGCTATTTTCTGTTTGTGAAGGGAATAGGTACCTGGAAGGTCTTCAACTGGCATTTCACTTCATTAGTTTAAGTATGTCCAAAATCCTGAAGGTTTGTTAAATATCTGCTAAAATAGCAGTATCTACGACATTTTTGTAAATGCATTTAATACCAACACACATTTAGAAAAACTTTTTTTTAAGATTTATTTTATTTTATTATTTATTTTTTGAGACAGGATCTCCCTGTAGCTCCAGCTGGCCTGGAACTCACTCTGTAGACCAGGTTGGCTTTGAACTCACAGAGATCCACCTGTCTCTGCCTCCTGAGTGCTGGCATTAAAAGGGTGTGGCACCACACCAGGCTATTTTTTGTATGTGTATGTGTGTATTGCCTATATGTAAGTGCACCTGTGTTGTGCAGTGCCTGAGAAGGACCGAAGAGGGCATCAGATCCCCTGGAACTGGAGTTTCAGCCGGTTGTTAGCTGCCATGTGGGTGCTGGGAAGCGAACCTGGGTCCTCTGCAAAAGCAGGCAGTGCTCTCAACTGCTGAGCTATCTCTCCAGGCCCCTGGAAAAAAATTTAAATTCCATGGTACCTTTAGCATCACCTTCAAAAGGATTATAATAAATGAACATAGTCATTACATCAGGAGGCATTTTGACTGCAGAAGCCTGTTTGGCATCATTACAAAATGAATGCTATTCAGAGATTTCAGGCTGGGTGTGGTGGTGCACACATGTAATCCCAGTACTTGGAAGGCAGAAGCAGAAAGATCAGGAATTCAAAGCAGTCCTCAGCTCCCTAAGGACCTGGGCTACACTAGACCCTGTCTCAAAAAAAAAAAAATAAAAATAAAAATAAACAAGATTTCAGGGGTGGAGAGATGGCTCAGTGGTTAAGAACACTGGTTGCTCTTGCAGAAGACTCCACTTCAGTTCCCAGCACCGCATGGAGTTCCAGGAGACCTAACGCCCTCTCTGACCTCCATTGGCACTGTATTTACACAGGTGCACTTCCATAAATCCAGGCAAATATACTCACATGTAATAAAGTATTTTTAATATATATTTATTATTTTTTATGTGTATGAGTGTACTGTCTGCATGTAGGTTGTTGCACCTGTGTCATGCAATGCCTCGGAGGTCAGAAGAGGGTGTCAGATTCCCCTGGAACTGGAGTTAAAGACGATTCTTAGCTGCCATGTGGGTGCTGGGAATCGAACCCCGGTCCTCTGCAAGAGCAGTTGGTGCTCTTAACCGCTGAGCCAACTCTCCAGCCCCAATAAAGTATTTTTTTAAAAACACAAGATTTCGGGCTGGAGAGATGGCCTAGCGGTTAAGAGCGCCGACCGCTCTTGCAGAGGACCCGGGTTCGATCCCCAGCACCCACATGGCGGCCGAGAACCGTCTGAAACTCCAATTCCAGGAGAACTCCAGTTCCAGGGGAATCCGACACCCACTTCTGACCTCCGCGGCATTGCACGACACGGGTGCACAGACTTGCATGCAGACAGTACATTCGTACACATACAGAAAAAACAAAACAAAACAAAAAAAACCCCACAAGATTTCAGACTGCACCTGATTTTAGAGACGGCATTAGCAGTAAGGTACACTAAACTCTGAAGCTATCATTTTCCTTTTACCTAGGTGAGCTATGCAACCCGGAAGCCAAGTGTGTTTGGAGGCTGCTACGGAATCTACGGTTACTCGAGCCAGAATGATGGGACAGGCCTGTGAAAATAATTCCTCAAACTGTCAACCAAAACAGTCTTCACACAGAAGACCAAGAGCTGACGGCACAGTGGGGAGAAAAAAAAGTCTTGGGACAAAAAGTGTAGCTTTTCCAGGATGTGCTAGACACAAGTTCCTTTTAAACAATTTCCATTTCTAATGAAGGAGGAAAGGGGGATGAAAATGGCCTTTGTTCAGTCTCTAAAACTTAAAGCACTCCAAGACGACAAGCACAAAACAAAGTTTTCCTGAAACCAACCAAGGTAAAATTTTGAACTATTTCGCAATTGCTAAACTAAATATATATGTGTGTGTGTGTGTGTGTGTGTGTGTGTGTGTGTGTGTGTGTATATATATATATATATATATATATATATATATAGAGAGAGAGAGAGAGAGAGAGAGAGAGAGAGAGGAAAGGTCCCTATGAGCTGAACCATTTGTATATTTCAGACTTCTAGAAAATTTATCGTCTGTCAATATTTATGTCAAGTTACACTATCTTGATTTTTGGAGTAAAAGTATGTTAAGCCTTTTCATTTATAGGCAGGTTTAGCCCCAGTTTAACTTCACCAGCACCAAAGTTTCTTTCAACTCATGTTTAAACCTTTTACGATTTTAATTACCATTACTCTTCTACTGGGCTCTGCTCACTGATCCAATGCTTCCTCAAAGCCTCATTCTGTCCCACCAGACAAAGGCCTTGCCATGGAGCTCACCAATCAGCTCAGCTGTTATTTCCAGCGCTTGTTTCCTTAAACTTTTACTGCTCTGGACAGCTTGGGTAAGTGACAAAAGGCTTTTGTAGACTGGTGCCCAAAAACCTCATTTGAGACCAAATTTATTTCACTGGTAATGCTGACAATGCTGGTTTCTCACTAGAAAAGCAGTTGTTATCCCAGGGCAAGACAATTTTCTCACCAATACTATATCAACACTTTCAACAGACACCTAAACATTGAAATGACTCATTTTAAGGTTTGGTTTTGTTGAAACAGGGCCTCCTAGCTGGCCCGGAACTAAGTAGACCAAGCTGGCCTCAATCTCAAAGAGATCCACTCTGCCTCTTGAGTGCTGGGATTAAAGCTCTGCACCACCATGCCTGCTCCAACCTCCACCTTTTTTTTTTTTTTGAGACAGGGTTTCACTATGTAGCCCTGGCTGCCTTGGAACTGTGTAGACTAGGCTCGCTAAGAACTCAAGAGATCCACCTGCCTCTGCCTCTTGAAGCATTAGGATTAAAGGCATGTGCCGCCATGCCCAACCACTTTAAAAAATGTTTTTTTAAACCATCCTCACCAAGATTCTACAATTTGATACACTATTGGCAACTAATTTGTAAAGCTCTCCAATCTGGTTGGATACAACCTGCAAAAAAATGTTAAGTATTTTATTGGGAAAAGGATACTAAGTAAAAAATGCTAATTTTAGTAACTTTTCCAACTGTGGATTTTAATCCTAAATTCTCTCCAGCTACAGTGACTGAACTTTAAGGATTAATAAACAGACCTAAATCTTTCCCTTTTAAGGGTGGATTAGCTGCTTTGTTCATTTTCTGAGCTATTCATCTCCCACAAAAAAAAGTGGTTGCCCTCTCCATGTACATTTCAAACGTGCTCAGATTATGCAAATGACTTCATCCTATCTATTACCTCTCCCCTAGATTTACTTTGCATCTTGCTGTAAAACAGTTGACCAGCCTTAACAGCATTGCTGTCACTGAGGACACAAGGATACGGGTTGCTAAGAAATAAAGATGCCTCAAGCACTTGTTATTCTACCCTGATATTGGTAGGACTTTTCAAAGAAAGTCTCACATAACCCATAGTACCCTTCAAGTAGGTAGCCACAGATGACCTTGAATTTCTGATCCTGGGATTATGGGCACACATGGACACACCTGGTTTATGGGGGATCAGGGAACTAACCCATGGCTTCATGCATACTAGGTAAGCACTCTACCAACTGAGCTACATCCTACCCTAGCAAACCCCTATCTGAGCCAAAAGCAGAGCCTCTGCTTTCCACATTCCTTTGTGACTCAAGGAGTCAGAGTTTCCTCTTCAACAGCATTTATCACCTAACTCCAGCCACAGACTTCAAGCAAAGACCACACCAAAGGCATTTTTAATTTTAAAGAATTTTAATACAAACTTAATATAAACTATTTCAGTCCCTCTTAACATGTAAGACACTGACTCAAAATACTTTTATACCGTTTTTTTTCAAGTATTGCACAATATAGGTACAAAATTAATATTTACGATTACATTTTCTTCCATAATATATAGCAAAAATCTTTAAACCTTTAACAGAAAATACATTTTTTTGAAAAAGCAAATATTCGTACATTTTAATTCCACCACTAAAGGAATATCCTGTACACAATTTTCAGAATAGTTGATGTCTTTAAGATGGATATTTTACAATTTCAGTAAAAAAAATACAACATGAAGCTGCTGTCACAGATCACTGTAGTAAAAAGATATAAATGCAATACCATGTCGTAGAAACAATATATATATATCCTCTGATATTTTACAAACTTTGTACTAAATTAAATTATACAATTAGAAAAGACCAATAAACCCACTTATTAGTGCCAATTTTTTATAAAAAAAAAAAAATCAGCCATGTCCTTGCTAATATCTTAAATACTGTAGGAGGCCATATCTGAGAGTATACTTTAAAATATACAGTCAGTATAAAATAACTTTGTGCTTGGTTGGCAAATGAGATATGATGCATGTTTTATTTTTGTAACCAAGCTTGAATGTATCCTTACTATAAGCTTTAAAAAAAAAAAATCTCAAGGAGGCAGAAAAAAAAAATTCCCCCTTGGGCCGGTGCATTTAACTTGAACAATACATTTTCTCTCTCTGTTTTTTTAGTTAGCCATCACAGGCTGGAATTGCTGGTTAGAATACTGCATGTTATTTAAGCTAAAATTCAAGCCATCTACGAAAGACTTCTCGTTGAGCCCTCCATAGGCAGCAAACACATCAAAGGCATTACCGTACTGGAGAGGACTGAGGTTAAGGGGGCTGTCACCTGGGAACATTCCATTGGTACTACTACCTTGACCCTGCATGTTAGGAAAAATAAATTCCTTGGCATTGGGAGACAGAGCAGAGGTTTTCTGCTGCTGCTGCTGCTGCTGCTGCTGCTGAGGCGGTGGAGGCGGCGGCGGCTGGGACTGCTGCTGCTGCTGCTGTGGCTGCTGCTGCTGCGGTGGCTGCGGCTGCTGGCTGCCCAGGCCCAGCCCGTACAGAGAGTGCATTGAGGAAGAGATGGCTTTCTGCTTCAGGAGGTCATTCACATTCAGGCCGAGGTTGATCGGAGAAGTGCGTGCCACCTTGTTGCTTCGGCCACTATTCTTCATTTTGGTAGAGCCGAACTTGGTGGCAGCAAAAGTGGCAGTGGTAAAGGTTAAAGGCTGAGTGGACCGGGGCATGAAGGTAGGGCTGACAGCAGCAGAGTGGCCAAAGGGAGGTGATGGAGAGCTGGACACTGAGGAGGCAGGGTCGCTTATGGGCATGAAGACCTGGGCCTCTGGGTTAAAGCTGTTCTTGATCTCTTTATCCAACTCACATCCATTTTCATTATTGTCATCCACATAAAGCACCTTCACTGGTCCCTTCTCACCAATTTGGTAGGAAACCTCAAACGGGTCGATCCAAACGCTCAGATCCTGCGGCAGATTGCCACGAACATCGTCAATGTCCAAACCGCTCTCTTTGGATGCTTGTTCAATCACGGGGTCCACTTTCTCCCCTACATGTATGCACCTAAACCCTGACCCTTTGTATGGCTTTTCAGGATACCAGTGTCCTTCATATTTCTTCTTAAGGAGTCTTTCAAGCTCTTCACCAAAAATGTTGACACGTCTCCTGGGAAGCTTATTGTACAAATATGAAATAATAAAATTTAGTGCTACTTGGATTTCAAGCTGCATAGCTGCTCTGCCACAAAGTTAGGTTTGTTTCAACTTCTCCACCAGAAAAATAAAATGTAAAAAATCAGTTTGTGGCAGAGAAACAAGTTCTCATTCAAAGTGCTGGTATTAGTAGATCACCCTTCGTGGTCTTGTTCCTTTAAGAAAATAAAACGAAAGCAAACACATCCCGGTAAGATTACTGTAGTGTCTCGAGAGCTTTCAAAGTTTACGCAGAGCAGGTTTACTTTTCAAAGTATCTAATGGGCCTGGAAAATATAATCAGAACAAAATAAAGGACCAGACAACAGAAAACTACTTACTGATGTTCCGTATCTCATGAGAAACAGATTTACTGTTCCAACAGCATTTTAAATTCTTACTACTGTTTCTGAATAGAACTTCAGAAGAAAGCCATCTCCAGACAGAGCAAGGACCTTTCTTTTCCTCAACTGTCACACAGCAGTTACTAGGAACTGTATATTGCTCATTCACACCCCCTCCCACATTCCCACTTTCAGAAACTGGTCATTAATTTTCTTGCTATTATCTGTTTTAGAAGTGAATCCTGGGCTGGAGAGATGGCCTAGCGGCTAAGAGCACCGACCGCTCTTGCAGAGGACCCGGGTTCGATCCCCGGCACCCACATGGCGGCCGAGAACCGTCTGAAACTCCAATTTCAGGAGAACTCCAGTTCCAGGGGAATCCGAGACCCTCTTCTGACCTCCGCGGCATTGCACGACACGGGTGCACAGACCTGCATGCAGACAGTACATTCATGCACATACCAAAATAAATAAAAAATTAAAAAAAAAAAGAAGTGAATCCTGTCCCTTAGTTCATTTTGGAAGCATCATGTTTAAGTCTGTCCTAAACTAAAACAACTGGAAATCTGAGAAGTTATGCAAATTACTTTAAAATTTCAAAGTACATGGTACTAAAATTAAAGGTACTAAATGAACTGTCACCCTGGTAAATGATAATTAGGAGCCAAATTAGCCCCTATAGTTATGGCCTTAAGCACGCCAAGGGGACACTATATAGTTCACTCGTCCACGATTTTTTTCTTTCCATTGTGTATCCTCCATCCCCACCCTGAAAAAAAAAACTGAAATTCTTTTCAGCAGCAAGCATAACAAAAACAACCACCAACTTAAAACCCTTATTGATTACTCTGTATAAACGGCAGGGTTTTTTCAGTTTTGTTCAAATTAAAAAAAAAAAAAAACCAAAAAAACCCCACCTCCTTCCCTGTCAGGATAAATGAACAGCCGGGAGAGAGGCATGTAGGATAAGGTCGACCTTTAAACGTTTGCTGGATCAGCACTGGTGGGGTAAGAAAAGATCAAGGGCAAACAAGATATTTCTACACTGAAGTTGATCAAAAAGGGCATGCAATTCAAAAAAATCAAGTTGGTGTTCATCCGTCTGTTCCATTTTCCATATTCTTGGTGACAAAAGGCAAAGAATCTTCGTTTTTTCCCCTCAAACTACACTTTCCAAGCTGAAAGCCGGCAGAGGCAACTGATTAAGCTGGATGGCTTTCAGGTGCAGTGGAGTGAAATTCAGGCTCAGTGGAAGGGAGTTTTTTTAAAGCAACGCCTTAAGACAGGACTGTGAAGAATTACATAAACAGCCAGTTGGGTCTCATTAGATTTCTGCTCACAGCGCTGGGAGCACAGGCGCTACGGCAGCAGCAACAGCCGGAGGAGGAGGAAGAGGAGGAGGAAGAGTACTAGCTGCTCAGGGGGAGGGAGGAGGAGGAGCACGGCCCCGGGAAATGGGGAGCAGGCTCTCCGCGGGCACCGGGGCACCGGGCAGCCGGGCCACCCTCCCCTCCCCCGCCGTAACCTGACCCTGCTGTCCCCTCCCTCCGCCGCCCGCTCGCGGCTCCTGAGATGCGGCCAGCGCCCCGGAGCACCGGTCCTCCGGCCTGACTCGGGACCCCGGCACCCCCTCCGTCTCCCGCCCGGCCGCCGGTCCCCCGCCTAGCCCCGGGCCGAGCCCGAAGCCACTCCATCCGCTCGGTTCCCTTGGCCGCCCTCCGCCGCCGTGCCCGAGGCTCGGGCTCGAAGGACGCTGCAGCCCCTCCCTCGGTGTCTCGGTGAGGCTCGGCCCCCGGTCGCCCCGGGCCGCCCCGGGCCTTCCCCGGCCGCCGCCCCGCGGTACTTACGGGCTGCTTCGGGGCTACGTCCGCCTCGGAGCCGCGGCGGGGCGGGGGCGCAAGAGGGTCGGGGGCGGCGAGGCGGCCGAGTGCAAGGCGTCGCCACCGCCGGACGCGCGACGGAGGCTTCGGACCGGCCCGGGAGCTCGCTGCTCTGGCTCGGGGGTGGCGGGGACGGCGGGGTCAGGCGAGCGCGCTCGTTTCCACACAGCCCGGCAGCCCGGCCCAGCGTCCCCGTACTGCGCCCACTCCACGCCGGGCCAGAGCTTCGCTCCTTCTGCTGCGGCGCGCGCCCCGCCTCTCGTTTTATAGCCTCCTCCCCGCCCCCAGCCTCGGGGTGGGGGGTGCGCGCGCCCGTACGCGTCACACAGCTGGGGCGGTGCATCCAGTCCCCGCCCCGCGGCCCGGGCCAGGCCGAGGCTCCGCCCCTGCCCTGCCCCCCGACGCCATTGGCCAAGTCCCGCCTGCCCACGTCCTGACACCAGCTGGGGGCGGAGCGCGCGGGTCCACGCCCCCCGGGGGGCGGGACAACCAATGAGCCGAGGACCCTGGGAGACTCGGGATGGGATTGGACGAGAGCCACGGGGGCGGGGCGGCTGGAAGCCAGGCAGGAAGGGGGAGGGGAGCGGAGCAGGTGGCAACGCGGCGGGGTAGGACCGCGAGGACTGGCCGAGGCCCCGGGAGGGAGGGGAGAGTCTGCGGAGGGCCTGCATCAGAGTGGGACTGTGGCCTAGGAACATCCCACTCGCGGGCGAGCTACCAAGTGGGTCCGCAGCCCACCCAGGGGAGCCTAGGGAAGGGGGCGAACCGTGACCCGGACTCGTGCGCCCGAGCCCTTGACTATTCATCTCCGCAGGGCCTGGGCCAACTGCCACCCGGAGAGTGACAGCTGCAGAACCCAAAGCCGCCGTGCAGGGCTGGGGGTGGGGAAGGGAGGCCACCTCGCTGCACCTCCCGTCCAGGTGACAGTTTAACTGCCTCGTGTCCTCCAGCCAGACCTCCCCGGGCGACCTGGCAGCAGCTCGGAGCGGGGGGTGGCTTGAGACCGTAAGAAAAATCGTTTTATTCCCAAAGTCCCAGCCCAGGCCTCCGTGCCGAAGGGTGTGGCGACACGATGCCAAACTGCCTCTGGGCCCGTGTGTGCACTCAGGCGTGCATTTTAAGGGCTTCCACCCGGTGCGCAGGATCGACCTCTTGCGCGCTGTGCAAGAGGGTCGTGTGCCAAGCTGGGTGCGGGTGTCTGGGCAGCGGGGAAGGCAGGGACCCCGGGGTGCGGGCCGGCGCCCTTTCCACCACCTGCAGCCGGGAAATACGAGTTGCACCGGAGTGCGACCGGGCGTTCCTCTCGGCTAAAAATATTACTCACAGGTAGCAACGACGCCTGATTGGCCGCGCTGAACCTTAGCGACCAGGCGATTGGCTATCTGGTATCCAGGAGACGGACGTCAAACTCCGACTGGGAATAGGCCCGAGAAAGTCTAGGGGGAGCCCAGGAGAGGAGGGGAAGAAAGCGAGGCGATGATGGCCCGCCCATCGCCTGGCCTTCCCCTTCCCTGTCCTCCGCACTCCGGGAGCGCTTCCTGGAAAAACACCAGTGGGAGTGCCGCCTCGCCCCGAAAAGTGCAGGGCGAGCCTTTCCAACCTGCTGTCAAGAAGTTAAACCGCAACTCACCGCCTGTGTAGATCGACTGTGCTCCCCGCCCCCTGGCACAAACCCGCTTTAGGCGGCGGGCCAAGGGACTTTTCGTATTATGAACGCAAAAATCTGGATATTGCCTGTTTGCACTCGGGCCGGCTCACGCGCGGTTTCTGCCTCTTCTTTTAGAAGGAACCGTGTTGAGAAAGGATATGTCTAAAGTCTCAATGCGTGTGAGAAGGGGAGGGTTTGTGGCATGGGTTGGGGGTGGAAACCGGTCAGGTGATTGATTCATGTTTATTGTACAGATTCTTAAAACTCGGGCACCAGTTTCTTAACATAGAAGTTTTCATCAGAGTCTCTGACTTGTTTTATTTCTATTATTTGGGCTTTTGGATGGCAAACAGATTAGATTGTGAAAACATGGCAAGCATTTAAAATTAAAATGCTCTTCTGCTGCTAAATATTTTATTTTTTTTTTATTATTTATTTTTGTATGTGTATGAATGTATTGTTTGCATGCAGGTCTGTGCACCCGTGTCGTGCAATGCCGCGGAGGTCAGAAGAGGGTCTCAGATTCCCCTGGAACTGGAGTTCTCCTGGAATTGGAGTTACAGACGGTTCTCAGCCGCCATGTGGGTGCTGGGGATCGAACCCGGGTCCTCTGCAAGAGCGTCGGTGCTCTTAACCGCTAGGCTATCTCTCCAGCCCCTGCTGCTAAATATTTTAAAATAAATTATACATTCATTGTTTTCCTCATTTGTCTGTTTTTGGTTCTCTAGGATAAACATTAATTATCGGTTACAGAATGAGATGTTTAAGATTCTATAGTTAGTTGAGTACAGAAGTTGCAAGAATCTAGGTATGATACTTTGGGAACCACTTACCAAGAGAAACCCTTGATTTTTCATGTGCCCTAGAAGCATAATTTATTTCCATTAGGCAAATAGTGTTACTGTATCAAACGCTCAGAATTGCAGGACCATGTGCTGGGCCATGTGTCTTGATTTGTAATTTAGAAAATAGATCACTATAATTAGGGAGTATATTAGGTTTGGCTGAGATTAAAATGTCTCACTAAAAATAGATGAATCATAATTTTGTCGAGTTTATCTATACTTTTCAAGAATTCTCTAGAGAAAGGAAAATATTTTTTATTTTCTAAATATCCTAGTTATAATTCCCAATACAAAGTGCTAGAGCAATTATCTACTAAAGACTGGTTAAATATCAATAACAGCAAACTGAATTTCTAAGAAATTCAGGTGTCAAGAATGAGTTAGCTAGCCATGGTCAAACACAACTTTAAATCCCAGCACTCAGGTTGAGTCAGAAGGATTACAAGTTCAAAGCCAGCCTTGCTTCACAGTAAGCTCCAGGGAACCCTGAGCTGCACAGTGAGGCCCTGACTTAAGAAAGAAAGAAAAAAGACAAAAACTGTTATGATTGTTATGAATTAATTCGCAGGAGGGTGTAAGACTATCAAGCTGAATATAAGTGTGTGTGTGTGTGTACACACATACACTCCTACATCTAAAACTTAATGCCCATGGCAAATAATGCAGCTATTTCTCAAATATGTGTTGCAAATAAAAGAGAAAGCAGAACCTTATGCCAGTTTACAATTATTTTTGGCAGAGGCAGGTGGATCCCTGTGAGTTCAAGGCCAGCCTGGTGTACAGAACGAACTCCAGGCCAGCTGGGGCTAAAGGGAGACCCTGTCTCAAAAAAAAAAAAAAAAAAGAATTCCTCATAGTTACTGTCTAGTTAACATTTACTTTAGAATTTTACAGCAGTTTAGATTGCTAAATTATCACTTAGATTTAATATAGATTTATAGAGAAAAAATTTGCTCTTAGTCTCCAGGTAAAACAATCAAGGGCTATTCCTCTCAGAGGCTAGTGGGTCAGGCATATAATGATAGGTACTCCAGGTGATGAGGCAGGACTGAAAGTTCAAGGCTTGCCTGGGCTACAAAGGGAGTTCAAGGTCTGCTTGGGCAACATAGTGAGACCATGTCTCAAAAAGTGAAAAAGAGGGGCTGGAGAGATGGCCTAGCGGTTAAGAGCGCCGACTGCTTTTACAGAGGACCCGGGTTCGATCCCCAGCACCCACATGGCGGCTGAGAACAGTCTGTAACTCCAATTCCAGGAGAACTCCAGTTCCAGGGGAATCTGAGACCCTCTTCTGACCTCTGCGGCATTGCACAACACGGGTGCACAAAGCTACATGCAGACAGTACATTCATACACATACAAAAATAAATAAGTAAGTAAATAAAGATTGAATTTAAAAAAGTGAAAAAGAGCAGGGCCGTAGCTCAGTGGTAGGCCTGGCATATGCAAAGACCTCTATTCCACCCCCAGTATCACAAAAAATAAGAAAGAAAAAAAGTCTCTGTCACTGTCACTGGAGACCTAGCCCTCCGTTTACATTCTCACATCTTTTGGGGAGTGGTTTTATCCTTGTTTTTAAATTTCTTGATACAGGGTCTCCCTGTAGCCCCAGCTGGCCTCATTCATAGAGAGATATGTCTACCTCTGCCTCCTGAGTACTGGGACTAAGGGCATGCACCCTAGCAGCATCCTTACAGAATCCCAGAAGGGTGCCTTATAATAAAGATAATAGTGGCTGGAGAGACGGCCTAGCAGTTAAGAGCGCCGATTGCTCTTGCAGAGGACCTGGGTTCTATCCCCAGCACTCACATGGTGGCTGAGAACCATCTTTTTTTTTTTTTTTTTTTTTTATCTATTTATTTTATTTTTAAAAAAAAATTTTTTTTTTAAATTTATTTATTTCTGTTGTGTTGAATGTATTGTCTGCATGCAGGTCTGTGCACCCATGTCGTGCAATGCCGCGGAGGTCAGAAGAGGGTCTCGGATTCCCCTGGAACTGGAGTTCTCCTGGAATTGGAGTTACAGACGGTTCTTAGCCGCCATGTGGGTGCTGGGGATCGAACCCGGGTCTTCTACAAGAGCGTCGGTGCTCTTAACCACTAGGCCGTCTCTCCAGCCCCTGAGAACCATCTTTAACTCCAGTTCCAAGGGAATCTGACACCCTCTTCTGACCTCCACGGCATTGCACAACACAGGTGCACAAACCTACATGCAGACAGTACATTCATACAAATAAATAAAAATTTAAAAATTAATAAAGATAATACTTGTTTGGTAAATATCCAATACCATTATAAAATACAGTTCGTGGGGCTGGAGAGATGGCTCGGTGATTAAAAGCACTGGCTGCTCTTACAGAGGACCCAGTTTCAGTTCCCAGTACACACATGGTGGTTAACACCTGTAACTTTGTTCCAGGGGAATGTCATGCCCTCTTCTGAGCTCTGCACGCATTGTGGGATACAGGTACATGCAATAACACTCATACACATTAAAAAATAACCAGGCATAGTAATGCCTGCCTTTTTTGGTTTTGCCTGTTTTATTGAAGCTCTGTGCAATTCATACAAATCAAATTATGTTACAAATCAAATCTAGACCCATACCCCTCTCCCTGCCCCCCGACCCCAGCAGAGCTCATGCATTCTGCCAAACATGTTTTTCATTTTTTTCTCAGTCTCTCTCAAAATTCTCGATGCAGAAGTTTACTGTTTCGAGCAGAAACCGTTTTGGTCAGTTCTTTGATGCAGACATTTCTGTTGTTGTTGTTGTTGTTATTCCTTCCAATATGCATCACTCCAAAATATGCATTTCCAGGGGCTGGAGAGATGGCCTAGCGGTTAAGAGCACCGACTGCTCTTGCAGAGGACCCGGGCTCGATTCCCAGCACCCATATGGTGGCTGAGAACCGTCTTTAAGTCCAGTTCCAGGGGAAGCCGACACCCTCTTCTGACCTCCAAGGCATTGCACATGGGTGCACAGACTCGCATGCAGACAGTACATTCATACACATACAAAAATAAATTAATTTTTAAAAGTCTTTAAAAAAACAAAATATGCACCTCCAGCTTATGATTTTTTTTTTTTTTTTTGTCTTTTCAAGACAGGGTTTCCCTGTAGCCCCAGCTGTCCTGGAACTCACTGTGCAGACCACACTGGCCGTGAACTCACAAAGATCTGCCTGCCTCTGCTTTCCGAGTGCTAGGATTAAAGGCTTGCACCATCATGCCTGGCAATTTTTTTTTTATTAGGCTGAAAGATGTCATGTTTGAAATCTCCTCCTTGGCAAGCCCCAACCACCATCAGCTCTGCCCTTGTGTTCCACACTGGGGTTTTCCCTTCCTATGGTCACCAAATGAGGTCCGAGTCCTGTCTTGATCTTCCTCCACTGGTCTCCATGATATAGCCTGGGCAGTCCAACCATGGCAGTCTGATCTTTGTGAGTTCAAGGCCAGCCTGGTCTACAGAGTGAGTTCCAGGACAGCTGGGGCTACAGGAAGACCCTGTCTCGAAAAGACAAAAAAAAAAAAAAAAAGAAAAAGAGAAAAGAAAATAAGGCAATATACAAATATGACTTCCTTATTGTTACACATTTCTTCTAGTTATACAAAATGTAAGATTTTGCTTTTAATGTGTATGAGTATTTTGCCTGCATGTATGTAAATATACCATGTGCACGTGGTGCCCAAGGAGGCCAGAAGAGGGCGTTGGATCCCCTGGAACTGGGGTTAAGGACGGTTGCTAGCTGCCATGTGCATCCTGAGAGCCCGACCTGGGTCCTCTGCAAGAGCGGCCAGTGCTTTTTTTTTTTTTTGTATTTTTGAGACCGGGTCCCTCTCCTTTAGTCCCAGCTGGCCTGGAGCTCGCTCTGTAGACCAGGCTGACCTTGAACTCACAGAGATCTGCCTGCCTCTGCCTCCCAAGTGCTGGGATTAAAGGTGTGCACCACCATGCCTGGCTTATAAGCATTTCTTCATAATAAAAATTATATGCTGGGTATGGTGGTGCATGGCTTTAATACCACACTCTGGAAACAGGAAGAATTTTTCCATTCCAGGCCAGCCTGGGACACACAGTGAGACCCTGCCTCAAAAACCAAACTTGCAAGCTACGAGCCAGGTATGGTAACTAATGCCTAGATTCCCAGCACTTGGGATGTAGAGGAAGAAGGTCAACTTCAGCTACATGGTTAGAAGTCACCCTGGGTTCCGTGACAACCTATCTCAACAAACAAAACAACCCCACAAAAATTTTATGCTAGGCAAGGTGGCAAGATACCTGTAATTCCAGCCTTTGAGGGGCCAAGGCATGAAGATCTCAAAGTCAAGGTCAGCCTGGACTACATACGGGGAACAAACTTAGTTATTACAAATAAACCAGTTCTTTCCTAATTTCTCAAAGGATGGCCATGCACTTCTGCCTGAGGAAACCTCAGCATAGTTTCCTATGGCTTCCACCTGAGCTTGTAGAAGAGGCCATGCCTTCTCTAGAACAGACTGGCACTCAGATATGTGTAATTAAAAGATTACTAGATAATACTGAGCAAACCATTTACTTTTGGAGCAAACAATTCCACCAAAGCAACTTAGGCAGAAGAGAGACTATCTCCATCCAACTTTCTTCCTCCTGTTATCATGATGAGCAAAAGTCCAAACCAAATCTTTAAATGACTTTCCATTAGCCAAGGATGGGGATTTGATTTCAGGGAGAGATTATAGTGCCGATTCTAGGAGTGATACAGTGTTCAAGACATTCTGAGTACAAAGAACATTTATTTAAAGTTCTCTGTGAGTGAATGTTATTAGAGTACTTTAAATACATTTTAAAGCATGGGTTGCATATGTTATTATGTAGCTTGGCTTACTAAAATAGAATATAGTTATACACAAGCAATTGTGGCAGACTCTGGTACTAGTTCAACGGATTCCCATGCCCCCTCCCTCTCCTCAGTCTTCCTGACTAAAGAGGCTATATCAGAGCTAACTGTATTATTTCCCAGGCTTCTTTGCAGTAGAGGCAAAGACACTGCTTTACTAATATCATGCAAAAGTCAACTGGGATGGATTTGGGATATCACAGGGGTTGGCTCCAGTAATTATTATGGCCTAAAAAGCCACCCAAATACACATCCGTCATGGACCTTTCAGGTCAGGAATTCTGATGGGCACGTGGGCATAAATGGCCTGTCTGTGCTCCACAGTGACGAGAACTTCAGCTCAGAAGATTCAGTGACTTGAGAATCATCTGGAACAGATCTTTCTTCAAAGATGGAAAGAGGCTATGTCTGTGCTGCCCAATATGCTAGCACAGGGCTATCAAGTCCATGAACTGTGGCCAGGGAGGCAGGGGAACTGGATTTTAATGTTATTTCATTTTAAATTTAATTTAACTTTAAATAACCATGTGTGCTCAGTGATTCCTGAGTGGACAGCACAAGTCTGCAGACTGTGGTGCACATGGCTTACTGCTGGTCTGAGCTGACTCCAACACTAGGGTCAGTTGGCGACACTGCAATGGCCTCTACACTCCCCACAGGGCCTGAGCTTCTCACGGCCTGGCGGCTGGTTCTCAGAGGAAACATTCCAAGAGGGAGTTTCTGGAGAGTGAGCACAGTAAGAGAGCCATGTGGAAGCCACGTGGCCTTCTATGACCCAGCCTCAGAAGGCCGAGCAACACTTCAACCAAACTGTGTGGCTTGAAGTAATCACAAGATAGGTTCCAGGAGAGAGAACCTAACCCTCAGCTCTCCAGGGAAAATGGCAAAGAATCTGGGCCATTTAAAAAAATTTCCATCAGTAGCCAGGCACAGGTTTATGACTGTAATACCAGTGGGGTGATAGAGAATTCAAGGCCAGCCTAGACCACACAGTAAGACCCTGTCTCAAAACTTAAGGGTTGGGGGGTATAGCTCAGGGTATACTGCCTGGCATATACAAGACCTGAGTTCAATTCCTAGCACAACACAAATAATAAACCACAGAGGCCTTTTAACGTGGATCTGATGGTAAAACTTCAGTAGCTTTCTTATAAACCTGAAAAAGAAAACACAAGTTAGCCACAGAAGTAGGGACTCTGACCAATGCTAGTAACTGTGCCTAAGTCTGGTTTACTTTTTAAACCACATTAAGTGCTCTGTGACTTGCAGTTGAAACTATCGCCAGAAGAAACAAAATAAAACAAAAACCTCAAAACTATCCGCAATGGTAATTAATGTTTATTAAGAAAATCTGAACTCGATTCTTTTTTTTTTTTTTTTTTTTTTTGTCTTTCGAGAACAGGGTCTCCCTGTAGCCCCAGCTGTCCTGGAACTCACTTTTAAGCCCAGGCTGGCCTTGAACCACAAAGATCTGCCTGCCTGCTGCCTCCCAGTGCCTAAGGATTAAAGGCATCGCCAGCCACACAAGCCCAGCTCTGAAACTCAGTTCTCTAAAATGAGCCAAAAATAGTCTCATGTGTTAGTTGCATGCTGTTAATGCGCCAGCATTGAGGAAGGCAGAGTCAGGTCAGACTCTCTGAGTGTTGGAGGCCAGCCTGAGGTACATAGTGAGACCCTGTCCCGAACAAACAAACAAACAGTGAAAACAAAAAAGGTTTTTCCTAGTATAAAGTATCTGGGTCAGTGTGATAGCTCAGGAGGCTCTTGTATTTAATGAACTGTGTTCAATCCCTGAAACCTATATAAAGGTGAAGGAGAGGAGCCCAGTGTGGTGGTGCACGCCTTTAATTCTAGAACTTGGGAGACAGAGGCAGGCTGATCTCTTTGAGTTCAAGGCCAATCTGGTCTACAAAGTGAGCTCCAGGCCAGCTGGGACTAAAGGAGAGGGACCCTGTCTCAAAATACAAAAAAAAAAAAAAAAAAAAAAAAAAAAAGTGAAGGAGAGAACAGATTCCACAAAGTTGTCCTCTGGACTCCTCATGTGTCATAGCATGAGTGCTGCCCCTCCCCCATGCCAAATAAACTTAAAAAAAAAAATCAAGGCTGGGCATGTTGGTGCACACCCTTGATCCCAGCACTTGGGAGGCAGAGGCAGGCGGATCTCTTTGAGTTCAAGGCCAGTCTGGTCTACAAAGCGAGCTCCAGGCCAGCTGGGACTAAAGGGGAGACCCTGTCTCAAAAAGACCAAAAAAAACAACAAAACAAAACAAAACAAAAACAGGCCTTCTTTCTCAAACTTAGAAATATTCATTGTAGGAAGTTGGGAACACACAGACAGGAATCTATGTCAAAAAAGACAGGCATAGTGCTGCATGATGGGACACTCAGGCAGGAGGATCTCAAGTTCAAGGGCAGACTAGGTCACATATAGAATTCAAAGCAAGCCTGACCTGTATATCAAGACCCTGTCTCAAACACTAAAAATATAAAATGTAAGAAAGAAATCATCTTCCATCTCACCATAGAAGGGAAATCATGATGCACCTTCTGCTCCATTTCTGAGTGTGTGTCTGTGTGCATGTGTTTGTGTTGTATGGACAGCTGTGTGGGTGCACATATATGTACATGTGTACAGAGCCCAAAGGAGGACATTGAGTGTCCTGCTCTATCACTCTCTGGCTTATTCCTTTGAGACACTGAAACTAGAGCTAGGTAAGCCCCAGCCATCCTCTCATCTCTGCCTCTCAGTGTGGGGTTATAGGTGTGCACACAGTCACACCTAGCTTTTTACATTGGTGCTGGGATTTGAACTCGGGTTCCTGTTCTTACACAAGTGCTCTTCCCCACTGAGCCATCTCCAGCCCCAAACTGAACGTCATCCAACATCATTGTTCCCATTTTCCCTGACTTCTCTCCTCCTCCTCCTCCTCCTCCTCCTCCTCCTCCTCCTCCTCCTCCTTCTTCTTCTTCTTCTTCTTCTTCTTCATTATTCATTATTGGTCTTTTTGAGACAGGTCTCCCTATTAATATTACTATTATTATTATTAATTATTGGTCTTTTTGAGACATGTCTCCCTATTATTATTACTATTATTATTATTAATCATTGGTCTCTTTGAGACAGGTCTCCCTATAGCCTGGGCTGTCCTAGAACTCCCTATGTAGACCAGGGCTGGCCTTGAACAACTAGAGATCTGCCTTCCTCTGCCTCCTGAGTGGTGGGATTAAAGGCAGGCACCACCACACCCACCCTGACTCATATTATTTTTAATGACTATATACATTATTTTCCATGGATGAATGACAACTAATCTAACCATTTTTGGACATTAAGTTGTGAAACACTGTATTAAGCATTGTTTGTTTGTGTCCAGGTCTCCCAGTAATCCTGGAGCTCATTATGTAGACAAGGCTGGCCTTGATTTCATAGAGATCCACCTGCTCTACCTCCTGAGTGCTAGCACCACACCTGGATATATTAAGCAGAAATTTTTAGCTACATCTCTGATTATTTCGTTGGGTAAATTATACAGTTAACTTACTTGGTCAAAAACAACAACAACAAAAAACCCAAACCCCAACCCTCCTCCACCCCAAGCTTGCCTAATTGAACTCAGGGCTTTATCCATGTGGCTCTACCACTGAGCCACAATCCCAACACAAAAGAGGCCATTTTAAAGAGTCTCTCTCTCTCTCTCTCTCTTTTTTTTTTTTTTTGAGAGTCTCCCTTCAGTCCCAACTGTCCTGGAACTTGCTATGGCCTTGAACTCACAAAGATCTGCCTGCCTCTGCCTCCCAAGTGCTAGGATTAAAGGCGTGCGCCACCACACCTGGCTCCCCAAGATTCTTAATACATAAAGGCAACCACTTTCCAGAAAGACTGTACTGGCTTCCAGTGTAAGCCCATTTCAGCCTCAGGACATTCTTAGCCAATATTTCCTACCAAACAATATTTTTCCAACTCTTGGTTACTATTATATCTTTTTGTCTCTTCAATTTGTGTTTCTTTGATTAGAAGTCAGGTAGGCTTGATGTGCCAGGTCTTTATATTACAGTTCATATGAAAAATTTTCATTTAAAATTTTATTACATATTATAATTGTGTGTGTGTGTGAGAAAGAGAGAGAGAGAGAGGGAGAGAGAGAGAGAGAGAGATTTGTGTGAGAGTGCTGGCACACTGGGGATTGAACTCAGGTTGGGGCTGGAGAGATGGCCTAGTAGTTGAGAGCGCCAACTGCTCTTGCAGAGGACCCGGGTTCAATCCCCAGCACCCACATGGCGGCTGAGAACCATCTTTAACTCCAGTTTCAGGGGAATCCGACACCCTCTTCTGACCTCCGCGGCATTGCACGACATGTGTGCACAAACTTACATGCAGACAGTACACTCATACGCATAAAAAAAAATGAACTCAGGTTATTAGGCTTGCACAGCAAGTGCCTTTACCCACTGAACGAATTCACAGGCCCCTTTATGTGCATTGAAAAAAAGATCTAGTCAGGCGTGGTGGCTCACGCCTTTAGTCCCAGCACTCAGGAGGTAGAGGCAGACAGATCTCTGTGAGTTCAAGGCCAGCCTAGTCTACATAGTGAGTTCCAGGACAGCTGGAGCTACAGGGAGACTCTGTCTCAAAAAGACCACCCCCCCAAAAAAAAAACCAAAACAAAAAACCCTATGTCTCTTCTCTGGGTTTCCAATAGGGCTCTTAATGTTTTTCTCTTTGATCTGATGAAAATTTTTTGCATTATTGCAAACTAAATACATGCCTGAACATGATCTCAATCATAAACTTCACTGAAGAATTTACCCAAATGTTTTAAACCTGTGATTTAGGTGCCTCAAATCTCAGTTTCTGATCTGTTGGTAACATTCTGACTGACCCAAAGGTTATCAGGAATGCATTTTTTTAATTTAAAAAGAGACAACCATTCTAGGCTGACGAGCGAGATGGCATCAGCACTTGCCAAGGCTGATGACCTGAGTGTGATTGCTAGGACCCAAAGGGTGGAAAGAGAGAACTGACTCCAGAAAATTGGCCTTTGACCTCCCCACACATGCCTGGCACATGAGCACATGTGTGTTCAGCATACACATACTGCACACACACTGCACACACACTGCGCACGCACTGCACACACACCTGTGAATTTAAAAAAGAGAGAGAGAAAGCAAGTTCTTTTTTTTTTTTTTTTTGTCTTTTCGAGACAGGGTCTCCCTATAGCTCAGCTGTCCTGGAACTCACTCTGTAGACCAGGCTGGCCTTGAACTCACAAAGATCTGCCTGCCTCTGCCTCCCAAGTGCTAGGATTAAAGGCATGCGCCACCAGGCCCGTCGAGAAAGCAAGTTCTAATGATTTTCTTGTTGCCTTTTCAGACAGGGTCGTTTTATGTAGCCCAGGCTAGCCTTGAACAACTCACAGAGATCTGCCTGCTTCATGCCTCCTGAAAGGTCAGAATAAGGTGTGTGCCACAATGCCCAGCTGAGAATGGTGCTAATGATTTTTGGTTCAGCTTTTTTTTTTTTTGTCTTTTTGAGACAGGATCTCCCTATAGCCCCATCTGGCCTGGAACTCATTCTGTGGACCAGGCTGGCCTTGTACTTGCAGAGATCCACCTGCCTCTGGCTCCCGAGTGCTGTGATCAAAGGCATATGCCACCATGCCCAGCTTAAAGACTGTTCTTAACCACCGTGTGGGTGCTGGGAATCGAACCCTGGTCCTTTGCAAGAGCAGTGGGTGCTCTTAACCATTGAGCCATCTTTCCAGCCCCTGTTCTGGCTTTTTCTCCTTGACCTTCTACCACATTCCAGGCTGCCTCTCGGCTTGGCTTGCAGTACTCTCCTGACTTCCAGGAGTTCACGCGTTCTCTGTCCACACAGATGCCCTGGTTTGTCTCCTACTTCTCACTGTCTGAGCTGCAGCAGGGCATGGAAGAGAATCATCAGGTGAGAGGATGTGTGTTGGGGCCATGACGTGGCTGAGTACAGCTGCCCAGGCTCAGCCCTCCAGTAATAATCAAGGCCATCTTTACCCTTAGAGCCAAGTGAGGCGAATGGGGCATCCTAGGAAGTGCTGCTGGCAGTAATATTTTCTTCCTCCTTTCCCGTTCCCCCTCCCTCCTTCTCTTTTCCCTTCTTTGCTTCTGACACCTCGCAGAAACACAAGTTCCATTTGAGTCAGCTCAAGGAACAAGACGTGTGAAATTTCTTTTTAAACTACAGATAAGTATTATTAGCACTGTCCTCTGACAGACAGTGCCTCAACCCTGCCATTTCTATCTTTAGGTTCTTCTCTATTTTGTGCCTCAGAACCTTAGACTGTTAATTAATTCTGAATTTGTCTAACTTTCCATGTGTTTGTTGTTGTTGTTTTGGTCTTTTTAAGACAGGGTCTGCCTGTAGCCCCAGCTGGCCTGGAACTCACTGTGTAGATCAGGCTGCTGGCCTTGAACTCAACAAAGATCCACCTGCCTCTGCCTCCCAAGTGCTGGGATTAAAGCTATGTGCCACCACACCCGGCTTCCATGCGTTTCTGTCCCGTGTCTGTGTTGGATTGACTAGCTAATGGCTTTGCTGTGTTGCTGCTTAATCCAATGAAAGAACATTGAATATCTGGGCAGTGTAAATGGTTCAGAATGGCTAGTATACAGGGTTTGGAGGTGAGGATGTAGAGGGGGTTGGTGCTCAGAGCCAGATTGTCAAAGAACTTATATTAGGAAATTTAGAATTTCACTTTTAATGGATTCTAGAAAGATACTGGGTTGGGTTTTTTTTTGGGGGGGGGTTCTGTTTGTTTATTTTGGTAGGGAAATGATAGAAATGATACTGGAATACTTTTTTGGAATGTACTTAGCTCTGAACCCGCAGAGCCTAGTACAGCATTCGGCCCCCTGGAATTTCTCTATCAATGACTGTTTGTTGGGTAAACTTAGTGTTTATCATGCAATAGAATAGTTTTAAATTATTTGGATCATCTAAAGCTGAAATATTTCTTGTATTTTCCTTTTTTATTATCACTGGAGGGGGCAAGCACATGCCACAGAGCACAGGCAACTAAGAGAGGACAACTGTCAGGAGTTGGCTATTGTATTAGTTATTTTTCTGTTGTTGTGATAAAAGACCATAGCCAAGGAAACTTATAGAAAGAAGAGTTTATCTGACTTACGGTTCCATTGTTCCAGAGGGATGAGTGTGTGCATTGGGGAAGGGAGGCACGGCCACAGAGGCTGCTGGGGCAGAGAGCTGAGTGCTCACATCTTCGGGCAGGCACCGGAAGCAGAGAGAGACAACCTAGAAATGGGACAAGGCTGTTAGCTTTCTAAGCCCCGCCCCGTGACATGCTTCCTCCCACAAGGCCATATCTCCTAAACCTCCCCAAACGGTGGTCACCAACTGACTAAGTGTTTAAATACTTGAAGTTTTGGGGCCATCTTCTTCAAACCACCACAGTTCTCTCTTTCTACCAGGGGTTTTGGGGATTGAACTCAAGTTTTCAGGCTTCTCCAGCACCTTTGCCATCAGAGACGTCTTGCCAGCTCTTGCCCCTTTCTAAATTACTCTGTGTTGGTGGGGAGAGGAAATATTTCTGTCCATCTTGGGGTGGAAGGAAAGGAGACAACTCTACAGCAGGTGTCAAGCAAAAGCTTGGCTTCTGGCTGTAATAAACCTAATTGTACCAAGGTACTAAAAGGCTGTTTGTTTGTTTGTCACTAACTATCTTTCCTGTCAAAATAGTATTAGTTATTGTCTTAGACAATAGCCATTCTTTTTCCTGCAGCAGGGCTGGGTTTTGTAGGAGGATTCCACCTTCTCTGTTCTCCATGCATATACTGCTACTGGGACCCTACATCTAGGCAGAAGACAAGATTCTGAGCTAGGAGTTGTGATGCACCCCTGTAATCCCAGCACAAATGAGGTAGAGACAGGAGGATGAGGAGTTCAAGGTCAGCCTCAGCTGCATAATGAGTTCAAGGCCAGCCTAGGCTACAAGAGACCCTGTCTCAAAAAACAAAACAAACAAACCTAAAGCAAACAAAAAAAGACTTCTAGATCCCAACATTCACCTGGCTGGTAGGACAGGTCAGGTGATCCAATCAGGTCAACTGGGGCCACAATGTCTCAGGGATAAGGACGTTTTTCTCGTGAAACACAATCCATTGTCGAGGTTCCCTGGGCCATCTTAGTACCCCAAGGAAAGGTACTGGGCACCCATAAGCTAGTAGTAAGTTCTCTTTTGCCTAAAGTGGTTAGGTTTCTACTTAGGCAATTTTGTGTTTACAGCCCCCCACCCCACCCCGGTGCTGTAGCACTTACTGCCTGAATGCTCATTTGGACGTGAACGGAAGTGCCATCTGGTGTGTGTGTGTGTGTGTGTGTGTGTGTGTGTGTGTGTGTGTGCATGTACATGCATTTGTGTGTGCAAAATGCTGTGCACATGTGTGTGCAGTCTGTGGAGGCCAGAGGACGCCCTCGACTGTCACTCCATAGGCTCCACCAACCTTGTGTTTGGGGTTTTGTTTGAGACTGGGTCTCTCTCACTGGCCTGGGGCTGGCCTCTCAGGTTACACCGACTGGCCTGTGAGCCCCAGGGATCTGCCTCCTCGGTGTCGGTGTTACAAGCACACGGCAGCATGACCATCCAGCTTTCTACATGAGTGCTGGGCCTGAACGACTCAAGTAGTTATGCTTGGTTGCATAGCCAGAACTTTACCAATGAAGCTGTCTTCCCAGCCTGGGCTGTTTGTTTTGTTTTGAGGTGGAGTAGCAGGTAGCTCAGAGTGGCCTTGAACTCTCTATCCTCCTGCCCTCACCTCTCATGTTAAGTAGAATTACAAGCATGATTTTTTTTGTGTGTGGTCCTAACGTGCTTATATTGCACAGGGATATGTTCTGCCATTCCAAGAAACCTGCGCAGCTATGAAGGTAGGCCGGCATACTTTTGCTCTGTTCTAGAATGCTTAACACATATTTGGGTGAGCTGAATTTTCACACTTCATGAAATTAGCCTTCTACTTGCTCGTTTGCATTCCGATGAGCCTGTCCTGATATGCACTCTCTTACTCACTGATAAATGTTATCGCTTGGGCAGCACTCATACCATCACACCAGACAGTTTCACGTGGAGTCTAAAGCCAGCGCATTGCTCTTCTTTCTCAGGATAGCTAATATGAACACTGTCCAGTGGCCTGTAGAATAACTGCAAGAGATTCAATATTGACTAACTTGAGAAATCCAAGACCTAAGACTAGAGAGGAGAGGCAGGAAGGGGGGATGCATGCTGCAATCTCAGAATTTGCAGGAAGATTGCAAGTTCAAAACCAGACTAAGATATAAAGAAGAAGAGGACAATTGGAAGGAAATAACTGGAGGATTGAGAGAGAGAGAGAGAGAGAGAGAGAGAGAGAGAGAGAGAGAGAGAGAGATTTGGCCAGTAAAATAAATGAACTTTGTTTAATAGCTAAAAGATAGGCATGTTTCATGCTACTTTCTAAGGATAGTCTTTTATTTTTGTTTTTTCATTTTTTGGTCTTTTTGAGACAGGGTCTCCCTGTAGCTCTGGCTGTCCTGGAACTCACTCTGTAGACCAGGCTGGCCTTGAACTCACAGAGATCTGCCTGCCTCTGCCTCCCGAGTGCTAGGATCAAAGGTGTGCACCACCACGCCTGGCCAGGATAGATAGTCTTTTATACTACAGATGGAATAGTTTTTAAATTAGCCACAAAATTTCCATAAACTTTTCCAAACTTTAAAACTAAAAGCATCCATAGAACATTAATAACAGAAATTAACAACAGGGAGAGAATGAGAGAGAGAGAAAGAGAGAAAGAGAGAGAGAGAGAGATCCAACCCACTTGCAATTACACTTTTTGAAAGACATGTTAAAGAGGGAATCAAACCTGAAATGACACATGATTTGTAGCTTAACAGGAAATTATAAGTAAAACAACAGATTGTGTTAGAATAATAACAGTGTAGGGGCTGGAGAGATGGCCTAGCGGTTAAGGGCGCCTACTGCTCTTGCAGAGGACCTGGGTTTGATCCCCAGCACCCATATGGCGGCTGAGAACCGTCTTTAACTCCAGTTCCAGGGGAATCCGACACTCTCTTCTGACCTCCGCGGCATTGCACGACACGGGTGCACAGACCTATGTGCAGACAATACATTCATACACATAAAAATAAATAAATAAATAAATAAATAAATAAATAAATAAATAAATAATAACAGTGTGGACACTACATACTAAAAACTGTGAATTCAGATAAAGTGTCAGGAAAATTATCCTTTAAAAATATTTGTTAGAGGAACTGGAGAGATAGCTCAGCATTTAAGAGCACTGGCTGCTCTTGCAGAGGACCCAAGTTCAGTTCCCAGTACCCACATGGTGGCTAAAAACCACCCATAACTCCAGGTCCAGGAGATCCAATGCCCTCTTCTGACTCCTTCAGGCATTGCATAACACGGGTGCACTTACATACATGTAGGCAATACGCTACTCACACACATAAAATAAAAAAAATAGTAAATAAATTTTAAAAAGAAGTTCAAGGCCATCCTTGGCCATTCTTTAAGGGAAAATAGACTCAAACAAATTCAGAAATAAGATAATCATTACAGGACATAAGAACATTATCACATTATATACAACCATTTAAAATTTCAGGGAAAATACAAACATGTCTCTCAGTTGATCTAAGAAACAGCACCAAGCTAAGCGTGGTGGTACACATATATAGTCCCCACACTAGGAAAGCGGACGTAGGAGCATCTCCCAAAGCTCAAAGCTAACCTGGTCTACAAATTGAGTTCCAGGATAGCCAGGGCTACTCTCAAAAACAAAATAAAAGGTCAGTGAGATAGCTCAGGGGAGAAAGGTGCATGCTTCTAAGCAGCCAGAGTTCAATCTCTAGAACTCACACAGTGGAAGAAGAAAACCAACTCCTGAAAGTTATCCTCTGGCACCCACATGTGTGCTACCACACACACACACACACACACACACACACACACACACAGAGAGAGAGAGAGAGAGAGAGAACATAACAACTTGTGAATAAGCACACAACATTACCATCAATTTTGCTAAAAACACAGGAAATACAAATAAAAATAATGAGAGCCAATTCATTGGTTTGATAGAACTTAATTTTTTTTAAATTGCTAAGTGTCAGTGCTGACCGAAGGACCTGGGGAAGGGCTCTTCAACAGCAGTCCACGTGGGATGAGGATGACGGCAGGAGTGGAAACTGACAGTATTTTGTAATGAGAATAAAAATGTCTACATGTGTGCAGAAAGGTGGATCTTCCAAGGTGCTTGCTTCAGAACTGCTTAGAACTGACAAAGATATGGGAGCAGTTTAAATGTCCACCAAGAAAGAACACTGATCCAGCATGATGGTGCACACCCTTAATCCCCACCACTTGGGAGACAGAGCCAGGTGGATCTCGGTGAGGTCGAGGCCAGCCTGGTCTACATAGCAAGTTCCAGGCCAGATGTGGCTACAGGAAGACCTTAGCTCAACAAACCAATCCAAACCAACAAAAACAAAAGGATCACTGGAGGTTTTTAATTAAAAAAATTTTATAGTATGTGTGTGTGTGTGTGTGTGTGTGTGTGCAGGCAGTTGTGTGGTTGGAGAACATCTGAGAGTCAATTTTCTCCTTCCACCTGGGTTCTGTGTTCCTTGGGCCTGTCCAGCCTTTACTCCTGAGCCAGCTGGCCCCAATGAAGGATTTTTTGTTTTAAGAAAAGGTCTCACTGCACAGCCTTGCCTGGCCTATGAGTTTGATATGAAGACCAGGATGGCTTGGAACTCACAGACAGCTGCCTGCCTCTATGTCCTAAATACTAGGATTAAAGGCCTGTGCCACCATGGTTGGCTCCCAGTAAAGGGTTTTGACACATCTCAAACTTTGTATCTTTGGTGGGGTAGGGAGGTTATTAGTGTTGGGAGAAGATATTATGTGTCAAGCCTTGCATTCTCTACTTTGTATCTATTTAATCAAAAACTCTATGAAGGAGTTGGGGTGGAAGGGTATGTCTGTAATCCCAACATGGGGAATTAGTGGCAGGATAATCACTCCAAGGAAAACAGAAAGAACAAGAAAGAAAGAAAGAGAAAGAAAGAAAGAAAGACGGAAGGAAGGAAGGAAGGAAGGAAGGAAAGAAAGAAAGAAAGAAAGAAAGAAAGAAAGAAAAAGAAAGAAAGAAAGAAAGAAAGAAAGAAAGAAAGAAAGAAAGAAAGAAAGATGAGAGGGAGGGAGGTAGGGAAACGCCCGGTTTTATACTATTTTGCCTATGAAGGAACTGAAGCACCTTGGGGTACCAAAAGATTACATAGCTTCTAAGTGGTGTGCCTGGGATTTAAACACCAATCATTTGACTCAGGAGCCTTTAGCTTCATTTTGATGCGCTTTTTTTTTTGTTTTTTTGACGAGGCAGGGTTCCCCCTTAGCCCCAGCTGTCCTGGAACTCACGCGGTAGACCAGGCGGCATTGAACTCACAAAGATCAGCCTGCTCTGCCTCCCAAGTGTTAGGATTAAAAGGTGTGCACCGCCATACCAGGCCATTTTGAGCTCTTTTCAATCATTCCAACAAGATGCAAAGAAATTGAAGATCCCATGAAAAACATATTTTTGGTGTTCGGTGGATGTAGCTCAAACCTTGCATTTATTTTATTTATTTATGTTATTTATTTAATTTAGTTATTTATTTTTAAATATAAATTTTTTTGAGACAGGGTCTCGCTGTAGTCTCAGCTGTCCTGGAACTCTCTATGTAGACCAGGCTGCCTTGAACTCCCAGAAATCACCTGCCTCGCCTCCCAAGTGCTAGATTAAGGACATGTACCACCACACCTGGTTATATGTGCTGTGTACATTTTAAAGACAGCTTACATGAAGGCCAGGTTTGGGTCTCATGTAGCCCAGGCTGACCTCCAACTCCATATGGAGCTCAAAATTAACCTAATTTTCTGGCTCTTCTTTCTTCACTTCCCAACTGCACCATCATGCTTGGCTTCCTTTTTTTTATTTTTTATTTTTTGTCTTTTTTTGTTTTGAGACAAAGGGTTCTCCCTGTATACCCAGCTGTCCTGGAACTCACGAATGTAGACCAGGCTGGCCTTGAACTCATAAGCCTGCCTACCCCTCTGCTTTCAACCATTTTGCTTCCATTTCTTAAATATAGTAACACTTTCAAGGAAACAATTTACTTTTTCAATGAAAAATTAAAATATTAAAATTGATTCGGAAAAATCCTTTGACAAAAACCAGCAATTGTTTCACATGTTTAAAAAAGTCCTAGAGGGAATTGGATGGGAGGATCATTCCTCAATATAATCAAAGCCATATACAGAACCCACAGCCAATAATCATCCTAAGATTGGAAACCAGAAGCAGTCCCTTTAAAGGTAGGAACTCTTTTGGCAAGGCTGCCCCCTGTCCACTCCTTTTCTTTTAAAAAAATGTTTAATTTATTTTTGTATTGTATGAATTACTGTCTGCCTGCAGGATGTGTGCCCCTGTGTTTGTGAAAGGCCGCGGAGTTCAGAAGAGGGTGTTGGATCCCTGGAACTGAGTTAAAGACAGTTTTCTCTACCGCCATGTGGGTGCGGGGATGGACCGGGGTCCTCTGCAAGAGCAGTTGTGCTCTTAACTGCTAGGCCATCTCTCCAGGCCCCCCCCACATCTTTTCAAGATAGTGCGTGAACACTTGCTAGAGCAATATGGCAAGAAAGGAAATTAAAGGATATCTAATTTAGAAAAGAAAAGGGAAAAAAAAAAAACCTTTTTGCTGATGATATGTTGTTTTCTTAAACTTAAGGGGATGTTCAAACCTCCACCAGAAACCTAAATGGATTACCAAGCTTCAGTTCAGTAAAGTGGCAGGATACAAATTTAACCAGAAAATCAGTAGCCTTGCTTTACACCAAGAACAAGCACGAAGAAAGAAATAATACAAGGAGAACTTCCCACGCACAATAGCCGCAAAAACAACAAAACCTAGGAACAACCTAACCAAGACACCAAAAACACCAAAGATCTTTACAACAAAAATTTTAACCCCGGAAGAAGAAAATTGAAAAGAAGACATCAGAAGATAGAAAAACCTCCCATGGATATGGATTGGGAAAATTAATATAGTAAAAAGTGTTCATTCGCCAAAACTCCTCTTGTACAGATTTTAATGCGATCCCAATGAAAATCCCCAAAACTTTCTTCACAGGCATGGGAAAAAAGTCCTTAATTTCATTGGAAAACAAAAGAACCCGAATACCAAAACAACCCTGAACGAAAAGAGCAACACAGTGGGGATATCTATACCAGACTTCAAACTATTCTACAGGGATATAGTCATAAAATCAGCTTGGTACTCTATGGCACGAAAACACCTGTTGACCAATGGAACAACACTGAAGATCCAACCTTGAGCACATACAATGTGTGGCGACTTCATATTTAGGACAAGGGAGCCAAGAAATACAATGGAGGAAAGACAAGCAATCTCACAATGGTGTTGGCAAAACTGGATCACCACGTGTAGAAGAAGGAAATTAACCCTACCGCTCGCCCTGTACAAAAGTCAACTCCAGATGGATCAAAGACCTGAACCGTGAAACCCAACCTTCTGAAGGCATAGAAGAAAAAGTTGGCAGCAGACTATAAGACATAGGTGGGTAGGAAAAGATTCCTAATCAATCGGACAGCAGCTGCGCAAGAATTAAGGTCGCAATTGAAAAAATGGGCCATCATTAAACTCAAAAGCTTCTGTAACACATCAAAGAAACAATAAAGGAAGTGAAGAGAAAATCCTTCCCACAGAGTAGGAGGAAAACTTCACTGCAGGTACATCCCGACAAAGCATTGATTTCCAGAATATATAAACTACTCAAAAAACAAAGAAAAAAGAAAACAAACGACCCGCTCAATAGATGGAGCAAAGAACTGAACAGAGACTTCACAAGCGAGGAATTAGAGATGTCTGAGAAACACCTCAAGAACTGCTCAACATCACTAATAATTAAGGAAATGCAAATCAAAACCACTTTAAGATATCATCTTACTCCAATAAGATTGGCTAGGATCAAGAAAACAAATGATACCAAGTGCTGGAGAGGTTGTGGGGAAAGGGGAACACTCATCCATTGCTGGTGGGAATGTATACTTGTACAGCCACTATGGAAAGCAGTGTGGAGAACCCTTGGAAGACTCAAAATAAGCTTGCCATTTGACCCAGTCATACCTCTCCTGGGTATATATCCACAAGACTCATCTTACTGCAGAGATACATGCACAGCCATGTTTCTTGCAGCTCTGTTCACAATAGCAAAAAGCTGGAACCAACCCAAATGCCCCTCAACTGATGAGTGGATAGAGAAAATGTGGTACATCTACACAATGGAGTTCTATGCAGCAGTGAAAAAAGACAACATCATGAACTTTGCAGGTAAATGGATGGAACTGGAAGATATTATGTTAAGTGAAGTAACACAGTCCCAGAAAAACAAACGAAGAATGGTATCCCTCATCTGTGGATGCGAGCGCCAATAGCCTAGTTGTAAACATTTCTTATTGGGAGTGATGCATATTGGAAAGAACAACAACAACACCAACAACAGAAAAGACTGCATCAAAGAACTGAATGAAAGGGTGAATCTGGTGGGGTAGGGAGGTTGGGAGGGGAACACGGGTCTAGATTTGATTTGTAACATAATCTTGTACAAAAAATATGCAAAAGCATAAATTCAAAAAATATTAAAATAAAATATTGAGGGCTAGCTCATCAGTAAAGGTGATTGCTGTCAAGCCTGGGGGCTTGAGGTCAATCTGCCAGCCCAACGTAGTAGAAGAAGAGAATCCATTCGAGCAAGTTGTCTTCTGACTTCCACAGATATGCTGTGGCCTATGTGTACACACAGTATATATAAATGTATATATATAATTAAATTAAATATGTTCCTTATGATTACTCAGTTCATATATGTATATAATCTTAAAAATTTTTTTTATTATTATTAATTTTATTTATTTCTGTATGTGTATGGATGTACTGTCTGCATTGTATTTGGGACATTGCATATAAGAGTGTTTATTTCCAAAAGCTTCCTTTAGTTCTTTTTTTACAAGAATGAAAACCCAATGTCACACCCACCTCAGGGCCAGATCCCTAAGCCATCAACATCACTGTGGAGATCTGATTTTGGTTATTTTGAAATAATGTTCCTATTTGTTTCAAGAATTCTGTGAGCAGATGGCTACAATGGCTTCATTCAACAGTGATACGCCCTGGCAGAGAGAGGCCTGCCCTTCTCTGAGGCTCTCTCCCCACGTGTGGTCTCTCTTCCACATCCGTGTCCATAGCCCTCCCCTTTCTGAGCTGCTCCTCAGGGTGGGAGGACAGCGGCCTCATCTGGCTAGTGGGAAAGATGATCTTGAAAAGCAGGGGACACCAGGCGTCATGGTGCACACCTTTAATCCCAGTACTGGGGGGGTGGGGGGAGGCAGAGGCAGGTGGGTCTCTGTGAGTTCAAGGCCAACCTGGTCTACATAGCGAGTTCCAAGACAGCTGGAGTTACAGGGAGACCCTGTCTCAAAAAGACACACACACACACACACACACACACACACAGGAAAGAAGAAAGAAAGAAAGAAGAGAAAGAGAAAGAAAGAAAGAAAGAAAGAAAGAAAGAAAGAAAGAAAGAAAGGGAAAGAAAAGAAAAGAAAAGAAAAGAAAAGAAAAGAAAAGAAAAGAAAAGAAAAGAAAAGGAAAGAAAAGGAAAGAAAAGGAAAGGAAAAAGGAAAGAAGAGCAGGGGCCAGCCAGGACGTTCTCCTGCTCTCTTCTGTCCCATGTGCAGGCTGTCAGTCTCCCACCTGTGGGTCTGGTGACCACACCACTGTTTAGGCCAAAAGCGCCCCTTCCTTGAACCCATTCAGAGACCTCAGCCTCCCTCTGGCTTCCTTGCCTCTCCACTGACTGCTAACTCACTCTGCCCTTCCATTAACGCACTCTCTATCCACTGCTGGAGGGATGGGTCTTTTAATAAGCAAATCCAGGGCTGGAGAGATAACCTAGCGGTTAAGAGCACCAACTGCTCTTGCAGAGGACCCGGGTTCGATCCCCAGCACCCACATGGCGGCTAAGAACCGTCTGTAACTCCAATTCCAGGAGAACTCCAGTTCCAGGGGAATCTGAGACCCACTTCTGACCTCCGCGGCATTGCACGACATGGGTGCACAAACCTACATGCAGACAGTACATTCGTACACATACAAAAATAAATAAAATTTAAAAAAAAATAAGCAAATCCAACCTGCACCCTGCCATGAGTCCAGCAGTGTCTTCAGGTTTTCAGAGAATGAGGACCGATGCCTTCTGTGGTCTACAAACCCTCAGAGAATCTGTCCCCGACTTCCTGACCAGCACAGCCTGAGCTGGTACAACCTCATTCTGCCCTCTTTTACTTCCTCAAGTGCCATGTTCCCATCTACCTCAGGACCTTGGTTGGTTCCTTTCTCCAAAGCTTCTCGGCACCCCCTCACCCCCTACCCTTGCTCCATTCTTCCTCTTCTTCAGGGGCTGCTGGCCAACCCCCAAGGTATAGGTAGGGAAGGCCCTGCTACTTGCTTCCACAATTCCCATGCAGTTATTTGTTCACTAACTCTCTAGCATGGGGTCGAAAGTATTCTGGAAGAGCTATGTCTGCTTTGTTCTGTGCAGTGTCCTTGAACCCAAACGCAGTCCTGGCTCCTGCATGCGCTCAGTAAGTACTTTGATGAATGAATGAATGAATGAATGAATGAATGAACGGTCTAGCTGTATTACCAAACTGACTGCTGTAGGGGCAGCAATTGCTGCTGAGGAAGACCTGATCATGAAGGAAGGAGGCTTTTCAGGAAGTGTCCTGCTCACAGGAAGGGAGGGGAAAGGCATCACCTCCATTAACTCCAAGGTTGTCAGGACAGAGCAGGGAAGGGTGGAGATAAGGCGGTGGGTGAGCCCAGCTTGGGAAGGGCTCTGTATGCCGGAAGCTGCTAAGCAAAGACTGCTGAGGGTGGTACCAGGAGCCCAGCTCACTGTGAAGTTACTGACGGTTGGGGGCTCTTGATCCTGACCTAAAGTAGGGTTATGGGAGGCCAGCGCCTGTCTGTCTTGCTAGCAGGTTCTCTGGGCTTAGACCCCTGCCCTCCCAGATCTGGTGCACATGTTTCAAACCTTCCACAGTTTCAGAGCCACCAGCCCCTGGGCTTCCTGCCCTGTACTTTGGGGTCAAATTTGGGATGTCCAATCAGTAGCTTGTATGCTGGCTATGGGCAAAGCTCTGTGCTAGACTCTTGGCTCGTAGGGATGAATCATTTATGATTCCTGCTCTCAGGGTACTGAAATCTAGTGAGGGAAATGAGAACAAGCAGAGTACAGACCTTCAAAGGGGTCCAGTATACATGCCGTAGCTAATCTGACTATCAGGTAGGGTCCAGCGTGTTACTCTCTTCACAATGCTTGTCTTTTTTCTTTTTCCTCTAGTTGTATTTTGGGGCTTCGGATTATTTTATTTTCGTTGTCTACAAAGAAGGCTAGATATGCCTCAGAGCCACCACGCAGTGTCAGCCAGCTCAGCCGGCTTTAACTGAGTTAGACCTGCACCGTCCCTTCCTCACCTCCAAAAAGCAGCAGTTTAGCAGTTGAACTGGAAGCTGCTGAGTGAAGCAGTGTGGGTCCCTGGCCTTAAATCCATTCTCCATGAGGACTTGAAATCTACTGTTAAAACCTTATTCCTTTAAATGTGCATGAGTCCAGGGAGAAGGGATGTAACATCTCCAGTTCTGGCCCCTTCTCAACCGCACTAGAGATTTGTTTCAGCCCAGGAGGACAGGCAAGAGGAAGGGCAGGGAGGGAGGAGAAACCAGGTTTCCAGGTGCCCTAATGTATGGTCCAGACTCTAAGACTGTATTAGTCAGCCAGGGCTGTCTGACGAACCGCAGAAAGATGCAGTGGCTCGTAATAGTGAGTTATGTCCCGTGATGCTGTGTGTTGTTTGTGTGGGCAATGCTGTTGGTCTTGCCTGGGGTCATCTCTGGGGCTGGATGGTCCAACATGACATCCTTTATGTGTCTGGCACTTGGTGCAGGTGGCCATCTCTTCAAGTGGCAGTCCCACTCCCCAGAGGCTGACTGAGATTCAGAGGGTCTCCAGGTTGTGAGAAGGTCATGGTAGAAGCCGGAAGACCCTTTAGACTCAAGCTCTAGAATGTGTTCAGCGTGACTTCTGACACATATTATGAGTCGAAAAAAGTCCATAAGGCCAACACAGATTGAAAGTAGTGGCAAAGCAGGCCCGCCCAAGATGGGAGGGGTGGCACACTACACTGTGGAAGGTGTGTGGACAGGGGAGGTCCATAAGGAGAGGCTGTGAAGTATGACGTGCTGGGATGGGGACAGCAGGGCTGGAAACCCCCACTTTTGCTCTCTCTGTTTCTGTGATCTTGCCCTGGACTCTGCTAACTTTGGCAACAGGGACATAGCTCTCAGCTCCATTCTCCTCTACTGGACAAGCACCGTGCTTAACACGGGCTGCCGAAGTCCAGTTGTCAGTTTGTGTTTTTCATCAGCCCCAGTGGTGTGCTAGTAGATTGGATGGGAAGAATGGAAGGGCAAGCTCACATCTGGAGCGCTTGCCAGCGTCTGTGGTGTAAATACTCCCTATCTCGGGCCAAGTTCAAGCTGCTGAGAAAATATCACTGAGAGAATGAGGAGTTCGGAATTGTTACACATAATTGGCTCTCAGGTCTATGCGTGCTGGCTCCACACCCTTTCCTTATCTCTTGGGTGGAGATGGGGGGAATGAACGCATTTAGAAGTATATAAAACTGGTCATGGCTCCTGCAATCCCATCTACTTGGGAGGTTGAGGCAGGAGAATCACAAACCTGAGTGACTTAGCAAGACTCTGTTTCCTCCTGGGGTGTAGCCCAGCAACATCCTGGATTCAGTGATAGACAGACAGACAGACAGGGAAACTTTTCTTGGTACCAAAAGACTAAAATGTGCTAAGAATCCGGTCTGAGGCAATGGGGAATTCTGCAATTGGTCAGCAGGCATGGGCATGGGAACTGGGTGGGCTCTGCACACAAGTGATGATGGATGTGTATAAGCAGTTTGCGCGTCATCAGGGTGCTCCCCAGCATGCAGTGTGGGGAGAGTTTCTCTACTGTCTTTACTTCTGTACAGTGAATATGCACCAGATTTATAATTCGTTTAAATTAATGACACACATAGACTTACTAAACTTGACAGATTACCTGACTCCGGAAGACTTAATCTCAGATACATTAGGGAATCCGCCCTACCCCAGGGTGCATCCAGGCCTGAGACTTGGCCCTGTGGACTTTGGATTCAAGATTCTCCCCTGCCCGCTCACCTGCCAGGCTGTCTCCATCCAGCTTCTTGTTGGAAGTGGTGGTTCTCCACCTAATGCATGGGGGAGGTTTCAAAGCCTCCCCTGTAGACCAGGCACAGAACAAGAGCAGACTCCCAGAGGAGCACAAGGTTGGCCCCTCACGAAAGGTAACACACTGACCCCACCCCAGGCCATCCCCTTACCCCACAAGTAGCTTTGCCGTGGTTAATGACAGTGAAGTACAGCAGGTTTTGGAAACCTCTGTTTTAGATGACCCGAGAGGTCTTCCTACAAATTAATTTTTAGGCTTCCCACTTGGGATACTCTATTACTGGTATTAAACCAAATCACTGAACATTATTTGGGGGGTTAGGGAGATGGCTCTGTGGGTAAAGGCACTTTCAACCAAGCCTAACGACCTGCGTTCAATCCCCACATGGCAAAAAGGGAGAACCAATTCCTGAAAGTTCTATGATCTCCTCACATGCCCCTACTAATTAATTAATTAAAATTTTTCTTGGAAATCAAATATGGAGGCATATCTGTAATTCCCACACACGAGAACCTGAAGTAGGATCAGTTTCAGGGCACCAGGCATGGTGGCACATGCCTTTAATCCTAGCACTCGGGAGGCAGGGGCAGGCGGATCTATGTGAGTTCAAGGCCGGCCTGGTCTACAGAGTGAGTTCCAGGACAGCTGGGGCTACAGGGAGACCCTGTCTCAAAAAGACCATGTTTATTTGCTTTTCCCTTTTGGATTTTTTTTGTTTACATAACCTTAGGTTCCAACAAAATATGTACAATGCCCATTCAGTTCAGGGAAAGCAAGCCTCAAAGGATGAGGGATGACACCACGTGAGCAGGTGTGATTCCGAGGAAAGGCCTGGTCTTCGTTGGAATGATGCGAGAGGAGGGCTAGGGAGCACGGTGCCAGCAGATCAGTGGTCTTAAAATCAAAACAAAGCAGCTGAAATGCTGACCCTCCCTCATCTAGCAGGGTTCAAGACTGAATGGTTGTCCCAGCAGCCCCTGTGGGCAGATTTACACTCTAAGCTGAGTGTCCCAGAGGGGCCAAACCACCCAGGTACTTGGAAGAGAAGCCAGTCCAGCCCAGCCTCACAGTGTTGTCAAAACATCAGTGCCTGCATTCTTTCTAGTTCCTTGGGAGGGTGTGTGCCCAGGAAGGTGGCACCCTAACTCCTTCGTCTTAGTGTCTCTCCAGGTGCCTGTCTTAGCAACTTACCTCAGCCACCAGTGAGCCACAATGATGGAAGGCCTTTTATGCAAAGCTGCCAAATAGTTTGCAGAGGACCTCAATAGCTGCTGGGGTTTGGTGGGAGGGGTGGACATGAAAAGTTAGGGGTGGGGCCGGGCGTGGTGGCGCACGCCTTTAATCCTAGCACTTGGGAGGCAGAGGCACTTGGGAGGCAGAGGCAGGTGGATCTTTGTGAGTTCAAGGCCAGCCTGGTCTACAGAGTGAGTTCCAGGACAGCTGGGACTACAGGGAGACCCTGTCTCGAAAAGACCAAAAAAAAAAAAAAAAAAAAAAAAAAAAAGTTAGGGGTGGGAAATAAAAGATCCCAAGATGGTCAGAAGATGGCCCTGGCTTCAGAGCTTACCAATATAGGTCTAAGAGACTGGCTCCAATATGGGTCTAAGGGACTGGCTCCAATATGGGTCTAAGGGACTGGCTCCAATATGGGTCTAAGGGACTGGCTCCAATATAGGTCTAAGAGACTGGCTCTAATATAGGTCTAAGGGACTGGCTCCAATATAGGTCTAAGGGACTGGCTCCAATATAGGTCTAAGGGACTGGCTCCAATATAGGTCTAAGGGACTGGCTCCAATATACGTCTAAGGGACTGGCTCCAATATAGGTCTAAGGGACTGGCTCCAATATAGGTCTAAGAGACTGGCTCCAATATAGGTCTAAGAGACTGGCTCCAATATAGATCTAAGGGACTGGCTCCAATATAGGTCTAAGAGACTGGCTACAATATAGGTCTAAGGGACTGGCTCCAATATAGGTCTAAGGGACTGGCTCCAATATAGGTCTAAGGGACTGGCTCCAATATAGGTCTAAGAGATGGGCTCCAATATAGGTCTAAGGGATTGGCTCCAATATAGGTCTAAGGGACTGGCTCCAATATAGGTCTAAGAGACTGGTTCCAATATAGGTCTAAGGGACTGGCTCCAATATAGGTCTAAGAGACTGGCTTCCATATATAGGTCTAAGAGACTGGCTCTAATATAGGTCTAAGGGACTGGTCCAATATAGGTCTAAGAGACTGGCTCCAATATAGGTCTAAGGGACTGGCTCCAATATAGGTCTAAGGAGACTGGTTCCAATATACGTCTAAGGGACTGGCTCCAATATAGGGACTGGCTCCAATATAGGTCTAAGGGACTGGTTCCAATATAGGTCTAAGGGACTGGCTCCAATATAGGTCTAAAGGACTCCAATATAGGTCTAAGAGACTGGCTCTAATATAGGTCTAAGGGACTGGTTCCAATATAGGTCTAAGAGACTGGCTCAATATAGGTCTAAGGGACTGGTTCCAATATAGGTCTAAGAGACTGGCTCCAATATAGGTCTAAGGGACTGGTTCCAATATAGGTCTAAGAGACTGGCTCCAATATAGGTCTAAGGGACTGGCTCCAATATAGGTCTAAGGGATTGGCTCCAATATAGGTCTAAGGGACTGGCTCCAATATAGGTCTAAGAGACTGGTTCCAATATAGGTCTAAGGGACTGGCTCCAATATAGGTCTAAGAGACTGGCTCCAATATAGGTCTAAGGGACTGGTTCCAATATAGGTCTAAGGGACTGGCTCCAATATAGGTCTAAGAGACTGGCTCCAATATAGGTCTAAGGGACTGGCTCCAATATAGGTCTAAGGGACTGGCTCCAATATAGGTCTAAGAGACTGGCTCCAATACAGGTCTAAGAGATGCTCCTATAAGCCTTTTTGCCCATCTGGTAACTTGCCAAGGCCCTATCATCTGCTGTAGGTAGTATGCCAACTTTCCAAGGCCCTATCATTTGCTGTAGGTAGTATGCCAACTTGCCAAGCCCTATCGTTTGCTGTAGGTAGTATGCCAACTTGCCAAGGCCCTATCGTTTGCTGTAGGTAGTATGCCAACTTGCCAAGGCCCTATCGTTTGCTGTAGGTGGTATGCCAACTTGCCAAGGCCCTATCGTTTGCTGTAGGTAGTATGCCAACTTGCCAAGGCCCTATCATTTGCTGTACGTAGTATGCCAACTTGCCAAGGCCCTATCGTTTGCTGTAGGTAGTATGCCAACTTGCCAAGGCCCTATCATTTGCTGTACGTAGTATGCCAATTTGCCAAGGCCCTATCGTTTGCTGTATGTAGTATGCCAACTTGCCAAGGCCCTATCATTTGCTGTACGTAGTATGCCAACTTGAGACTCAGCCTTCCTCTTTCTCTCTCTGTTCCCCACAGAACCAAGGAAGAAGTGCTGCATCCCGATCCCAGTGGCTGCAGGGGCTGATTTCAGCCCAAACATTCTGTAGGGCTTAGAAACAGAGGCCAAGGGGCCTCAGGAAGAGTTAGAAAGGCAGAAGCAGGCTAGAGAGATGGCTCAGTGGTTGGGAATGCTGACTGCTCTTGCAGAGCAAGAGCAACACCCACATGATGGCTAGCAGCCATCCATAACTCCAGAAGATGAAGTCTTTTGACTTTCCTGGGCATTGTACAGCACGGGTGCACTTGAACACATGCAGGCAATACACACGATAAAAATAACATATTTAAAAAATATGATTCCTAAAAAATAGAAGAAATAAAAATAACCACTACTGGGCTGGAGCGATGGCCTAGCGGTTAAGAGCGCCGACCGCTCTTGCAGAGGACCCGGGTTCGATCCCCAGCACCCACATGGCGGCCGAGAGCCGTCTGAAGCTCCAGTTCCAGGAGAACTCCAGTTCCAGGGGAGTCCGACGCCCTCTTCTGACCTCCGCGGCATTGCACGTCACGGGTGCACAGACTTGCATGCACACAATACATTCATACACAGTACGGAATAAAAAAAATAAAAAATAACCACTAACTCTCCCGAGACTCGGGGAAAAAAAAAAAAAAAAAAAGAAAGGCAGAAGGTCAAACTGGAGATAGCAAGTTCAGGTGTCAGGCCCAAAGGGCAAGAGGAGGGCTGTGGGTGGGGGAGAACCAAGCGGCCCTGGAATGGAGTAGGCACAGGGCAAGGTGTTCACAGGGTGCTAGAAGGAAAGAAGAGGACAGCTTTAATGGGCACAGTACTGAGGGCCAGGCAGACACGCTGCACCTGCCACACAGCCCCGCATGTTCCTCCCACTCAAGCAGAAGGTGGCCAGAGCTTCCAGGCACCTGTGGTCTACCCAGCCACCAACCCTGCTCCAGGACCAATTTCCATTCATCACCTGCAAACAGAAAGCATAAAGGACTGCTTTACAAAGCTCATTGTTTCTATTTTGAATGGCTACCTGTTCTAAATTCCATGTTTTACTTTGGGTGACAAGATAGCTTTGACTATATCATGGTGGTAGGTAAATAAAGGTTTTTGGTTATTTTATTTGTCTTACTTGAGTAAAAGAAAATGTCGGTTGGAGTTGGCGATGGCTCAGAGGGAAAGGAACTTACTGTCAAGCCTGATATCCTGAGTTCAATCCCTGGAACCTACATGATAGAAGGAGAGAGAGAACTAACTCTCACAAGTCATCCTCTGACTTCTACATGTGCCCTATGTTGACACACACACACATATGCAAAATAAATAAATGAACAAACAAATGTAAAACACTGAAAATTGTTGGTGATATTAGAACTCCAGATTTACAGGGAAACTATTAATAAAATTAATAAAACATCAGATCCCATTCTGGCTACTGCTGTTGTGAGACATTAAAACCTGGTCCCTGAACGCCAGATCCCAGCTGCCCAAAAAATGTCCTCACCATCAACAGCAGTACTGGGGTGGCATGCACTTTGAGCTAGGCCGTGCCCTCAATCTCTGTGTACACTAATCACCTCCTCCCTCTTTTGACTTCCTGTAGAGCATATCTGCCTAATGTCCAGATTTGACCCTCCCTGTCTGACCTGCCCCAAGCCATCCACATGTGATATGAGCATTATGACTCTATCATGAGATTAGTCACTGTCACGAATGGAAGCTCACGACGAGCTCCTGCCCAAGGTAGAACTTTCCTTTCAAACCCTCTGTCATTGATGTTAAATGTCCCATTTCCACTTGCTGCTGCTAGTCTGACTTACTGCCTCTATCAGTCTTCTGGGGGAGAAAGCCTATTCCCCACCTAAAGGCTGGATTTCACCTGGAACCCAGCAGGTACCCATTTCCAGGATCTCATGTTACCCATACCCAACTGTTTATTGCATTCTTTTCTTTTTTTATATACTTTTAAAATTTTTATTTATCTTTTTTATGTTTATGAATGTACTGTCTGCATGCAGGTCTGTGCACCCGTGTCTTGCAATGCCGCAGAGGTCAGAAGAGGGTGTCGGATTCCCCTGGAACTAGAATTACAGACGGTTCTCAGCCACCATGTGGGTGCTGGGGATCGAACCCGGGTCCTCTGCAAGCAGTCAGCACTCTTAACAGCTAGGCCGCCTCTCCAGCCCCAATTGCACTTTTCGGACCTCATCTGAGTAGCGGCCACGCCGCTTGTGGCAGAAAGGAGACTCCAGGCTGTGCATGTAATGGATGTATGTAACTTTAAGAAGGTGATATTTGAGGGACTTTAAAGTATACATGGGAAGGGTTTCCATGTCTAAAAAGCTCACGGTTAGAGCGACCCACATGCATGTGTTCCCGGAACTGTCTTCGGTGCCCAGCTGAACCTATTAAATAAAGCCTAAAGCAAGCTAAGGCTCACAGCTTACGTCTGTAATTCCAGCTTGGGAGGATAAGGCAGGAGGAGTTCAAGGCTTAATCTGGGCTACAGATTAAGTTCAAGGCAAGCTTAGACAATTTAGCAAGGCCTTGCCTCAAAATTAAAAAAAAAAAAAAAGAGAGCAAAAGGGCTGGGCATATAGCTCAGTGTGGGAGTGCTTGCCTAGCCCTGGGATCAGTCCCCTATGACAGAAAAAAAAAAAAGCCTGAGACAAAAAGAACGCATTAGTAATTTAGATCCTTTATTTATATGTTGGTGTTATGTTTACCATAGTTTGATTTGCAATTAATTTAGATGTTTAAAGATAATTGCCTTTAATCCCAGAACTCAGGAGGCAGAGACAATGGGATCTGTGTGAATTCCAGGCCAGCCTGGGCTACATAGTGAGACCCTGTATCAAAAACAAACAAAGGGAGCCTGGCATGGTGGCGCACACCTTTAATCCTAGCACTCCGGAGGCAGAGGTAGGCTGATCTTTGTGAGTTCAAGGCCAGCCTGGTCTACAGATCGAGTTCCAGGACAGCTGGGACTACAGGGAGACCCCCCCCAAAAAAAAAAAACAAAGGGAAAAATGTTACTTGGCACTGTTACCCAGGCCAAGAACCTGTGCCTACACAGGTCACAGGCCACAGGGGAGAACCCATTACTATTATCCTGCTAACTAGACATAGTATTAAAACAACTCCTGGGGCTGAAGAGATGGCTCAGCGGTTAAGAGCACCGACTACTGCTCTTGCAGAGGACCCGGGTTTGATTCCCAGCATCCACATGGCAGCTAAGAACCATCTTTAACTCCAGTTCCAGGGGAATCTGATGTCCTCTTCTGACATCTGCAGCATTGCACGACATGGGTGCACCAACCTACATGCAGACAGTACATTCATACACATAAAAATAAATAAATAAATAAATAGATAAATAAAAACAACTCCTAATGACTTAGTGTTATACACATAGATCAGTGCATCTCTCAAATCTCACCAGAGAAGCTTTTTTCTTGCAGCAGATTATGATTAACACAGAGACCCACAACTGCTCAATGAGCAAAGAATAAGAGTCTAGTGAGTGCTCAGCCCTAAATGGACACCTACATCTCACCCTCTCCTCCCAGAGCTCAGGGATTTCATGGAAGAGGGGGGCGGAAAGATTGTAAGAACTAAAGTTGGTAGATGAATAGAAAGAAACCATGTTGCCTGGATGGCACAGGGCAGTGGGGTACATGGACCCAGTGCTTATGACAGCACTTCGAGAGCCCAGACCAGACAGAATCCCAGCGTGGATGGGGAAGGTGGGGAAGAAGCCCTAGCCATAGGAAGTATTGACAGATGCTGGGAGAGGGGGAGGCAGTGTTCTGCTGGGTGCACCGGCTCCAGAAGCTGGACTCATAACTAAGAGCATTTGGAGAACTCAAATTAGATTTGATAGGCCTTCTAAAAAGGAAAATAGGGGAGCCGGGTGTGGTGGCGCACGCCTTTAATCCTAGCACTTGGGAGGCAGAGGCAGGCTGATCTTTGTGAGTTCAAGGCCAGCCTGGTCTACAGAGTGAGTTCCAGGACAGCTGGGGCTACAGGGAGACCCTGTCTCGAAAAACCAAAAAAAATAAAAAGGAAAATAGGGGCTGGAGAGATGGCCTAGCACTTAAGAGTGCCGACTGCGCCAGGCGTGGTGGCTCATGCCTTTAATCCTAGCGCTTGGGAGGCAGAGGCAAGCGGATCTTTGTGAGTTCAAGGCCAGCCTGGTCTACAATGTGAGTTCCAGGACAGCTGGGGCTACAGGGAGACCCTGTCTCAAAAAGACCAAAAAAAAAAGAGTGCCGACTGCTCTTAACCGGTTCGATCCCCAGCCCCCACGTGGCGGCTGAGAACCGTCTTTAACTCCAGTTCCAGGGGAATCCAACACCCTCTTCTGACCTCTGTGGTATTGTATGGCACGGGTGCACAAACTTATATGCAGACAGTACATTCATACACATAAAAAAATAAATTAAATTAAAAAAATAAAATAAAAATAAAAAGGAAAATAATAGCTGGGTGTGGTGGCACACACCTTTAATCCCAGCACTTGGGAGGCAGGGGCAGGTGGAACTCTGTGAGTTCAAGGCCAACATGGTCTACATAGTGAGCTCCAGGGCAGCTGGGACTAAACAGAGACACTGTCTAAAAAAAAAAAAAATAAAAGGAAAATAATAACACAGGACATGAAGTCACAGAGGACGTGAAGTAGGAAGAGATAGTAAGATGGGGTCGAATATGATCAAAACATATTCTATGAAATTCTCAAAGAATTAATAAAAATATTTTTAAGCTTGGCGTGGTGGCGCACTCCTTTAACCCTAGCACTAGGGAGGCAGAGGCAGGTGGATCTTTGTGAGTTCAAGGCCAGCCTGGTCTACAGAGTGAGTTCCAGGACAGCTGGGACTACAGGGAGACCCTATCTTGAAAAGACAAAAAGAAAAAAAATTTAAATATGTGATTTGATTATTGAATTTGGGACCCATCCTTTAAGTTCTGAGCCTGGGCCAAGTGCTTCACTCTTCCCCTGCAGTTCAATTATGTCTGCAAAGACATAATGATATGTTCCTGCTACCAGGCTTCCACTCAAGCACACACAGTTGGCTCTTAGATCAGCTAGTTGACACCTGCCTGTTGGTTAGTGTTCCCTTCCCTCATCCCATCCACTAGGAAGCAGAGCCTTGCCTCAAAACATGCAGCGAGTAGCTGTGTCTCCAGTCCCCACTGCCAAGTTCTTACCAAGGACTTCCACTGACTGCCTGGCTGGGCCTCTTCCCAATACTGCCAGGCTCCAGGAAGGAGAGCTGTCTGCTGCTCGGCTCTGGGCCCGGCCCTGGCCACCTGGCTCTCCTCCTCCCATTTCTATGAATTTGCCCTCCCCAGGGCCTCCTTGCCTGCTGGTTTCCTGCTAAGATCTTGCCTGAATAAATACCTCACCATTATGGAAAACTCTCTTGTTCTGGGTATCTGTGTTTCCCTAAATATAACAAACCTTTTTGTGTTGTTGTTGTTTTGTGAGACAAGGTCTCATTGCATGTTCTACACTACACTTACTGTTTAGTCCAGGCTGGCCTTGAACTTACTATCCTCCTCCTGCCAGCCATCAAAGTGCTAGGATTCCAAGTGTATGCCACCATGCCTGGTCAGGGCAAACCCTGGACTAAACACTAATAACCATGGAGCACAGCTCACATGCCACCATTTTGCACTCTGCTTATATGAACTGTGTGTGCCTCCCCATATCCCTGGGAGCTAGATGCTCTTATCATATCCACTTTACAAGCTAGAAATGGCAGAAAAACAGGTTCTGAGCCCAGATTCTACGCCCCAGTTCCTGACTGCCACAATATCCAGCTTCTCCTTCAAGCCCTACACCGGCACGTTTGGAATCAGGCACGTCTCAAGTTTGTATCCCATGAGCTGGAGTCTCAGCCCCCTTCTCTTACATAATTTATGCAAACTGACATTAGAGCCAGGCATGGTGGCCCACTCCCATGGGAAGGCTGAGGCAAGAGGAATGCAAAATTGAGGCTAGTCTGGGCTACACATTGAGTCCCTGTCTCAAAACAAACAAGAAAGCAAGCACATGAATAAAACCCCCTGACTTCCGGCCCCCAGCACACAGTAGATGCAGTTGTCACCCTTTCTCTTTCATCCGTTAAAACCCTAGCAATAACAGACAGCCTTCAATGGGACGACTCTGGAAACATCAAACACCAGCTGCAAATGGGTCTGTTTGTGAGGCATTTTAGTGCTGATGGGAACATGAAGAAGAGTGGTTGGAAGCATGAACGCTGAGGACTGGGATGGACAGCCTTGCCTTGCATCTTCCAGGTGCTGAATCCAAATGACACCACAACAAACAAGCGAACCAACAGAAAGGCTTCAGTGAAGCAAGCCCTGTAGAGGCCGCTGCCCAGGCTCAAGTCTAGACTCTACAATAGATTTCAGGCAAGTCTGCGCTTCTTCGTGTCTCTGTCCTCTGGTCTTGGGGTGGAGGTGTATAAATAATACTAGTAGGCTTACTGTTGATGATAGAGGTGACACAGGTATGCGATGACCATGGAACAGTTCCCGGAGCACACACCCCACCCCCATCAAAACGTGATCTGTCACCACCAATTAGTGGTTAAGAATACTAGCTTTCAAGAGGTTGAGGAATTGTTCAATTTTATACAGTTTTGCAATAGTGGATCCAGAATGGACTATGAGAGCCTCTAGCAAAGTATGCCTAGTGGGTAGCTAGCTCTCCTATTTCTTAGTTTGATTGGCTTTTTTTTTTTTTTTTTTTTTACAGGGTCTCACTACGTAGCCCTGGCTGGCCTGGAACTTGCTATGTAGATCAGGCTAGCCTTAAACTTATGATTCTCTTAACTCATTCTCTAAACTCCGAGTTGCTGGAATTACAGGCTGGAATCACGAGGCTCACTTTCTTATCTCCATTTCTGACAACTGCAGTTGGCTTGGGTTCCGGGCCACCCATTTCGATCCTCCTTAATACACCCCTGCAAAGCTGGGCTCCGCCTGCAACATTACTGCTGGTGGAGCAGACGTGGGCAGCCTGGAAGCTGCCTACCTCCACCTCAGTTGTGGAACTCTGCAAAACTGCAGGGCATTCACCTCCACATGGTACCTAGTTATGCAGACCTTGAACATGAGAAATGAAAGGACACTGTGGCCTGCCCGGGGATGATAGATGAGGCTGGCTGGTGCTGACTTCTCCATGGTTCAGGCTGGAAGCTTTATCCGGGAGCAGCTCAGCCATGTGATATCTCAGTGGCTTTGTTGCAGGCGCCAGGGCTGTAGAGGCTGAGCAGGGTAACACAATGCTGGTGACTCATTCCCAGGAAAAGGTTGTGATGGGTCATTAAGCTGTCTTGGAACTTATTTTGGGCCCACACCCCCAAGAGGAGCCTCTCCGTTTGTTTGTCAGGTCTCCAACAATAGGCCACTATTCTTCTTTCTCACACCCCGTTACGCAATCTTTCCCTGCGTGTCTTTCAGCCACCCACTGAAAAGCTGTCTGCATTGGGCACACGATCTGTGTCCCTCTGCGGAACCCCTGGCTGGCATGTCATCCCCAGCTTCCATGGGTACCGTCACTGCACAGGTATGGGCTCCCTAGCATGAGGTGCTTCGTCATGCTGAGTCCTCAGGGGTCAGATTTTGTTCTTCTCTCTGCCCCAATTTCTTACCTCAGCCTGGACCTTGAATTCTGAATTATCCATTTTGGTGCCTTGCCTGGTTTTTCCAATTCCTCTCTAATCCAAAATTCTTGGGCTGATTCTTTTATTTAAAAAGAAATTGTTATTTTTTTTTTCCATTTGCAACAGGGTCTTTAGCTTAGGCTTCCTTCAAACTCAGAGTGTAGCTGAGGATGACCCTGAACTTCCCATCTTGCTGCTTCTGCTTGCTGAGTTCTGGTATTACAGGCATGAGCCACTCGGTTTATACAATGCTGGGATTTGAACCCAGGACCTCATGGATGCTGGAAAAGCTCTCTACCAACTGAGCTACATCCCTAGCCTTGTTTAATTCTTTTTAAAAATATGTAAATAAAGGCGGGCATGGTGGTGCACACCTTTAATCCTAGAACTTGGGGGGCAGAGGTAGGTGGATCTTTGTGAGTTCAAGGCCAGCCTGGTTTACAGAGGGAGTTCCAGGCCAGCTGGGGCTACAGGGAGACCCTGTCTCGAAAAGACCAAAAAGTAAAAAATAAAAATAAATATAAATAAATATGTAAATAATTCTTGTTTATTATTGCTACCGGGCAATAATTCCTGCTTACGTTTTAGGGGTATAGTTTCTTGGACCGTATTCTGCTTCCTTTCTGGCTGGGACACTTGAGATCAATCCCCAGCCTGCTGCATTGGAAATGGACAGGGCTATTTCTTTTTATTTTCCTAAACTTTCTGTCTCTCTGTCTCTCTCTCTGTCTCTCTCTGCATGCCATGGTATTCTTGTGGCGATCAGAGGATGACCTGAAGTGCCAGTCTATGCTTTCCATCTTGATTTTCTTCTCTTTTTTTTCTTGCTGTATTTGTATGTATGTGTGGGCACGTGCATGCCACAACACAGTTGTGGAAGTCAGAGGACAATTTGCAGGAGTCAGTTCTGTCTTTTTACCATGTGGATCCTCAGGACTGAATTTAGGTTGTCAAGCTTGGTCTGAGACATCTCGCCAGCCCTCCGTCTTGTTTTGAGAAAGGTATCTGGTTCGCTGTCTCTCGTGCCATAGAGCTGGCCCATGGCTTCTTGGGATTCTGTGTGTCTACCTCCCATCTTGCCATGGGATCGCTGGGATTACAATTTACAGTACACTGCCGTATCTGGGTTTGTGTGGATTTTGAGGTTCCCTAGGCTTTATGACTAGCGCTTTACTCACCAAGCTGTCCCTGCAGACACTGATCTCAATGAACGTCTACCACAGCAGAGGACATACTTGTCAATGTGCACACGGATCTAGATCCTGGGTCACCCATGTGGCCTCTGTATGGCTTCAGGTCAGAATGTCTTGCCAGCTTCCTGGAATAGCCATTGCTTGGGCTAGTCATGAGCTACGTACACAGTAGACTGAGCAGCCAAGGATGCTAAGCTTCAGACTGCCCCTCTACTCACCACCTTCAATGGCTTTCTAGTCTGACCAAGAGTCTAGCCTCACATCTCTTTATGACATGAGTCTCACAGGATACCACAGTTTGTTCTGACCCCTGAAGTTCATGGACTGGAAATTTACCCTGGCGCAAGTGTTAAGAGCCAGAAACTTCAAGAGGTGGTTAGGCAAGGAGGTTCTGTCCTGGTAAAGGGATAGATGCCCTTGTTGGAGGCTGGTTCGTTACAGCGGGAAAGGCCTGGTGGCACAGGGCTGAAATTCAGGAGGAGACAGAAGCAGGAAGACTGTCTGGGTTATAGAGTGGATTCAAGCCACCTTGATCTTGCCTCAAAATAAAAACATTAACAAAAGTGCTGTGGTGCAGCTTAGTGGTGGAACGATTGATCACCTAACATGTGAGAGGTCCTGGGTTCAATTCCCAGCACACAGTGTGTGTGTGGGTGTTGGTATGTACCCTTGAGTACAGGTTCCTGTGCAAGCCAAAGGTGTCAGATCCCCAAGACCTGGAGTTACTGACAGTTGTGAGCCACTTAATGTGGGTGCTGGGAATTGAACCTGGGTCCTCTAGAAGAGCAGTGTATGCTCTTAACCACTAAGCCCAGTGGTTATATTTTTAAATTAACTCTAGGTTTTTGGGTTTGTTTTGTTTTCCCTAGCTGTTGACAAAATGCTTGACACCCCCAATACTTACTAAGCTCAAACGTTAATTTTTTTCCTGATGAGACAGACTCTGAGAATGAGAAATATTAGCCATTCTTGCTTTGGCAGTGAGTGCTTTGAGTAGATGTTGGCATTGCATAAATTTCCAACTTGGCTCAGACACTGCTCGTGCACACCTCTCCTCACACTGCTTCACAATATAAATGATGGCATGTCAACGATTTAATCTCATTTTAACCTGACGACAGCCACGTGAGCTCAGAGTTAAATGCATCTTGCAGATCGGCGGGGCTCAGGAACATATCAGGATCTGGCATGTTGTAAATAACCAGACCAGAATTTGAACAAAGGTCAAAGTCACAATCACTCTGTACAGAGGTATTGGCATTCCAATGTCCTTTTTCATTTTAAAATTTTTCCTCTCCCCCTCCCCCAGGGGAGGGCCATACATGCCATGACACACATGTGAAGGTCAGAAGACAATTTTCTCTCCTGGGAAGGGTCTCTGTTGTGTCTGATGCCCTGGATCACCACCTTCAGGGCCTGTCTCTGCCTCTCATTGTGTCATAAGAGTACTGGGATTATGGATGCCTACCACTTCATCCAATTTTTCACAGGGGTTGTGGAAATGGAACTCAGGTCACCAGGCTTATGCAGCAGGGGCCTTTACCAAACCCCGAGCCATATCCCGACCCCAGCGGGCCGGCGTCTTTAGCTTTTTGGATGGAGAAACCTGTTTCCACTTAAGGGACGTCCCCAAATTGGCTCCTTCACTGCCGGGTTCTCTGTAATTTAGCAGCTGAATGATTGTGGGTTTACTAACTTCTCCTGGGGAAAACCAGGGGACTTGGGAACAAATCTGTTCCTTCCTCTCTATTGTGGGTGTGGTGAGCATGATAAACTTTCCTCCAGTCGTCTTTCAGCCAGACATTTTGTGCTCAACTTGAGGAACAGATGGATTGTTACCCTGCCATCTATGTGACATGGTGTAGGGCCCTGTCTTGAAGATCTCAGCTTGGTGATTCAAGTGCTAGATATCCCGTAGAGGTGGAAAACTGCTGTGTTCACGTCTGCAGGCTCTCATTCCCTTCTCCACCCAGAAAACATTTACACAGGGCCTGCTAATCACACTAATGACAGTCACTGACATCCGCCGAGGGCTTAAACTGTAAGAGGCACGGCTTTTCCTGTTTTAGAAGTCAAACTCATTTAATCCCCAGCAATCTCAGAGGAGCTACTGTGGCCAGAGTTCAAGATAAGCAAAGCAGGGGATGGGGGGTGGGAGTGGGGGGGCGGGGGGCTGGTAAGCTACCAGCTCAAGGCCACACAGCCTGCAGTACAGCATTTCTGCCCCTCTTACACCTCTTTTTTTTTTTTAATTTTATTTATTATGTGTATGTGTATGAATGTAGCTGTCTGCATACAGGTCTGTGCATCACCGTGTCATGCATGCTGCGGAGGTCAGAAGAGGGTCTCGGCCGGACTGGAGTTTCCTGAATTAGGATTCAGGACGTCTCAGCCGCATGATGGGTGCGGGGATCAACCCGGGTCTCTGCAGAGCGTTTGGCGCTCTAAAAGTAGGCTATCGGTTGGAGGAGTTGGGCACAGACTAGGATGCAGGCGTACATTCATTACGATACTTAAATAAATATAAATTATAAAAACAAAAAGCTGGCATCTCGTCCAGCCCCACACTCTTACACATCCTGATATACAACATCGGGATGTATGATCAGTCTGTGACACGAATGCTGCCTTATGAGCTCAGGGGCCAGACAGGAGAAGATTGCAGCATCTGTGGTGACTTCCGCGGGGACAGGAAGCTGCTGTGGTTTCAGTGCACTCCCTGGAAGCTCGTGGGTAGAAACCTTGGTCCCTCAATGTGGTAGTGCTGAGGTAGGCCTGACTGGGAAAACTTTGGGTCATGGGTTGTTCATTAATACTTTAATGCTTCTCATGAGAATGAGTTTGCTTTCAAGGGACTTCAGTACAATTATCTCTCTTCACCCATGTCCTTCTGCTTTCCGCTCCATGTTGAGAGAGCACTAGTCCCTCACCAGATCCAGCTTGGATTTCCTCACCTCCAGAACTATGATCTCAAATAGACCTATTCTCTACATAAATGACCCCATCTTGAGTATTTTGCTCTAACAACAGAAGATAGACTAAGACCAACACCTAAGGGAGACTGAAAGATGGAGAAAAAAAAAGAATAAAGAAAGGGGGATTAAAAGCTAGCTTACAGCTTCACAGGAGTTTTAGAGGAGGTGACAGTTTAGCTGGGTCTTAAAGAACAAGTGGGGGTTGAGTAGGTGCATCAGGGAGAGCAATATTTGCAGAGGGTACAGGATATGCACAATGTGGGGAAATGGATAGGTTATCTGAGGCACAGTGAGAAGTTCTGAGCCATTGCCTCACAGGGTCCACAAGGAGAAACAGCAAGAACTAGGCTGGACAGCAGGTTAGTTCACATCATGGAGGGTCTAAAGGAACTAGGTATTTAAATAGGTGATGTGATTAGGATTGCATTATGCCTGTGAGCAATGGAGATGATGGACAGGTGGATGAGAATAGAATTAAAACATGAAACCTTGGCCAGGCATGGTGGTTCACACCTTTAATCCCAGCACTTGGGAGGCAGAGTCAGGCTGCTCTCTGTAAGTCTGAGGCCAGCCTGGTCTACATAGTGAGAACCTACTTTAAAAAAAACAAAACAAAACAAAAAAAAACTGGGGCTGAGAGACAGCTCAGCAGTTACGAGCACTGACTGTGGGCAAGAGATGGCCTAGCGGTTAGAGTGTCGACTGCTTTGAGGACCCGGTTCAATCCCAGCACCCACATGGCGGCTGAGAACCGTCTTGAAACTCCAATTCCAGAGACCTCCAGTTCAGGGAATCCATGGCCCTTTTTCTGCCGTCTGTGTCATGCATGAAGGGTCACAGACCTGCATGCAGACAGAACATTCATACAAAAAAATAAATAAATAAAATTTTAAAATCTTAAAAAAAAAGAGCACTATGCTGTTGGCAGAGGACTGGGTTTGAATCCCAGCCCCAATAAGACTAACAGTCTCTAACTCCAGTCCAGTTCCAGGGGATCCAACACTTTCTCCTCTTCTGGCCTCCTTGGAATTGCATGACACAGGTAAACTTACACACATGCAAGCAATAGACTCATACACATAACATTAAAAATAAAATTTTAAAAAAACAACACAAAATGGGGCTGGAGAGATGGCTCAGTGGGTAGGAGCCCTGGGCTGCTGTTGCGAGGAACTGAGTTGGGTCCAGCCCCCACGATGGGTTAAAAACACCAATCAATTCCATAAGCCAAAATAAAATATAATTTTTTTTAAAGTAGAATCTAGCCCGGCGTGGTGACCTTTAATCCCCAGCCTTGGGAGGCAGAGGCAGTGGATCTCTGTGAGTTAAGGCTAGCATGGTCTACATATGAGTTCAGGGCAGTGGGGCTACTAGGTAGATCCTGTTTCAAAAACGACAAAACAAAAAAAAACTAAACAAGTAAAATGGAAAGATGCAACAGTAAGAAAATAAGAGGGAAAAGGCTATAGCAATTGAATTCTCATCTTGATTTTGAAATCGTGTTTAAGAAATCATGCAAATTAAGATCTGTTGGACCTTTTATTTTAAATAATCTCATCTTTTTTATTGAGAAAAAACCCAAATGAACAAAAAGTAAAAATCATAAATAAAAAAAAAAAAAAAAAAAAAAGCTATATTGGGCTGGAGAGTGGCTCAGTGATTATTGGCATAGACTGTCTTGCAGAGGACAGGGTTAGATCCAGAACCAATGGGCTGCTAAGACCATCTTTAAGCCGGGTGTGGCGCACACCTTATCCTAGACTTCGGAGGCAGAGACAGGTGGATCTCTGTGAGTTCAGGCCAGCCTGGCCTACAGAGTGGTTCCGGACAGCTGGGTACAGGGAGAAACTTCTCAAAAAAAAAAAAAAAAAAAAGGCAGTTTTATCCCAGCTACTTTGTACTTTGGAGGCCAAGGCAGGAGGTCTCCAAGCTCAAGTAAAACCCTGTAGCATAAGTAAAACCCTGTAGCATAAGTAAAACCCTGTCTCCAAAATAAATAGTTCTTGAAAAGGTTGGGGCCCATGTTTGGAGAAACAGCTCACTGCTAAAGCTCTTGCTTAGCATGCATCAGGCCCAATGCTCAATTCCCAGCACCACAAAAACAGAGCAAAAGACTCAACTAGACTTGAGGACCCTAAACTTCCCACTTGGGTCTGTGTGAATCAGGATGATGTGATGATGCATGGTAAGGAATAAAGGAAAAGGGGGCTCACTTATTGGTCTCTTTCTTTGTTCAGTAGACACTCTTTCAGAGAGCCAGAACGTACAGAGGACCTAGCAGCAGCGTCTCAGCAGGCCTGCTCGCACAGCGCTGGCAGTGGAGTGGGTGAGGCAGTGGGACAGACAGACGACCACACACTGGGTGAGTGGACCACACACAGAGCTAGGGTCTCTGAAGTCTGATCATGACATCATGACATTTACCCTCACCTGGCATGGCCAGGCCTGGGGGTGGCAGTTTTTTCCCAGTCGCTCCCACCCCATTAGGCTTGTCCAGCCCGGCTTCCCTGGGGCACAGGCCAAGAGCCTCTTGGTGTTGGCAAGGTGGCAAGGTGCTGACTGGGCATCCCTGTGCATGAGCCATATCGGTGGTGTCCATTTGGGAAGCCAGAGAGCTGGATGCCCCTGGAGCTAGGCAGAAAGGAACTCCTGGTCCAAAGGCCAGGGACGGGGAGGGAGAGCCTAGAGTTTAATGCTGGCACGATTTGAGAAAGATCAAGCTGGAACACAACAGCGGTAACAGCCTCGGCACCTGGAGGTGGGATGCTCACTTAATTCCCCAAGGGCTCTAGGGGTGAGTGGACGAAGGTCAGAGGTGTGACTACAGACGGAGAGAGGGCCTTTCCTCCACACCACAGGGAGCGCCTTCTGCAGCCTGCCAGGGACCCACACCAGCTCATCCCTGTGTGCTGCAGATTGCAAAGAACCAAGCCTGACTTTCGCTGTGCTGGCAGGAGGCTCGTTCCTGGAAACAGAGTAGGGAAGAAGAGGAGCAAAGGGCAGACACTAGGGCCAGTAAGGACAGGTCATCCTCTCCAGAAAGAAAAAAGAGTGACCAGGGTCAGCAAAACTTAGAGGCCGTGAAAGTTACCCGGCATGATGGAGGGCCTGCGGGGGGGTGGGGGGGGCAGCAGCGGGTGGAGCCAGGCTCGGAACTTTGGGGTCATGTGGACGAGGCCGGCCCTCAGGTAAGGGAGTGGTTGGAGACCATGGGAAACTAGAGACCCTGAACAGGAGGGAGTGGCCCAGAGGAGAGGAAGGGAGGAGGGAGAATCAAGGGAGGCCCTGTTCCCTGGGTCTGGATCCTACCGGCTCTGCTTAGGGCAATTCAATAGCGGCACAGGCAGTGGAGGTGACCGTCACTCTTTGGGGGGATTCAGTGTACGAAAGCTTGGCCTAAAGAGCAGCCACCTTGAGTTTTACCATGGGAGCTTTTGAATTGACAGCACCCCAGGGAGTGAAAGCAGGTCCAGAAGTGTCAGGCATGGCACACACTCCTTTCTTTCTTTTTAAAAAAACCATACAACTTAAAAAAAATAAAATAAAATAAAAATAAAAACCATACAACTTTTTATTGTTAGGTCATAAAGAGGTATCAAAATTAAAAGCAAAAACTACAAGGGTAAGATTTAATAAAAATACTCAAAGAGCATCAAAGGAGGTGGAAATGGACCTGGGAGCAGGTAATTATGAAGTAATGGACATGGGAAGGGCAAGGAGAGAGCGCGAGACTGCTCTGAAGACACAAGGGAAGGGGATCTGGGTGATTTTGGCTTCTTTTTTGTTTGTTTGTTTGTTTCCAATATGCATCACACCCAACTGCTTTGGACAAAAGCTCAGGGGGCCCTACACAAGAAATACTTACAACTAGGTAATTGGCACTAGCATCCACAGATGAGGGATACCATTCATCGTTTGTTTTTCTGGGACTGTGTTACTTCACTCAGCATGATGTCCTCTAGCTCCAGCCATTTTCCTGCAAAGCTCGTGATGTCATCTTTCTTTACTGTTGCATTAAACTCCATTGTGTACATGTACCACATTTTCTCTATCCACTATATACCAGAGGATAACCTTGAACTCCTGATACTCTGCATCTGCCTCCTGGCCGCTGGGATGACAGGTGCACGCCACCTACTCAGCTTCTGTGGGGCATTGTGCATGATGAGGGAGATCTGATTTATCCTAGAGAAGCCTGAAAACCTTATAAGCAGGGGCAAGACATGGGAGTATTTGCACTGTAGAAAGGCCACTTTAGGGGCTGGAGAGATGGCCTAGCGGTTAAGAGCACCGACTGCTCTTGCCGAGGACCCAGGTTCGATTTCCAGCACCCACATGGCGGCTAAGAACCGTATTTATCTCCAGTTCCAGGGGAATCCGACACCCTCTTCTGACCTCCGCAGGATTGCACGACACGGGTGCACCAACCTACATGCAGACAGTACACTCATACACATAAATAATAATAATAATAAAACCTGGCCTGTCTCAGGCCCCCATGTTCCCGCTGTTGGATCCCCAAATGTTTCCAAGCCCAGCCAGGCCCTCACATCTCAGGGCCTTTACGCGGGCGGTTCTCTTTTTGGAGAATATTCTTTGACCTTGTTCACCTACCCTTAAAGGACCAGATGGCTTCTTACTGAGCCTGTGATTCCTTGACACTCACTCACCCCTCCCCTAGTGCTCCCACAGAGTCCCGCGTCCTCCTCTGCTCTCCTCCTCTTGTCCGTCTCCATCTTGCCCTCACAGGCCCGACGCTGTGTAGTCTGATCTGTCCTGTCCTCTCTTCAATCTTGGGTGTCTATTTGCTCCTCTGACTTGCAGCTCTCTGGGAGCAGAGATCAGTATCTCTGAGTTGTTGTTTTTTTTTTTTATTTTCCTTCTTTCAGGCCCCACCAAGATAAGAGAAGGTGTACAGAATGTTCTAGGTGATAAAACTGCTGCATACGTGGCTAAGTGTTTAAACCTACCCTTTCTGATAGAACTTTCTGTGATGACAGGAATGCCCTGTGTCTGTCATGTCCCTGTGGGACGCTTATCACATGAGGGAATTAAGCACTTGAAATGTGGCTGATGCCAGGAAGGAGTCAAGGACATAGTTTCATCTAATTTTAACTTACATACATTTTTTTTTTTTGAGACTGACTCTCATATAGCCCAGGCTGCCTCAAACTATGTAACCAAGGATGACTTAGAAGTCTTGATTGGGCTGGAGAGATGACCTAGCGGTTAAGAGCGCTGACTGCTCTTCCAGAGGACCTGGGTTCAATCTCCAGCAACCCACATGGCGGCTGAGAACCGTCTGTAACTCCAATTCCAGGAGAACTCCAGTTCCAGGGGATTCCGAGACCCTCTTCTGACCTCCATGGCATTGCACGACACGGGTGCACAGACCTGCACGCAAAACAGTACATTCATACACATAAATAAGTAAAAAAACATTTTTAAGTAAAAATAATAAAGAAAATAAAAATTTTTTAAATAGCTATGGGGTGCTGAACTAGATCTGGGTGCCAGTCTTTATTAGCAGCTGTCCTATTAGCTAACCTTTGTCCCAAGTTGGCTTAATCTAAACCTGACCTTTGTGTTTTAAATATCTTTTTAAATTTTATTTATTTTTTATGTGTATGAACGTACTGTCTGCATGTAGGTTGGTGCACCTATGTCGTGCAATGACGGGTCCTCTGCAAGAGCGGTCGGCGCTCTCAACCGCTAGGCCATCTCTCCAGCCCTATTATTTTTACTTTATGTGTATAAGTTGTATTGCCTGAGTGTATGTAAATACATCATGCTCAAGGAGGTCAGAAGAGGGGATTGGATTCCCCTGGGACTCAAGTTATGGATGATGGTTAGCCACCATGAAGGTGCTTGGAATTGAACCAGAGTCCTCTGCAAGAGCAGCCAGTGTTCTTAACCACTGATCCATCTCTCCAGCCTCCCCCACACTCCCAATTTTTTTTAAGCTAGGGTCTCACTATGTAGACCAGGCTGGTCTTGAATTCACAGAGATCCACCTGCCTCTGCCTCCTGCATTCTGGGATTAAAAGCGTGCACCTCCTTTCTGTCATCTGTTTTGCAATCTTCGAATAAAACAAACAGCAGTAGTTACAACAGGGGGTTAAACACTGCTTTGACATCTCACGCTGGGATGGCACCCCAGGTTCATGGTCCTAGTCAAACCTTGGATGGTGTAGGCCACATCATCCATTTAAAATATTCGAGTGCCCTGTATGGTGACATACAGCTGTAATACGGGCCCACCGGAGGCTGAGGCAAGAGAAACACAGGACTGAAGGTTAGCCTATGCTACATAGTTAGCTCCTGTCTCAAAAACACCAAAAAGGGTAACAGTAAAATACACTGGGCCAAGAGGGCTTGCCAGCAAGTGCTTCTGTTTTACTTTGAGAAGTGTTGCTAGTGCATATTTTTCCATTTTAGGACACACATTTTCAATTTTCTATTGTCCAGCAAGTGCCTTCTAGGTAGAAGATGAAAGCAACTCTGTGTGCTACACCAGGCTGGGGGTGCCAGTGTTTTCCAAGGCAGGGGAGAGTGGTGCTTAGTTCTCCTGAGAGCTAAGACAGAGAGAAGCTGAGTCTTATTAGTCCATCCTTAAAGGAGGAATTCTCAGCCAGCCCTAAAATCTTTAAGACAGGAGTTGTGTGTGTGATGTGTACTTTCAATGATAGTGGTAAGATGTATGTGTGTATATTGGTGGTGTATGTGTGTGTGTATGTGATGTGTGCTTGTTGTAGTGGTATGTGTTGTAGGTATATGTGTGGTATGTGTGAACATATGTGTGGGATGCATGCATGTGTATATGGTGATGATGGTAGAGTACATGTGTGGTGTGTATATGTTGATGGTATATGTGGTGTGTATGTATGGTGGTGGTAGTATACGTGCATATGTATGTATGTGTGATAATGGTGGTATGTGTGTAGGGGTGCGTATGTGGTGGTATGTATGTATGTGTGTTTATGTGTATGGTGGCGGTACATGTATGGTGTGTGTGTGTTGTGTAGTAGTATATATGAGGGGTGTGTGTTGTGTAGTAGTATATACGAGGTGTGTGTATGTGTTGTGTAGTAGTATATGTGAGGGATGTGTGTTGTGTAGTACTATATGTGAGGGGTGTGTGTGTTGTGTAGTAGTATATGTGAGGTGTGTGTGTTGTGTAGTAGTATATGTGAGGGGTGTGTGTGTGTGTGTTGTGTAGTAGTATATGTGAGGGGTGTGTGTGTGTTGTGTAGTAGTATATGTGAGGGGTGTGTGTGTGTTGTGTAGTAGTATATGTGAGGTGTGTGTGTTGTGTAGTAGTATATGTGAGGGGTGTGTGTGTGTGTATTGTGTAGTAGTATATGTGAGGGGTGTGTGTGTGTTGTGTAGTAGTATATGTGAGGGGGGTGTGTGTGTTGTGTAGTAGTATATGTGAGGGGTATGTGTGTGTTGTGTAGTAGTATATGTGAGGGGTGTGTGTGTTGTGTAGTAGTAGTATATGCGAGGGGGGGGTGTTGTGTAGTAGTATATGTGAGGGGTATGTGTTGTGTAGTAGTATATGTGAGGGGTGTGTGTATGTTGTGTAGTAGTATATGTGAGGGGGGTGTGTGTGTTGTGTAGTAGTATATGTGAGGGGTGTGTGTGTGTGTTTTCGGGGACAGCACTGGCTCAGCAGGCCTGCAGTCCCAGCTGTTAGGTCTCCAATAGCAAATCCTTTCTTCTGCCTGTATTTTCCCATTTCTGGGCTGTTAGCAGAATATCTGAACAAAAAAAGAAAGCTTCCTTTCTTTCAGCAACTATGGCTTCCTGAGCTAGAGAAACCAGAGCTTCCTGGTGACTGACTGGTGGTGAGGTGGGCCAGTGGGCCGCACAAGGAAGTAGGAGCTGGTTGGGACACTCGCAGCTCAAATGTAATGTTCTCCGGCTCTGCACCCCAGTTATTAGCCTGGGAGAAGAGGGACAGGTGCCCTGGTTTTCTTGTGGGGGCGGAGGGTGGCAGGCAGAGATCAGGCGCTGCTGCTGTCTCAGCAGTAGGTCTGTTTAAAAGCCCTCTCAGGGGTGGCAAGAATGAGCAGAGAATGAACAACAGTTCCAGTGACACTGTGTCTGCTTAAACTCAGGTATAAATAGATCCTCAGCCCTCCTCTACTGAGCCAGGCCACGGTAACCTCATTCATAAGCAGAGACTTTGAGGGGGCAGAGAGGTGTTTTCTGGTGAGTAAAAGCTTTCCCACCCCCTATCCCCACAACTGGAAGTACCAAAGCTCCACCTTACCAAAACCCCTGCTCAGTAGGGCAGAGAAGAGGCCTATATATAGGGCAGGGCAGCTACAGTTGCAATCACTGTACATTATAAATGGTACAAACACTGTGGGACAAGGAAGCACATATCCCAGCACTCAGGACAGGGAAGCAGCCGGATGGAAAGTTCCAGGTCAGCTGGGGCAACAGAGCAAGACTTTGTCTCAAAGAACCAAGGGCCGTGGGTGGGGTACGGTTCAGGAAGAGAGCACTTGACTTTACTTGCTCAGCAAGTGTAAGGCTCTAGGTTTAATTTCCAGATAGAGAGAGAAAGAGAGAGGGAGAGAGAGAGAGAGAGAGAGACTTCAGGACTTAGCTACTCCTCGTTACTAGCATGGCAAATGTTCACACAAAGGCTCAATGCAAAAGTTCAGTCAGTGCTATTAACCACTGAGTCATCTCTCTGCCCCCCCCCAAAATATTTAAAAAAACAAAACAAAACAAAAAAAAACCCAGGCCCTTTATTCATAACAGCCCAAACTGGAAACAACCAGAATGTCTAAACTCGGGTAATGGATAAGCAAACTGTTACATCCATAAAGTGGAATATTACTCTGCAATAAAAAGAAAAGCACTACTGAGAGATGCAACTTTGTGGGTGGCACTCAGGTACACCGTGATGCATTTGAAACAGATAAAGTTCATCTGCATTGAGCCTGGTTGCCTCTGTGGGGCAGGGAGTTACTGAGGGGGCATGAGAGAACCTTCCTGGGTGATGGAAAAGTTCTATACCCTGATTTACCATGGTAGGTACACAAACATAACCATTATCAATTCATTGGTCAGTGTACCTCAAATGTATACATTCTATTACATATGTAAATTAGACCCCAATAAAGTTGATTCAAAAAAAGCATTCCAAAATGGGGTGTGGCAGCACAGGCCTGTAATCCCAGCACTTGGAGGCTGAGACAGGAGCCTTGCCATAAATTCAAGCCCAAGCCCGGGCTGCAGAGTGAGATAGACCATCACTTTCCATGAGCCTGGATGAGGGGCCAGAGCCTCGCCATGTCAGGGGTGGCCATAGTTCAATGCCCTTTCAGAAAACCCAATCAAAGACCAGGGATGGCTTCTGAAAGCCCGGAAGACACTGCCAGGCTGGAAAAACAGCTCCCTCTGCCAGGCTGGAAAAACAGCTCCCTGGCAGCTCGAAAAAGGCCCCTCTCCACCTGGATCCTTCAAAGGCTGGAATTTCTGGCTGAACAAGAAGGCCTGGGCCAGTCCCCAGGGGCAGCGCTGGGCACAACGCCCAGCCACCCCTCACACACATAGTGGCTTGATGCCCAAGTGCAGGACTAGAGGGTCCGGGGAAGATGCACACAGTCCGGCTGGGGTGGCAAGGGAGACAGCCCTGAGCCCCTTGTCCTCACCCGGTATCCTGTGCTGACCAAACACGAACAAGGCCCCAGCACCCAGCCTGGAGTCACTGAGACCTTTACTCTGAGTGGGGCTGGTTTCACAGCCCCCAAGAGAGGGCCAGGGAAGCAGGGACAGGCCGGGCTGAATCCTGGACTTTGAACTCTTGGCTCAGTGCCCTTTCCCCAGCAGGGCAGGATTGTTACTAGGGCTGGTTCTGAAGAAACAAAGGAAGGGCTCCTGTGGGCGCTGGAAAGCACTAGAGGAGGGGAAATGGGTGGGGAATGCAGAGAACACCAGAAGGCTTGGCAAAGGGCACCTCTGGCCCCAGGTGTGAGCCAGAGCCAGCTGAGGCCAAGGTGCTGGGCAGACCCCTCTGCTGCTGCCGTTCAGGACCCACTTAACCCCAGTGAAACTTGCCGAGTAGTCTGGCCCCTGCAGGGGCTGTCGTAGTAGGTGTCTGGCCACAGAGTCCAGGGGTCCCAGGAGCCCCTTCTCCTCTCTGGGGTCAGGCTCTCTCCACGAGTTGGCCCCACCCCCATTCCCTGTGGTCACCTGCACCTGTTCCTCCGCCTTGCTCAATGTCCTCATCCACAAACCTTGTGTTCCCAGGGGTCCCCTCCTCTTATCTCCCAGGCAGCTGTTGACCAGGGCCTGAAGATACAGAATTAGTTAACTCTTCCTCTTCCTCAATCCACACCAAACACAAAGAATCACTACCGGCCCAGGACAAGGGCTTAGGACTGGTGGGGTCTGCCCCCTTTTTGCTAAGGGACCTCTGCCTTGCTGTCTAAGTTTGACCCGGTCTCCCGTCTGGTAGCTCATCTATAAAAAGAGGGCAGTTTTACTGTTTTTTTTTTTTTTTTTTTTTTTGCTGTACTAGAGATAGAAGCAAGGGCTTCCTGCTTGCTGGGTTAGTGCTCTGCCTCTGAGCTACACACATCCCAGACCGCTGGCTTTGCTGTTGTTTCAGTTTGTTTGTTGTTTGTTTGTTTGTATTGGCGACAGAGTCTGATATGCAGCCTAGGTTGGTATGTATTGGAGGATGATCTTGGCTCCTGATCCATCTCCTAAATGCTGGGATTACAGCCATTACCCAACATCCCTGGCTCCTCAGCCCTCTTTATTTTTTTATTTTGAGACAGACTGTCATTGAGTTGCCCAGGCAAGATTTGAACTTGAAATCCTCCTGCCCCAGCCTCCTGAGTAGCTAAGATTATATGCCTGTGTCACCAGATCTAGTATTATTCTTACTTTTGGACTATTCCCAGCTACACACACACACACACACACACACACACACACACACACACTCCAGCTTGAAAACTTCAAGGCCATCAGATAATACTCATCTGATAATTATGAATTCAAAAGCTATTTTTGTAGGAAATAAGCCCAGATAGAGCTTCTGAACAGCCTGTCAGAGTCTTGTTTCATATAACAGAATCCTGAGTTAATAATTGCTGAATAGATGTACATTTATCGTGTTCTCTGTTAAAATTCCAGCAAAGGAACTTGACATTTTAGTTAAGCCTGTATAGCTTTCACACAGATAAATGTTCTATTTCTGTTGGGCTTTTAGAAAGATAAAGGCTGCCCCAGGCTCCTCCTCCTTCTCTTTGCTGGGCAGGGCTAGGCAGTGGGGATTTAGGAATGGGTGGTCTTTAAGATCCCTCATAGGATAGAGGCAGAGAGCTGGGTTAAAAAATTAAAAATGACCCCTGCTTTGAGGTGGATCGGTAGTCCCACTGGTTAGCACTATCAGTCACTTACCAAGCCTGGGCCCAGCCTTCCCTCTGCTGCTAAGGTAGGACATGTCAGGCAGGGTCAAAGCCTGCCCAGAAGACCTTGTCCCCCTACTGAGTCAGCCTCTCGGCTTCCTGGCTGCAGTGCAGCCCCAGTTCACACCCCAGTTCAAAGCTACTGATGGTGGGAGCAGAAGGGATGAGATCCGGGCTGCTGGAGGCCGCTCCCAGGGGGGCGGGAGACCCTGGTGCACACTGGCAAGGAGGCCAGGATGAGAACAGACTGCTCTGCCACTGTGGAGTGCGGATGAAGGTCCCTTCAGCTCATCCCAAGGCCCTCCTTTCATTCCACAGATGGGGAAGCAGCCCCAAGAGTGTTACTTCCTTCCTACTTCCTGTCTCCCTGGTCCCTGCCCACCCTTGTGGCTGGAACCCATTGAGCCTAAGCAAAGGCCTAGGTGGGTCGGGGCGAACCTGGCTGTCTCGTCTCTACTCTCCCTAGCATCTCCCACATTTATGGCTTATTCCCCACCACCATCTCATACTGGATGCTCCATTGGGAGGACCTGGGGCAGCCTCAGATTTGGCCTGCCCACCCTTCCCTACCCCACTGGCCAGGATTCCCCAGGCTCTGTGTCTGACCCAAAGGACTTAATCACACACAACCACCCCACATACATAGCCCCCTGTGAGACCTCCAGCTGGGACTCCAAGTCCTTAGAGCAACTCCTGTCACCTCCACACTGCCAGCGCCATCCTCCTCAGTCCTTTCACCCACGGAAGCCTCCTGGACCCCAGGGTGGCCCTCCCTTCCCCTAGCCTATCACTCCGGAGCCAAAAGGGACTCCACACAGCCTCGAGAAAACCTTCAGTGTATGAGAGGTAGAATGAGGAAGAAAAAAGGGGTCGCCAAGTTCTATGGCTGAAGAGATGGGGGACCCGTCATCTCAGCCCAAGTATTTCATTTCACAGATGAGAAAAAGTAAGACTCAGGGAGAGGAAGCCCCTGACTTAAGGTTGTCCAACAGGCACAGGCAGGTGACCCGTGTGGGGCAGTAATACTCTCCCTCCTGGGAAGCTGTCCACTCCCCGCCAACCGTCCCTGGACATGATACTGCAGCCACATGAAGCCTCCTTGTGTCCTAAGCTTACACCCCCTTCTCATGCCTGCTTCTTTCTTTATGCAGTCAGGGCCCTCATCCCCTTCCCTGCCCTCACAGGCCCAGGCAGTGCTCAGGCCCAACTCAAATGCCACCACAGACAAGCTGGCCCTGTCTGAACCCTCCTCTCTGCATTGCCCTTCACAGTGCCCAGACCGTGGTTAGGATTATCTACACGCATCCTCCAGGAGGGTGGAGATGCAGGTGGAGCATGCCCCATATTCCTATCTCTACGAGCACCTTGCACATGCCTAGCCATCTCAGGTGCTCAACAGGTATTTCTGGAAAGAATTATTGTTGTGTATATATGTATGTATTGTCATTATGAAAGGCCGAGGGTTGACAGGCTGTCATTTGAGTCAGCCACTGTTCTCAGCAGGTGGATCAGAGCGCCGGCGTCTGCACAGCAGGCTGGACACTTGCCCCATTTCACAGATGAGGAAATTGGGGCTCAGAGACAGTCAGCAGCTGGCACTTGCTGATGTCTAGAAGAAGCTGGAGTTGAATTCTTCTGACTGTAGCTGAGTGACCCCTGAGTTACTGCAGGCCTATGGGGAACCCACCAGGGCCCCAGGGCTCTTGCGGCCTGATGACTTAGTACCCCAGAACCTGAGAACAAGGCCTCCAGGCCCTGCCACATCCAGAAGCTGCCCTGCTGGTTTGCAATCCCCAGCACAGCCAGGTGACCAGAGCTCCCTGCTGGCCCCACGCCACAGAAACACAAAGTGCCGTCAAACACAGTCTCCCTTTGTCCCGTTGCTGGTGACGGCCGAGAGGGCAGGCCACAGGCAGAATGGTAAGGGGGCAGGAGCTTGTCTTGGACTGCAAGTGCAGCCTGTGCCCTGTTCCCTTTCCACTTGGGGTTCCTGCTGGCACCCCACCCCTGGGGCTTCAGGCTGTAACCTGCAGAGTACAACCCTTTCCTAACCCAAAGGAATGTGAAAGAGGACTTAAGGCTTTGTGAAGAAATTTTGGGGTTCTTGCTCATGAAATCTGGGTCCCCTCCAGCTAGTCTTTTGGAGAACCTTTGGCATTTTGCCATTGGACATCCAAGACTCCCAGGGTTGGGTGTGTTGGCTCAGACGGGAAGCCCAGCACCCAGGAAGCTGAAGCGAGAGGATTGCTGTGCATCTCAGATCAGCCAGCACGCCTAGAAAGACTCACCTAAAACAAGCTAAACAAAACAAAAAGACTCGCTGGGAACCAGGTTCTCTCATTCCTTTCTCTCCCGTGAGACAAGCCCTTGTCCCAGGTGCTAGATCTACCAAGCCTCCCATTCTGTCACCACTCTTGTCCCTCCTGGGCAGGGGTAGGCGACTCATCCTCCCCCCCCCCTCCTTGAGCCCATATCTGATGTCAGCTTACTAGATCCTTATGAGGAGCTGAAAAGTCTTCTCCTCATTTCACAAACGAAGACTCTAAGGCTCAGAGCCCTTGAGATCATGTGACCCGAACATGTTTGAACTTTGGTCCTGTGGTTTCAGGACCTGGAGCCTGGAATCCCAATTTCTATCCTCAGCAGCTCTTGTCCTTCCAGGCAAGCCACAGCCCAACACTCTTCTGTCCTCAATTGCCCAGCACTGGGGTGTCCCGAGAGAGTGAAAAAGTCACTGAGCACAAGGGCCAGCCAGGGACAGGGTGAGAGGCCGGCTGCCGAGCTGTGGCCTTGTCCTGGTGAGTAATTGAGGCCAGTGCAGCCACCCTGGGCCTCCAGCTTCGGTTTTGTTTTGTTTTGTTCTGGTTTTTGTTTCTTGAGCTAGGTTCTCACATAGCCTGGGCAGCCCGAGAACTTTCTATGTAACTGAGGCTGGCCTTGAACCCCTAACCATCCTTTCTCCACCTCCCTGGTGCAGCGATGACCATGACAGGGCTGTGCGTCCACACTCTGCGTCCACACTCTGCTGGACTCTTCTCTGCTTTTGATCCATTTCTGAGGATTCTGGTAAGAACTGTGTGGTGCATAGCCACTTGGGGCAGGTATACAACAAAAGCTATTGTTGGCTTGTGGCCTGGGTGGGGATGGGTGGGGGAAGATGGGGTGGTGACAGTGAAGAAACAAATGACACAGAAACCCACAGGAAACTTCGTCAGAGACCCGGGCCGTCCTCACGGGAAGTAACATGAGAAGAGAACACTTCTCGATTTTTGGCTGAGTAAAGACAATAATCTAATTACTATCATTTATAAAAACTCTTGTCCATTACCTTCTGATTCCCAGGAAGCACAGTAATGATCGTCTCATTGACAACGATGTGTCAGATGAACTGGGTTGTAGGTTTCATTTGATTAAAACGGTGAACTCTCCACATCAGTGCTCATTCTTCATTCTCTGTGGTTTCTGGAGCATAGCTGTCTGTTGACAACTTGTTCTCAATTAGAAAGCATATTTCCAGGGAAGAGTTTTTGGGAAATTCAGTTATTTTGAGGTTGGCCAGGTCATAGGGAGGTGCTTCAGACCGTCTCACTGCTTAATCTCCCACCTTTCCATCTGCAAACCCAAGGGTAAAAGATTCATCAAGGGTCAATCTTTTAAAAACCTCGGGGTTTTTGTATCATTTGAGTATCTTTCTATTTGCATCTGTATTATTTTTGTGACACATAGGTGTACACACACACACACACACACACACACACGCACGCACACGCACACACACACACACACACATATACACGCACGCACGCACGCACAAATATCTGTTAGTAAGGAGTGCTGTTGTGTTGTTTTTGCTTTTGCTCCCATTACATTGAATCCCCAAATTGTTACAACCAGGATTCTATTTTCCCCTAGAAGGAGAGACAGCCGTTATCTGCCACATGCATTGAAGAGCCTGGCACGCGCCCCCCTCCCCACCCCTCTCTTCTGCCTTTAGGGGGAGAAGCCGTAGGCTGACAGCTCCCAGCTGTTCAGGGAGATAGTGAAACACTTCCAATAGGGAAGTGTCATGCCTTGCCAGCTCAGGGGAAGAAAATAATTGGCTGGAACAGCAGACCTGGGCAATGGTGCAGGAGACAGACGGCTGGTGGGGAGGAGGGAGCCGTCCCCCAGGGTCGGCATCTCCCATCCTGTCAGTCCAGGGTCACTGTGTGCGGAAGCTCGGGCCCTCCAGCAGCCCCTGTCTCTGCAGGAGTCTTCCAGTGTGCCTTCCTGGGGGCGGAACCCTGTACCACAGAGGACTTGCTCTTCCAGATCAAGTGGTATGGAGGTCTAGGAGGAGGAGCCCAGATCCAACATTCAATTTTGACGTGAAGAAAAAGTGGGGCAACAAAGACTCCTCATCCAACAGAAAAGGAGGCCAGAGATGGTCTGGGAGATGATTTTCACACCATCCAGAGTCGCCAAGGGCCTGCAGGTGGGAATGTAGGTGGAAAACAGCTGGAACCCACTGCCTCTGACCACCGGACATAAAGACCAAGATGACTCTGCTTATATAGTGCAAATTACACATAGAATAGAGTATGATAATAGCTGCATTTCTTTCTTTCCTTCCTTCCCCCTTCTCCTCCCCTTTTTGAGACAGGGTCTCCCTGTAGACCAGCCTGGCCTTGAACTCAAAGAGAGCTGCCTGCCTCTGCCTCCCGGGTACTGGGATTAAAGGTGTGTGCCACCATGCTTGGCCAAATATTAGCTGCATTTCTTAAAAGTGAAAAAATCTTATTACTGAGAAGTAAAAAAAAAGAAAAAAAAAAGTGAAAAAAGAGAAAAAAGAAAGAAAGAAAGAAAGGAAGGAAGGAAGGAAGGAAGGAAGAAAGAAAGAAAGAAAGAAAGAAAGAAAGAAAGAAAGAAAGAGAAAGAAAGAAAGAAAAGTGAAAAAAGAGTAGGGTGTGGTAGCACATGCCTTTAATCTAAGAACTAGGGAGAAACAGGTAAAATTAGTTTTAGGACTGTATAGTGTATTTTGCTTAACCCAGCATATCCAGAATATTATTTCCATGGACAAGCAATACAAAAATTAATGAGATCTTTAGTATCTTTTTTTTATATATTTTTGAGACAGTGTTTCCCTTTAGTCCCAGCTGTCCTGGAGCTCACTCTGTAGACCAGGCTGGCCTTGAACTCACAGAGATCCCCCTGCCTCTGCCTCCCAAGTGCTACGATCAAAGGTGTGCGCCACCATGCCTGGCTTAGTATCTTTTTTGTTTCTCTTTCCCTCCCTCCCTCCCTCCCTCTCTCCCTCCCTCCCTCCCTTCCTTCCTTCCTTCCTTCCTTCCTTTTTCTTCCAAAACCTGTGTCTTAGGCTAAGGCTATTGCTCAATAGTAGAGCACACGTTGAGCCAGGCGTGGTGGTGCACGCCTTTAATCCTAGAACTAGGGAGGCAGAGGCAGGCAGATCTTTGTGAGTTCAAGGCCAGCCTGGTCTACAATGTGAGTTCCAGGATAGCTGGGGCTACAGGAAGACCCTGTCTCGAAAAGACCAAAAAAATAAATAAATAAATAAAACAAAACAAAACAAACAAACAAACAAAAAATAAAACAGTAGAGCACACGCTGGAGGTTCTGTGTTTAACTCCCAACATCACAAACCAACATGAGACACATTGTATTCTCTTAGTACATCTTAGCTTGGACGAGCTCCTTTCCCAAACAATAGTCATATAAGGCTCAGAGCAACCACATTGTACAACACCAGTCTAGAACTTTCCATGTACCCTGCCATTCTCCAAAGAGATTATTTGATTTTCTCAGACAATATGACTTTATGGGAACCAAAAGCAAATCATAC
>VZQC01009231.1:996616-1110323 GCA_009823505.1 Rhizomys pruinosus
GGAGAGCAGTCGTTTCTTCTACCTTGCGTTGTCCTCCCTCCCTCCCTCCCTCCCTCCCTTCCTTCCTTCTTCCTTCCATCTTCCTTCCTTTCTCTTATTTCTGTGTGCAGATCCACACACATGTACAGGTTACCACTTTCTCCTCTATTCCCTTGAGAGAGGGTCTCTCACTGAACTTGAAGCTCACCCTCTGGGCCAGGCTGGCTGGCTCTCCAGCAAGCTTTTGGGATCTGGCTGACTCTACCCCCCAACACTGGATACAGGCATGTAAAGCCACACCCAACTTTTTTTTCAGCATAGGATCTGGGGATTCTAACCCAGGTCCTCATGTATGCACAGCAAGTGCTTTTACCCACTGAGCCATCTCCACAGTTCCTCCTTTTTCTTCTTTCTTTCTTTCTTTCTTTCTTTCTTTCTTTCTTTCTTTCTTTCTTTCTTTCTTTCTTTCTTTCTTTCTTTCTTTCTTTCTTTCTTTCTGTCTTTCTTTCTTTCTTTTTGGTCTTTTTGAGACAGGGTCTCCCTGTAGTCCCAGCTATCCTGGAACTCACTCTGTAGATAGTCTGGCCTTGAACTTACAAAGATCCGCCTGCCTCTGCCTCCCGAGTGCTAGGATTAAAGGCATGCGCCACCATGCCCGGCTTTTTTTTTTTTTTAAAGTGTCTAGGTATCCCCGGCTTCCCTGGAACCTACTATGTAGCCTAGACTGGTCTTGAACTCTCTGTGATCTCCATGCCTCAGTCTCCTCAGGACTGGGACTACAAGCATGAGTGTATAGAACTGCAGAGGCTGAAAGAGCGCGTCAGGTCCCTTGGAGCTGGAATTAGAGGTGGTTGTGAACAGCTTGACATGGTTCTGGGATCCAAACTCTAGTCCTCCAGAAGAGCAGCAAGTGTTCTCAACCACTGAGCCATCTCTCCATTTCTTATTCTTTTCCCAATTCTCTCCCTTTCACATGCCTTCCTAGACAGATGAGTAAGATCAAGGAGTGACCATTTAATGACAGCGCATGACCACCAAAAGCCTTTCATTGGGCAATTTCTTAAGTAAGAGCTACTGTGCCCATTTTATAGGAGGAACAACTGAGATATAAGGTAGTGAGGTTTCTCTGAGTCACTGCAGGCCTGGCTAAATATGGCTGAGCCAGGGCTGAAATAGGCTGGGGGAGGGGCAGAGGCTTCTTCTGGCACTGTCTGCAGGGAAGCTCTGGTTCTCAGGCACAGTCCAATGTTCATGGTGGCCCTAGACCCCCTGATCCTAGGCTGTGGCTGTGTGGCAGGAAAGCTCTGACTCAAATTGCCAGGCTCTTGAGCGAGTGTCTTTCCTTGCTGGGTCATCTCCCCAGGCTTTCCTTTATTTTTTTTTTCTCCTTCCTTCTTTACTTTTTCTACTATACCTCAGCCTGGATTCAAACTTGAGATCCTCCCATCTTAGTCTCCCTGATGCTGAGATTACAGGGCTGTGCCACCGTGGCTTGGAAAGGCTTTTCTGTACATGACAGCCACTTGAAGAGTAAGTGGCTTGTCTGGCCCAGGAAGGGTATGCATGCTATAAGCACATCAGTACCAGCCTTGCTTACCCTTACTGGCTGGCCAGTTCTCTGGTGGACAAGCCATTTGCCCCCTGCCCAGAGTCACTTGGTATCAACCTTTTCTAAAAATTTTATTTATTTTTATTTTATGTGTTTGTGCATGTATCAATTAGGTGCATGTATGCAAGTGTACCTGTGTCCTGCCATTCCACAGAGTATAGAAGAAGGTATTGGATCCTCTGGAACTGGAGTTATGGACGGTTGTTAGCCACCATGTGTGTGCCAGAATTCAAACCCACGTATTCTGCAAGAACAGCCAGTGCTCGCTCTTAACTGCTGAGCCAATTCTCCAGACCCACTTGGTATCAACTTTGTAGTGACATGAAGAGGAGAAGAAGACCCTATCCCACAGTCCCAGCTTGGCTGAGGGCATTACCTCTGGCACCAGTCAACTTAAGGAGGAAGGTGCCTCTCTCCCCAGTACCCCAGACAATATTCCCTGAGGCTCTTGGTAGTGAGATGTCACTGGTCAGAGATGACATGCCCACCAGGTAGGCCTGGGTTTACTCTGTCTGTACAAGATGCCCAGCTGTGACTCACTTTCCTCTTGGTATCCTGAAATAATACTGCCTTCCTCAGCGGGTCTTGTGGAGGGGTAATGACCTAATGTGTGTGAGAGAGCCTTGGGCGGGGCCTGGCACGGAGTGGGTGCGCAGCGGCCCCACCCATGACTCCCTGTGACTTGAAGTCAGCCTCAGAGGAGCCGGTGACCTGGGATTCCCCAGAAGGAGTGGGTGTGCTCACCGCCCACTCTGGGCCCCTCCGTGTCATGCTGAGGTGGGGGTATCTTAACTGAGGAATCTGCAGAGACCCGTGGGAGGTGGACCCAGGGTCACAGCAAAGTCAAGCCAAGGACAGCGGCCACCAGCAGGCCCCCGCCAGGCTCGGGCTCTCCCCAGGCTGAAGACTGAGTTGGTTGTCATGTGAAACCTCATTATGTAAATCAGCATTGGATTGAACTCGCTCACTTCAAAGAATCAAGAATTGGAGCTCTCTCCTCCCCCACCCTCCTTCTTGTCATTTAAGCAGCTTCAGGTGCCTGTTAAGGCCAGGGCAGGTGGCCCAAGGGAGCCGAGCTGGGCTCCTCCCTAGACACGTTCATGGAGAGCAATGTTAGGCCTCAGACACCTGGGTCACCTTCCTTAGGGTGGAGACCCGAAGATGTGCTCATTGCTCAAGGACGGGGGAGCTTCCTGCCAGGAGCTCCCAACCTTCGACCCAGTCCCTTCTCTGAAGCAGAGGGAAAGAGTGCAGTAGTCCTTCTGGGCCCAAAGCTGGCCACAGTCCTTTCAGACAGCTGCAGGAGACCACCAAGACTCCCTTCTGCTGAGAGAAAAGCAGTATGTTTGGGTGGGCACAAAGTTCACTCCTGGGGTTCTAGGACCTCTGCCCCAAAAGGGACGCTCCTTGCTATCCTGGCTATGAGGCTTTTGGTCTTCAGCCCCCAGATGTGTGCCTCCTCCTGGGAAGCCAAGGGTGACTCTGCCACTTCCAGGACACTGGACTGGAGCCACATTTACATAACCGGTTTGAAACCAAACAATGCCATGTCCTACAAGCCAGCTGAGCAGGAGGCACTCATGGGTCAACAGGGGCAAAGCCACACAGACTAGGACAGTACACGGCACGGGTTTAGTGCAACTGTCCTTGAATAGTCGGGGCCTGGAGGCTCCTTTGCATCCTGGTGACCAATGAAGCTGAGTTGGCCCAGGGGGCAGGAGCTCTTCCTGGCCCTGTAGGTAGAAGAAGCAACTCCCATGGGGGTTGGGTGGGGAGGAAACAAAAAGAGGCCCTATGGCCTTCTGAATATGAGGGGAATGTTCTAGATCAGAACGGCTGCCGTCCACGCCAGTCTCTTTCCCCAAAGGGAACTGGGTAGAGGGACGTCTGGAGGATGTCGCTCTGAGTTTCATCCCCAGAACTGTGTAAATTGAGCACGGTAGCTCAAGTCCTGGCACTCACGGAGGTAAAGACAGGAAGGTCAGGTTTAAGGTTGCCACCCTTGGATACATAGCGAGTTCAAAGTCAGCCTCAGCTGCATGAGACACTGTCCAAAAAGAAAGAGGCCAGGCGTGGTGGTGTATGCCTTTAATCCCAGCACTTGAGAGGCAGAAACAGGCAGATCTCTTTGAGTTCAAGGCCAGTCTGGTCTACATAGTAAGTTCCAGGCCAGCTGGGGAGACCCTGTCTAAAAAAAAGAAAGAAAGAGGGGCTGGAGAGATGGCCCAGCAGTTAAGAGCGCCGACCGCTCTTACAGAGGACCCGGGTTCGATCCCCAGCACCCACATGGCGGCCGAGAGCCGTCTGAAGCTCCAATTCCAGGAGAACTCCAGTTCCAGGGGAATCCGAGACCCTCTGCTGACCTCCGCGGCATTGCACGACACGGGTGCACAGACTTGCATGCAGACAGTTACATTCATACACATACAGAGATAAATAAAATTAATAAAAAAAATTTAAAAAAAAAAAGAAAGAAAAAGAAAAGGAAAGAAAGAAATGGGTCGGGGGGCAGAATCCCTTGGGAGAATCTGAATCTCAGCCCCTATGAGGACAGGCCAGAAAGACAAAAGCTGGTGCAAGAATGAGGTTGGTAGAGCTGGCTTTACCTAAGGCTTCCTTCTAGAATCCTCCCCCCACCATGTGGTTAAGGCTTGGGGGTGGGGAGTAGGGAGTGGTTTACCATGTTTACTGAGGTGTGAGGTGTGTAGGGACCCTAACTGGAGCTTGGGAATCATGTGGCCTAGGGACTTCTGGACACACTGCCCTGCCCCAGCAAAGAAGCTGGCATAGCCTTTATGCCTCCTGCAGCCTGTTTCCCTTTCGCCTGGCACCATGGGTCAACTCCAAACTCGCTGACCTCAGAAGGTCCCACCCCCTCCTGCCTGTACCTCTGTTTATTTCCTGCAGAGGACTCAAGATTTCTCCCACTGTGTGGAGAACAGAGCTGACTCCACCCAGGGGCCCACCCAGGGGCCACAGGACATACGTGTCCACAGGACATACGTGTCCAGATCCCTAGCACACAGAGGCGCACCTGCGCCAGGCGCACTCGGTTCCAGGGTTCCTGGGCCTGGAGTCACATCTTTTTTTTTTAATTTTTTAATTTATTTTATTTATTTATTTCTGTATGTGTATGAATGTACTGTCTGCATGCAGGCCTGTGCACCCGTGTCGTGCAATGCCGCGGAGGTCAGAAGAGGGTCTCGGATTCCCCTGGAACTGGAGTTCTCCTGGAATTGGAGTTTCAGACGGTTCTCAGCCGCCATGTGGGTGCTGGGGATCGAACCTGGGTCCTCTGCAAGAGCGGTCGGCGCTCTTAACCGCTAGGCCATCTCTCCAGCCCCGGAATCACATCTTTAAACCAAGGGTACGAAACCAGAAAAGCTCGGAGCTAAGATCCAGCCTCCGAAGTCTCCTGTCAGTGGCTTTCCACACCACGTGACCCCGCCCCCACACTCCCCCGAAGGTGGAGGCAAGGACCCGTCCATGGGTAACTGTAACCTGACTTCCTCCCGCCAACCCCAGGCTCAATAAGGCTGCTCCCCCCTTTCCCTGGAAATCACTTAAAGCTGCCAAAACAGGAAAAAGTCTTCACATCGTCTCAGCCCTCATAGCAGCCAAGGTCTCATTCCGTGCTCACTGCAAAGGGCTGTTAGTTCCATTTTGTAGATGAGACGGGCTCAAGTGGCTTGCTCAGTCCCCCGGCAAGTCAGGGGCAGGGCTGGATTCAGAGCTCTGGGCAGGCTCACCCACCCCAGCATCATTGCAGAGTCCCGGATCGTCCTCCTCCACATCTCTGCAGAGTGAACACCCAGGCGCCGACATTCAGGGCCTGACTCTGCAGCCAAACAAGCCCAGTGATGTCATCGTTGCCATGGAAACCTTCCCTGGGCGTCAGGCAGGACCAGCCTCCCCTGTGTAGGTTCCTTTTGTGTGGACTTTGCGATGCGTTGCCAAGGCAGTGGGGCCCGCTGGGCCAGTTGGCACAGGGCGGGGAAGGCAGACAAAACCCCACACTGCATCCCAGCAACCACGGCTCACAACTTGAGGAGGGAGGGGCTGCAGGCTGGACCCCCTGGGCTGGGAGCCAAGGGTGGATGGAAACCTGCTCTAAGACCTTTGATGCCTATGGCCTTTAGCATGGTTACCAGGGACCTGTCACCTAGATCCCCTGGGTCCGGAACTTGTGAAAAGGGCAGACCTGCTTGGCAGGGGGTGGAGAGGAATTGGTGATTTGGCAATTTGAGTGTGAAGTTCATTCTGAAAATCATCACTGAGGGAGAATCCATTGAGCGCCTAAGCTGTGCCAGGCCTTAGCTCCCAGAATCCTCAGTACCTCTGAGCCAGGAAGGGGGACTGAAGAGCTCAAGCTGCTTCTTGTGTTTTGAGTTGTGTTGTTGTTGGTGGTGGTTTGAGGTTGGGTTTCTTCTAAATTCTATGCAGGCAGGGTTGACCTTGAACTTGAGATCCCCCAGTTTCAGCCTCCTAAGCATTGGGATTACAGGTATGTGCAGTTATGCCTGGTTGTTTATTTTTATTTTTTTATTGTTGTTTTTAATCATCATTTTGTAGTGGAAGACACTAAAACCCCAATGTGCCCACTTTGGACAGTCTGAATTTAAACCTGGGAGTTCAAGTTCCTACCCTGTGGCCTGCGCAACCCAGGCTAGCTCCACAGCCTAGGCTGGACCCACAGCCTGGTAACATTGGCTTCTTCTCGCTGTTAGTATTCCAGTAAAAATACTGAAGCACCATTGTAGTAATAACCCGTTCTAAACAAAGCCTTCCCCTCACCCACTCAACCTCTAAAGGGGGTGGGGGACTTAAGCTGAGGCAGAAGCACAGAGTCTACCCCTTTTTCCTGGCTGCTTACAGAGGCTAGTAAGGAGAGCCAGTGCCCTGAGCACCCCATTGTGGCCCTCCAGCCACGCCCTCTTCTGGCTGTTGGGGTTTCTTTGCTTCCTGTTCTGTTAAAAGGTGCCTGCTCCACCCCCACCCTACCTGTGGCTAGGGGCTCCTGATGCCAGGCATAGAGCCCCAACCCTCATTTCCCTGTTCTGAGAAATCTAGACGTCTCCAGGAAGAAACTGGGTGACCTTTGCTGGCAAATGGCAGAGCCTAGTGCTCGAAGCTGACTGCCTTCCTGGGTCTACTCCTACTTCCCTGCTAAATTCCCAGAGGGCTGAAGCAGAACCTGCTCCTCAGTCCTGCGGGCTTATAGCTCTGTGAGGAGGTTGAGACCCTGGCTGCCCTGCTGCTCTGGAGCCCTGGGCACCTTCTTTACCTGTATGTCTCTGTCGAAGGTGACAGTGACAGGAGAGGACTCAGGGCATCGAAGGATGTCAAGAAGGGTCGTGGGGTATTGACTATGGGTCATCTCAGGTTGTTCTGGCACACTAAAGCTGACCAGCATCTGACCCAACCATGACCTACCTCTGCCTGCCATTTCTTCATGGAGCAAGTATTTTCTGAAGTCTGTGCTAGGTGCTACGAAAGCTTTTCTTTTTTCCTTCCCCAAAGTTCCCAAAGGATGGAGCAGAATATATAAAATCCAGACAACTCACCAGGACTTCTGCCCCTGGTGCTATTAATAAAAATGGTCATCTTCAGCCCCAGCCTGTAGCACTGTGACTTTAAAATACCTTTGTCCCACTTTTCAAACTTCCCATGCATTGACTGTTTTTTGGTAATTGGAGGAGCCCAAGAAATGCTAGCACTTTTCTTAAGAGCTTGAGGCTGGGGCTGGGCATGGTGGCGCACGCCTTTAATCCCAGCACTCTGGAGGCAGATGTAGGGGGATCTCTGTGAGTTCAAGGCCAGCCTGGTCTACATAGTGAGTTCCAGGACAGCTGGGGCTACAGGGAGACCTTGTCTCAAAAAGACAAAAAAAAAAAAAAAAAAATGCAAATAAAAAGCAATGAGGCTTGTGTGGCCAGTCAGCTTCGGCTGCCCACTCCGCTGGGCACACCAAGACCAGTGTCCGCTGGGCACACCAAGACCAGTGTCCGCTGGCACACCAAGACCAGTGTCCGCTGGCACACCAAGACCAGTGTCCGCTGGCACACCAAGACCAGTGTCCGCTGGCACACCAAGACCAGTGTCCGCTGGCACACCAAGACCAGTGTCCGCTGGGGCACACCAAGACCAGTGTCCGCTGGGCACACCAAGACCAGTGTCCGCTGGCACACCAAGACCAGTGTCCGCTGGCACACCAAGACCAGTGTCCGCTGGGCACACCAAGACCAGTGTCCGCTGGGCACACCAAGACCAGTGTCCGCTGGCACACCAAGACCAGTGTCCGCTGGCACACCAAGACCAGTGTCCGCTGGCACACCAAGACCAGTGTCCGCTGGCACACCAAGACCAGTGTCCGCTGGCACACCAAGACCAGTGTCCGCTGGAGCACACCAAGACCAGTGTCCGCTGGCACACCAAGACCAGTGTCCGCTGGCACACCAAGACCAGTGTCCGCTGGCACACCAAGACCAGTGTCCGCTGGGCACACCAAGACCAGTGTCCGCTGGGCACACCAAGACCAGTGTCCGCTGGCACACCAAGACCAGTGTCCGCTGGAGCACACCAAGACCAGTGTCTGCTGGGCACACCAAGACCAGCGTCCGCTGGGCACACCAAGACCAGTGTCCGCTGGCACACCAAGACCAGTGTCCGCTGGCACACCAAGACCAGTGTCCGCTGGCACACCAAGACCAGTGTCCGCTGGCACACCAAGACCAGTGTCCGCTGGCACACCAAGACCAGTGTCCGCTGGCACACCAAGACCAGTGTCCGCTGGCACACCAAGACCAGTGTCCGCTGGAGCACACCAAGTCAGCCCTGTGGTGCGACCGTTCATGGAGAAACACTACGCAAAATCGAGCATCAGGTGTGGTCCAGGCTGAGCACTGCCAGCCAGCTGTCACGTTACACACCACAGCCAGCTCCACTGCGTGCCACCTAAGACCAGCATCCCAAGCCTTCAGTTTTTATTCAATACTGCAAATGAGGAGACAAGATACCCCTGACCCAGGTGTTGAGGAATATTATTATGTATGGTTGTTTTTTTTTTTTTAATTATATTTTATTAATTTATTATCTTCTGTGTTGTGTATGAAGTACTGCTGCATGCAATGTTTTGTGCACTCTTCGTGTTCGTTGTCCAACGCCGCGGATATGTGCTTGCACGAGGACAGATGCACCGGAATCTTGGTCGGTATCCCCTTGGAACTTGGAGTTCTCCTGGTATTGAGTTACATGACGGTTCTTTAGCCGCCATGTGGGGTGCCTGGTGGGGGAATGAACCGGACCCGTCCTCATGTAAGACCGTCATGTAGACACTTAACGAACTCAGGCCTTATTCTTCCAGCTCCGTGCATGGGTTGTTATTTCAACAGGATCTCGACACTATACCCCACGGTTGTCTGGGCATAATCGGTTGTCTGCCTGTGAGTTCTTAAGATGTATGCAGCCAATATATCGCGATCGGCGGCACCAGCACACTGGATCTCCTGTCAAAGGAATTAGATGATGGATACATGGTTCCTCGAGCCTGTAGGAGCAACAGCGCCCAGAACAGACCACCACAGGAAACAATAAGGAATACACCAGGGATACTGCTCAGCCATGCCTCTGATTGGCTGGGAAATCCTCTCCACGCCAATGGGAGCTGTAAAATAGCTCCCTCATGAGAGCCTGGCTGAGGACCCTCTCTGCTCTCAGCTTTCCCACCAGGCTGAGCTGGAAGCCCCCAGCAGAAGCCCCCAGCAGTAGAAGCCCCAGGCCTTCTAGATTCTGGATGTCTAGAATCCCTCCAGGGATATCGAAGCAGTGCCATGTGGGAAACCGGTTCCAGTCCTGAGCAGCACCTGAACAGTGACGTGCGGAAGAGGGGACTATCGCGCTTGTCGGGCAGATTCAATATGTGCCTTGAAAGCCTCTGGATCGCCATTAAATAAAGCCCCCTATAGCGCTTCGATTCCCGCTAAGTGTTAGCATTACTTGCTTAAATCCAGATCAGCATACCCCTTAGCATTTCTATTGGCGGACTCTTTCTACCTGAATATCTGTCAAAGGGAGATAGAGTCACTGGACGATGGGACTGCTTTGCCTCTCAGCCCGCTGGCAGGCCCAGCACGGGCTCAGGCTCACGACTATGTACCAACGCAGGGACACTTGGTGCAGCGTGGGATCAGGTACGCCATGTCGTGCATCTATAGGAGGGGATGTCCGTCAGCAGACCTTAGAACTCTTGCATTGCCCTTGCGGTGTCAGGGACCATGAGAGTTCTGCGAACACCGGTCTAGGGATGTGAAGAGGTTTCTGCCAAAATACCAAGGAAGGGTTGTGGAGCTCACTCCGAAGCGATTAATTCCGAGGCGCAAGTGTGGCCAACTTTGCATCTCACCCATAGGTTGTAGTAGCGGAGGCAACTGGGGTGCCTGCTGACACATGACCGTGGGTCCTGGGTCTGAACGAGCTGAGGGACAGCCCAAAACGAACAGGCATCCATATACCAAGCATGTCTAAGGCGTAATATAGCTGCCACATTGTCACCTTACTACGTCGCTGCGATTAGAACCCTGGTGCATACCCAGAAGGCTGATTCATCCCTCAAACACAAAAAAGGATGCCGGACCTCTACGTGGGAAGGGTAGCGGCCGGAATCGTGCTCTCGCAGATTGGAGGTGCTCTTAAGCATCATTTCTTTCTGTTTTGTGGCTTACTATGATCCTGCACTTGGAGTACGGATGCGGGATTGGTCCGGAGTACATAGCGTCCGTAGCATCTGCTACCAACAAAGGAGTGCTAGAAGTATACGGACTGCGTGACTCTGTGTTTTATAAGTACAACTACTTGGAAGTGAGAGAGGGGAACGCAATGAAGTTTGGGAAGGACGGGAACGGATGCGCTGGCAGAGGGTGAGTGGAGGCCAGGATGCAGGAGCTCCCAGAGAGACGGCACTGGTCAGTGCTAGCTTATTGCTATGCCTGATAAACCCATCAAACCTAGTAAGCAGTAACTCACAGATGGGGCACGCCCAATTGGGTGACACAGAAGACTCCTGTCCCCAAGGGTGTGTGGACTGCCTCGTTATGTCTGATGTGATGTGTATGGTGTGCAGTGTAGTGCATGTGTGTAGTTCTGGATTTCACAAGTTCTAAGGTCAAGGAGGAAGTTTACCAATTGAAGATAGAAAATGGTCCTCATCTTAATTGGTATCTGACTCACTGACTCTCTTTTGGATTAGTAAATTAGATTTTATTAGTATGTTGTTTTTATCAGAAAATAATTAGTCTTACGATTCAACGCGTGTCTTGTTAAGACCTGTGTTCAGGAGCATGCATCTTCCGTCAGTGCAGCCACTAAACCTCTTACTCTGCGTCTTTGCGGTTCCAGAGATGTTGTGCTCAAAATTAGTGACCAGCATCTACACCGACACTCCAGGGGCTGTTAAAGGCCCAGCCCTGGGTTCTGATTCAGTCTCTGGTGGGTGGAAAGCTTGCGTTTCTAACGAGCTACCCTGTGACTCTGACCCACTGTGTACTTTGGAATTACCTGTGCTGCTCTTAAGAAGGCGGGTGCCTGGCTCCTGCCCCAAGATGCTGACTTAATGGGCCTAAGTATTTTCTAATGTGCTGGTCAGCTGGAGAGCCCTAAGGTGTAGACAGAGAGCCGAGATGGGATAAGAGTCAATCTCTGTTGTCTCCTTCCTGAGGAGTCTTGGTGGAGGGAGAGTTGCCTTGCACAGCCTTTCTTCTTCCAACATCATGTCAATATTAGCCGTTTATGTTAGTAATATTCTTATTTATTTATTATCTATATATACTTTATTTTATACTAATTGACGGGGTTTTCATGTAGCCCTAGCTGCCAGAACTCCAAAGCAGGCCAGGATGAGTTGAACGTCCTAGGGTCGCACACTACTTTTACAGTAGGCATTGGTTGTGAATCTTCTTTCCCGCGTGCTGTTCCACATGTGTGTCTGTAAAGCCCAATCCGTTGTAATTGTTAGGCTTGATGTCATCGATCTCTACTTCTATGCACCTTCAGCCATGGTCGTCATATCATCGCTGTAGTTCATGCATGCGTGTGTTAAGGCTTTCCCATGTGCCGGATGTCTTTAGCTGCAGCTGGGTATTGGCACACCCTCAGATGGACCACATACTTGCCCAGCTATGCAAGTCCCCTACCACTACCTGGTGTATCAGCACCCCACCTCTAGATGGCCATGGACTTCAGCTGCTTCTTGAATTCACTGGCCTTCTCCTATTAGGGGTAGGTAGGTATGAGTGCCCAGGTGACCTGGGGATGTAGACTACCAGATCCAAGCCTAAGCCTTCAGCTGGAGATAGAAGGATTGTGTGAAATGTGCACATGTTGTACATTTGTAGTTTATGACATGTGTATTGGTATAACGAGATGTGTGTGTGTGTTTGTGAATTCCTGTAGTTGTGTTAAGTTTTTTTTTTATCTTCTTTTTNCAAGACCAGTGTCCGCTGGCACACCAAGACCAGTGTCCGCTGGCACACCAAGACCAGTGTCCGCTGGCACACCAAGACCAGTGTCCGCTGGGCACACCAAGACCAGCGTCCGCTGGGCACACCAAGACCAGTGTCCGCTGGGCACACCAAGACCAGTGTCTGCTGGGCACACCAAGACCAGCGTCCACTGGGTACACCAAGACCAGCATCCAAGCCTCAGTTTATTTATTCAACTGCAAATGGGGACAAGATACCCCTGTACCCAGGCTGTTGAGGGAATATTTATTTATGTATGGTTGTTTTTTTTTTTTTATTTGTTTTTTATTAATTTGTTATTTATTTTTCTGTATGTGGGTATGATGTACTGTCTGCATGCAAGGGTTGGTTCCCCTGTGTCGTGCAACGCCGCGGAGGTCAGAAGAGGGTATCGGATTCCCCTGGAACTGGAGTTCTCCTGGAATTGGAGTTTCAGACGGTTCTTAGCCGCCATGTGGGTGCTGGGGATCGAACCGGCGTCCTCTGTAAGAGCGGTCGGCGCTCTTAACCGCTAGGCTATCTCTCCAGCCCCGTATGGTTGTTTTTTGAAACAGGATCTCACTCTATACCCCAGGTTAGCTGGGCATAATCGTGTCTGCCTGGTGAGTTCTAAGATATCAGCCAATATCGCACGGGCGAGCACCAGCACACTGGTTCCTGTCAGGGAATTAGATGGGATAAGTGGTTCTCGAGCCCTAGAGGACAGCGCCCAGAACAGACACACAGAAAACAAAGGAATAACCAGGATGACTGCTCAGCCATGCCTCTGATTGGCTGGGAAATCCTCTTCACGCCAATGGGAGCTGTAAAATAGCTCCCTCATGAGAGCCTGGCTGAGGACCCTCTCTGCTCTCAGCTTTCCCACCAGGCTGAGCTGGAAGCCCCCAGCAGAAGCCCCCAGCAGTAGAAGCCCCAGGCCTTCTAGATTCTGGATGTCTAGAATCCCTCCAGGGATACAAGCAGTGCCGTGGAAACCGTGTCCAGTCCTGAGCAGCCTGAGCAGCGGCGGGCAGGAAGGAGGCGGACTATGGCTTTGCGGGGAATTCATGTGCCTTGAAAGCCTCTGATCGCCAAAATAAGCCCATCTATAGGCTTCGATTTCCCTGCTAAGTGTTAGCATTGACCTTGCTAAGATAATACCTTAGCATTTCTATTGGGGGGGACTCTTTCTACAGACTGATCTGTTCAAAGGGGGAGATTAGAGTATGGAGATGGGACTCTTGCCCTCTCAGCCTGGCCCAGGTGGCACCAGACACGGCGTGCTGACTTGTGGATCTGCCCTCAGAGGCCTCCTCTGGCTCCAGGGGATCTGAGAGTTTAGCCACCGTCTAAGGGATTGGGGTTTTGCCAGCAAATAAGAAGGGGACTCCTAGGAACCAGCCTGTGGCCACTTGCCCCTAGGTTGTCATACAGAATGTCTGCTGAAAACCGTGGGTTTGGGATTGAAGAGTGGGGCGTCCCCAAAACACCCCCTCCAAGAGCTAAGGCGATTAGGCTTTCTACCCACGTCCCTTCAGTAATCCCTGTGATTGATTTCTCAACCAAATAGGAGCCGGCCGAGGTAGGCCGGAGTGTTGCTTCCATATTTGGAGGTGCTCTCTAAGCATCCATTTCTTTCCTGGTGGCTCCCACCTATGATCCTAGCACTTGGGAGGCTGAGACAGGAGCATTTCCATAAGCTCCAGGCCAACTTGGGGCTACACAGTGAGTTCTAGGCAAGGCTACAGCAGGACCCTGTCTCATAAAACAAAGGAAGGAGAGGAGGGGAAGTCAGAGAGGGAGAGGGAGAGGGAGAGGGAGAGGGAGAGGGAGAGGGAGAGGGAGAGGGAGAGGGAGAGGAGCACGGCAAAGTGCAGCTGGCTATGCTTGTACTCAAACCAGGAGATAGAGGCCAGCCAGGGTGACACAGAAGACCTTGTCCCAAGGGTGTGTGGGTGTATGTCTGTGTGTGTGTGTGTGTGTGTGTGTGTGTGTGTGGTATTTCACAATTCTAAGTCAAGGAGAAGTTTACCAATTGAAGAGAAAATGGCCCATCTTAATGGTATTTACTCACTGACTCTTGGTTATTAATAAGATTTTTAATTTGTTTTTCAGAAAGTGTCTAGATTGAGCGTGTCTTGTTAAGCACCTGTGTTCAGATGCATGGCATTTCCGTCAGGCAGCACTAAACCTCTTACCTCCTGGGTTCCAGAGATGTTGTGCTCAAAATTTACCAGTCTCAGAACTTCCCAGAGGGCTGTTAAAGGCCCAGCCCTGGGTTCTGATTCAGTCTCTGGTGGGTGGAAAGCTTGCGTTTCTAACGAGCTACCCTGTGACTCTGACCCACTGTGTACTTTGGAATTACCTGTGCTGCTCTTAAGAAGGCGGGTGCCTGGCTCCTGCCCCAAGATGCTGACTTAATGGGCCTAAGTATTTTCTAATGTGCTGGTCAGCTGGAGAGCCCTAAGGTGTAGACAGAGAGCCGAGATGGGATAAGAGTCAATCTCTGTTGTCTCCTTCCTGAGGAGTCTTGGGATGGAGGGAAGTGGCCTTGCACAGCTGTTCTTCCACATCATGTCATTTATTTATTTATTTATTATTTATTTATTTATTTATTTATTTATTTATTTATTTATTTATTTATTATTGACAGGGTTTCATGTAGCCCTAGCTGGCCTAGAACTCAATATGCAGCCAAGGATGATGTTGAACTCCTAGGGCTCCTACCTGACTTTTACAGTAGGATTTCAGCTGTGAGTCATTCGGCCTGGCTTCCACATGTGTGTCTGAAGCCAATGTTTGTTAATTGTAGGGGATGTATGGACCCACCATGGTTCCAGTCAGGTGTCATATGCATCGCTGTGTCATATGCATGGCTGTGGTTAAGCTTCCCATGTGCGGATGTCTTTTAGCTGCAGCTGGGTATGGTCACCCCCTCAGATGGACACATACTTGCCAGCTTGCCACAGTCCCCACCACTACCTGGTGTATCAGCACCCCACCTCTAGATGGCCATGGACTTCAGCTGCTTCTTGAATTCACTGGCCTTCTCCTATTAGGGGTAGGTAGGTATGAGTGCCCAGGTGACCTGGGGATGAGACTCAGATCCAAGCCTTCAGCTGGAGATAGAAGGATTGTGTGAAATGTGCACATGTATGTATATGTGTATGACATGTGTATGTATACAGAGTGTGTGTAGTTTGTGTGTAATGTGTGTATGTGTGCACCTATGTGTATTTGTGTGTGGTGTGTGCACACATGTTGGTATGTATTTCTCCATGTGTGTGCATGTATATGTTTGTGTATGGTATGTGTGTGTATATATATGTATATGCATATGTGGTGTGTGTGCACGTATGTCCATGTGTGGTATGTGTTTGTGCATGTATACCTGTGTACATGCATGCTTTTTTGTAAGTGGTATGTGTATGTGTGAGTGGTATGTGTGTGATGTGTGTATACATGGAGTATATGTAGTTTGTGTATAATGTATGTGTGTGGTATGTGTACCTATGTGTATTTGTGTGTAGTGAATGTGTGTGAACAGGTGTTGGTGTGTTTGTCCATGTCTTATGTATGTGAATGTATATGTGTGTATGATAAATGCATGTGTGGCATATGTGTGGTGTGTGTTTTGTGTGCATGGGTGCATGTATATGTGTTCGAGTGGTATATATGTATATGGTGTGTGGTGTGTGGTATGTTGTGTTATGTGTGTGAATGATTGTGTATGTGTGTGTTGTATATGTGTGATATGTATATGTGAGTGGTGTGTGTATGAGGTGTGTATATGAGCGTTCGGGGGAGGGTGATGAGGTCATACCATCCTTAGCTTACAAAGGGAACACAGACATTAGACTGAAACTTGAACATGTGAAATCTAACTGCAGAGTGTGGCAGTGCTTTGCAGGGTGGTGATGGACAGCTCGCCCCTGTGTGCCTCAGTTTCCTCACGTGCAAGCTGAAAGTATAGGCATGTGGATCTCCCAGGTCCCTCTCTTCCTGTTCTAGGGGAGAATCATATCTGGGCCCAAAGCTGAGAGCTGGGAGAAGGACCCCGCATCCTAGGCAGGAGCCAGCTAGGCACTGGGGTGCAGGCCGGGAAGGAGCCCAGCCTTTACCTGCTCTAACCACAGGCCTGTGGCACACCCACTGCTCAGGCTTGCATAGTTCCTACACCAACTCTGGTGGCAAGAAACTGCGGATCCTTGCTGTGCCCCAAGTTCTGGAGTTTGTTGAGCCCAATCCCCTGGCAGCACAGTTAGGCAGATAACCAACTCATCAAGTCTCAGTGTTCTGTATAAGTGTTCATCCCGACAAATCTCAGCAAGGCCTTGAAGTGTACCTCTTGATAACAGGGACCTCCATTGGCCTTTGAAGTTCAATGGAGTCCAGTTCCTTGAAGCAGAAGTCTGTCCCAGCCTAAGTTTACTGAACTTGGGTCCCTGGGTCAGGTCACCCTCAAGCCTCAACCCTGTAGTTTCTTCTCCTTACAGTGCCTGGTGCTCTGAGACAGAATCAGACAGCAAATCTCTTGCTGTGTGATTTTGGCTAGATTAGTGACACTCTCTGAGCCTTTGTAAAATGGGAATAACTACCCCGGAGTCTAAGCCTCACCCGGCAGTGTTTGCCCTACCCAGCAGGGCGTACCAAGCAGCCAGCACAGCGCCTGGCACTCAGTGAATGGCTGGCTTAGGGATTCCACTGAATAATACTCGTGTCAGCACATGGTGCCCACATGATGTTTCTTGCATATGATTCTCTGGACGTCTGTGCTTCGATCCTCCCGCTCTCTTGTGGCCTACCTGTTGGGACACACCCCAGGAACTGTGACCGGGAGTCACCAGGCCTTTCGTCATCATACTAGGCTCCCACCCTTAGCTCCCTGGGCAATTGCTACCCCAGAGCCAGCCCCAGGGCCTGTTCCCAGCTGCCTCATCCACCCAGATGAGCTCCACGCCCACCTGCACCCATTTAGACATTCCGCCATTCATTCATTCATTCATTCATTCCACCAAGTTCTCCTCACATGACTTCCCCTACACACCTGCACAAGCTCTAGGCACCTCCCTCTTATGGGCACCGGGACGCCTCTGCCTGGACCCCCTGAAGGCCGCAGCCACCAGCTCACCCTCCAGTGCTCACGCTGGCTTCTCCTTGAAGACTCTAAGCTCTTCATGCCCCCAACAGTCCGGTCCATGACAACCCAGCCAGGCTCCCAGGCCTGACAATTCCCCAAACACTCTTTACCCCCTTGTCCCTCCCAGTACTTCTCACCCCCTGCTCCGGAACCCATACCTACTCCTGGCTTCTTCCCCTACCCCATCTAACACACACACACACACACACACACACACACACAAACACACACCCCTCCCTGCTGCTGCTCCCAAGAAGCCCCATCTCCTGCCTGCATTTTCAGTGGCTCCCAGGCGCTGTGTCTAAACTCTTGGACTACACACTTGAGGTTCCCACGGTCCGCGGTCTTGCTACCTGCCTGCCTGTCTTGTCATCTCCAGCTTCTTAGAGTCCACCGGCTGCCATCTTTCTGGGTTCTTACTTCTAGAACTTACTCCTTCTGCCTCAAACACCTTTCCTTCCCCCTTCCCCTTTTTACCTAGTCAGTCCTGAGCACCTTTCAAAGCCAGTTCAAGGTCACCTACTTCAGGAAAGCCTTTCGTACCCGCCCAGGCTAGATTACAGACTCTTCTGCTCCGAGGCCCTATTATCTGGGCGGGACTCTCTTGTTATGCTTGCCATGTTATTTTATAATTGTCTGCTCTGTGTCTGGCTTCTCCATTAAATTATTAGTTTATTGGGGGGGCAGAGACCATGCTTATTATGCTTATTCATTGTCCTCCTCTGTGCATAGTACCTGAGAGCCCCCCTTTTCAGTTTCTACTGCTTTGTAACAAATCATCATTTAGTGTCTTAGGAGTGCTATCTTACTTTGTTCATGGCTTTGTGGACCTGGAGTCTGGGAAGGTCTCAACCCGGCCCTTCTCACTGTCTGCCATAACTCAAAGTCCCAACTCGGTTGGAGTTGGCTGTGCTTGTCACTGAAGCACTGTGTTTGTGACCTCCTAACCAATTCCGGGGTACTGGGACTTCTCCCAAAGTTTTTCAATGACCAGTGGACCTTCAACAACAGTCAGAAAGAAGCTGGGGACCTGGTCTTGTCTAGCCCGAAGCCAGTCAACAGCACTTCCACAACATTCCAAGGGTGATAAGTGGGTCCCTAAGGTCAATCCAGATCTGAGAGGGTCAAGTATTAAATTATTACCTTGGTCAAGTATTAAAGAATTTGAAGACATGGACACTCTTTTAATCCCAGTACTCCGGAGGCAGAGGCAGGCGGATCTCTGTGAGTTCAAGGCCAACCTGATGTACAAAGTGAGTTCCAGGCCAGCTGGGGCTACAGGGAAATTGTCTCAAACATCGCCCCCCCCCAAAAAAAAATTCGTACTGTTTCAAACCATCAGAGCCAAAGGTTGGGAATGGACAGTTGGTAGAGCCCAAGTTCCTCAGTCCTGGCCCTGGCTCCTCAAGTCCTGTTTCCCTTCCTGCTTTCTCCAGCACCACTGTGTCTCCAGAACTTTGAGGGCCAGCAAGACAGAGTGTCCCAGTGGGTGGAGGAGCCCCAGACAACAGACCTCGGTTCCTGCAGCCTTGTGCCTGCTGCTGGCTGACGAGGGTGCCTGACACTGACTGGAGTGGGGTGCCTGACACTGTCTGGAGTGGGGTGTCTGCTGCTGTCTGGAATGGGTGTCTGCTGCTGTCTGGAGTGGGTGTCTGCTGCTGTCTGGAGTGGGTGTCTGCTGCTGTCTGGAGTGGGGTGTCTGCTGCTGTCTGGAGTGGGTGTCTGCTGCTGTCTGGAGTGGGGTGTCTGCTGCTGTCTGGAGTGGGTGTCTGCTGCTGTTTGGAGTGGGGTGTCTGTTGCTGTCTGGTGTGGGGTGCCTGCTGCTGTCTGGAGTGGGGTGTCTGCTGCTGTCTGGAGTGGGTGTCTGCTGCTGTCTGGAGTGGGGTGTCTATTGCTGTCTGGTGTGGGGTGCCTGCTGCTGTCTGGAGTGGGGTGCCTGCTGCTGTCTGGAGTGGGTGTCTGCTGCTGTCTGGAGTGGGGTGTCTGCTGCTGGCTGGTGTGGGGTGTCTGCTGCTGGCTAGTGTGGGGTGCTCGGACAAACCCCTCTTCTTTTACTGACTTTGGTGTCCTTATCAAGGTAGCAAAGTGCTGGACCACCACTCCCCCTCCCCCTCCCCCCACCTCCGACACACACCTCTATGCTTCTCTCTTGCTTTCTGTGAAGGGTCTAGCACAGTCCAGCTGCAGGCTGCCAGGCAGCTGTGTCCTGTGTCCTGTGTCCCTTCCTGTGTCCGTCCCATTCCCCTTCTCCCCCACCAGCTTTCCAGGTTTTGGGTCTTAGAGACAGGAGCATACACTGTACATTCTGCTGTGAGAAACTCAAAATACATTGTGCAGAAGCAGGCAGAGGACTGGAGGTGGGACCCAGCGGTAGAGTGCTTGCCTAGCATACATCGTGCATGCTGCCGTGTGTGTGTGTGTGTGTGTGTGTGTGTGTGTGTGTGTGTGTACTCCCCACAGAGCTCAACCTGAAGTTTCTTCTGACTTTCCTTTAGGCCTCATCGCCTTCAGTAAGGGAGGTGAGGACCAGTCCAGGGACAGGGTCAGTGCTCTCTTCTGTGCCTCTCCTTGCAGGCTTTGCTGGGGGGGGGGACGGACGGACGGACGGACGGGGAACGGCTGTTTTTTGTTTTGTTTTTCTTTTAACATGACAGATGCTGCTCATGCTGTTCTATAACTTGCTTTTGTGTCTGTTCTAACCTAGGACATCGGTCTGTCCTCCACCCCTCCCCCACACCTTTTTTGCCGCTCTATAATGTGCCATAGTCCGACTGCTCGCCCCGCGGTTCACCAGACCAGGCTCTGCAGATGGTCAAAAGTGTTGGTGGCTTCCAGTGCTCTATTATTTCGTGCAGTCTTGCAAGGAGGGCGAGCGAGGGAGCCGATTGCCCAGGCCACGAGAGCCCTGTGCTCGCCCCGTGCAGCCCGGGGGTGCAGAGGCCCCAGCTCGGGCGACCTCTCCAGCGTGGCAGATCAGCGCCAGGCTCTGGCGCCGCTTACGTAACAGAGCCGCTAAAGCCGTTGGATTCGAGGATGGAACCCAAATTAAAAGAGGAAACCAGTCTCCTGCTGCTCAACTCGCCTAATCCCATCTGTCTCTCCCCTGGTCCCCGCGCTCGCCGAGCTCTCGCCTCCGAAGGTCTTGAACGCGTTCCAGATTTCTAATTTCGTTTGCTTATGCAACCAAAAATATGATGGCCGCGTTTCCTGGGGGTGAGGGAGTCTGTATTCTGGGCTCCAGGCGCGCTAAAAACGGCTGCTCGGTTCCTACCCAGAGGCGGGGGCGGGCGCAGCGGGGCAGAGCCGCGACCCTCTCCCATCAGAGCCCCAGCCTCCTCCCTAGGCTTCATTTCGCCCGCGGATTCCCGCCTGCCAGGAACAGGAGTCTGTTTTTCACGCACGTGCCCCTCCCACCTGCTGGAAGGCGTTTATTGTTATTCCACCATTGTTAGTTCAAAAATAGAAAAAAAAAAAATGGAAACGGCCCGGCTACCAACAGGGGAGTGGTGGAGTCGATGGGGGCCACAGCTACAGTACGGAGTGCGCAGTAACCGATTAAGAGTATTGACATGGATTCCATTGTTAAATTTCTTTTAAAAATATTCTACTTTTACGTGTATGAGTGTTTTGCCTACATGATGTATGAGCACCACCTGTGTGTCTGAAGCCTGCAGAAGTCAAAAGAGGATGTGAGATCCCCTGGAGCAGGAGTTACATTTGTTTTGGGGCCACCGTGTTGGTGCTGGGAAGCCAACGCAGGTCCTCTGCAAGAGCACCTAGTGCTTTTAACCACTGGACCATCTCTCCAGCCCCTCAATTTCTTTTAAAAGCAAACCACAGAAAATATAGGGTATGGCTACGACTGTGGGTTTTGTTTTTTTAATATGTAAATGTCGCTTAGTTGGTAGAGTGCCTGCCTAGCATCACAAAGCCTGGATTCCATTCCTAGGATCACATAAATTGTGCAACGTGGTCTGAGCCTATAAGCCCAGCAGAGGCAGTCCAGCCTGGTCTACAGGCCAGCTGGGGCTTCAGGGAGACCCTGTCTCAAAAAGTCCATCAGTTATGTAGAGAATTTGAGGCCAGACTGGGCTACATGAGACCCTGCTTTAAAATGGGGGGAGAAGCAGTGAGATGGCTCATCTATTAAGGGGGTTCACTGCTGGAAGTCGTCATTGACCTCTATACAGCTCCCCAGCTCAGTTAAAAGGTTGTTTAGCAGGGCGTGGTGGCGCATGCCTTTAGTCCTAGCACTCTGGAGGCAGAGGGAGGTGGATCTCTGTAAGTTCAAGGCCAGCCTGGTCTACAGAGTGAGTTCCAGGACAGCTGGGGCTACAAGGGAGACCCTGTCTCAAAAAGACCAAAAAAAAAAGTTGTTTAAAGTTCGGGGTATGTATTTATGGAGTGTGTGTGTGTGTGTGTGTGTGTGTGTGTGTGTGTGTGTTTGTATGCCACGGTATCCACATGGAGCTGAGATCAAAAGAAAACACATAGGAGTCAGTTCTCTCCTTCCACCGTGTGAGTTCCAGGGATGGAACTCAGGTCACAAGTACCAAGTCATCTCCTCTGCCAATCGCTTTAAAAAAAATTAAAAGAAAAACGCGCCCGGGCATGGTGGTGCACGCCTTTAATTCCAGCACTTGGGAGGCAGAGGCAGGCAGATGTCTGTGAGTTCAAGGCCAGTTTACATAGCAAGCACCAGGCCAGCTGGAACTAAAGGGAGACCCTGTTTCAAAAAAAAAGTAAGCAAAATGGGGCATGCCTACAGCCCCAGTTGCTCAGGAAAGAGGCCAAGGCAAGTAGATACAGGTCTGAGGCCTGCCTGAGCTACATGGAGGGTTCAAGGGCAGCCTAGGCAATTTAGCAAGACCTTGCCTCAAGCTTAAAATGTTTAAGGAGCAGCTGAAGTATAGCTCAGTGGAAGAGCACTTGCTTAGTAGTTACGAGGCCCTGGATTCTATCTCCAGTGTCCCCTCCAAGAAAAAAAAAGGATACAGTGAACTAAGCCTGGTATGAACTAAGCCTGGTATGAACTAAGCCTGGTATGAACTAAGCCTGATATGAACTAAGCCTGGTATGAACTAAGCCTGGTATGAACTAAGCCTGGTATGAACTAAGCCTGGTATGAACTAAGCCTGGTATGAACTAAGCCTGGTATGAACTAAGCCTGGTATGAACTAAGCCTGGTATGAACTAAGCCTGGTATGAACTAAGCCTGGTATGAACTAAGCCTGGTATGAACTAAGCCTGGTATGAACTAAGCCTGGTATGAACTAAGCCTGGTATGAACTAAGCCTGGTATGAACTAAGCCTGGTATGAACTAAGCCTGGTATGAACTAAGCCTGGTATGAACTAAGCCTGGTATGAACTAAGCCTGGTATGAACTAAGCCTGGTATGAACTAAGCCTGGTATGAACTAAGCCTGGTATGAACTAAGCCTGGTATGAACTAAGCCTGGTATGAACTAAGCCTGGTATGAACTAAGCCTGGTATGAACTAAGCCTGGTATGAACTAAGCCTGGTATGAACTAAGCCTGGTATGAACTAAGCCTGATATGAACTAAGCCTGGTATGAACTAAGCCTGGTATGAACTAAGCCTGGTATGAACTAAGCCTGGTATGAACTAAGCCTGGTATGAACTAAGCCTGGTATGAACTAAGCCTGGTATATTATGGACTCGGAGCAAAGGGTAGGGTGTGGGGAGGATGGAAGAAATATTTTCTACTCTATATTATTTGCATCATACAAAGACTGTATTTGTCTGCTGTTTGCATAATTTTGAGGATTTGTATTTACTGTTAGGAGAGAAGGGACGCACAGAGCCTCTGTGACTACTTTATTCTCTGGAAGCAGTGGTTAGATCAAGAGTAGGACCACCAAGCAGCCCAACTTTCCCCACACCCCCAACGCTAGGGGCTGCAAGATGTCTGACCACTGTTCTGAGGTTTTCTGAACACTAAGAAGTTGCTTGGGGTCCTGGGACTGAGGCAAGGCCAGGGGGTCTTATCGGGCAGGTACAGTGCTGAGGAGCAGAGTGGCTAGTCCTGGGAGGGGCAGGTGCTCAAATGCCTCAGTCTCCCACTTATGAGAAGCTCTGGGTCTGGAAGGGAGGAGCCGTTGGCACCTCCTCCTTGGCCAGGGCGTGGGAGGAGTGCCATGTCACCCCAGCAGCCTGGAGGCCTGGAGTGGGAGCTGAGTGCCCTGATGGGGCTCCCCAAGGCATCAGAGAGCTCGGAGGGTCTGCCCAAGCCAGACATCAGGACAGCAACCAGACATCAGGACATGAGCACATAGCAAGAGGCCAAGGGTCACAGGGCCATCTCCCATGACATTGCTGACTTTTAAGTACACATGAGGAACCCTATCCCACCAAGGGGTTATCATTTCATACCTGGTTTCAGTATCGAATAATTCCCAGAAGTCCTGCACTGAATCAACTTCAGGCCTTCTGAGAACTTTTAAAATGTATGAGGACATGGTGTCTCTCTGGGAAGGTGTTTATTACGAAAAATTCATTGCCCCGGGATCCCAGCTCTTCTGGGGAGCTCCAACACGATGACAGGGGTCTGGGACACAGGCATGCAAGCAAAGGACCATTACAGGAAGTCTGGGAAACTTCAGGTAAGTTTAAGTAAGTGTAAGGTCTGAGAAAAGTAGAGGTGAGGCCAGCTTACCTATGGGAGGTGACAGGGGCCAGCCACCCTGCCAAGAGGATGTGGGGGTTGGGGGGAAGGTCTGCCAGGCAGAGGAGCCAAGGTTAACCTTGTTTCTTAGAGCTTGACTCTGGGCAGATGGCTTGTGTACATGCCTAGAACATGCCCAAGGACACACACACACACACACACACACGCACGCACACTCGCTGGCTCGCTCGTTCGCACAGAGGCACGCACACATTTTCCTGTGGGAGCCTTTCACCCATAGAAACAGAAGAACACGCCCTTTCGCACACCCACAGCACGTCCACACAAACCCAAGTGCTTGTACAAGCACATGCTCAAGAGAGCAAGGACTCAGATCACCCTGAAGCACAAATGGAAGCACGCACACTCATTTGCTGCAGCCCAGCCAATCACAGTCAGCTCCACTTGTGCACTTTTGCCTTCCAGATGCTGGCACATGGCAACACATGTGGGCACTCAGAGAGCAGGCCTGAGTCCTCTTAGCCAGCCTGAGGCCATGGACACGGGGTCCTGGGGTGGGAGTGGAACCCTGGTTTTTGAGGGGAGCTGCAGTGCTCTGAAGCATGTGGAGCATCTCCCTGGGGAGTATGTCCTTTGAGTATTTTTATCCTCGTCACTCAGATGTCTCTCAGAGTCTGGGTAGCTCTGTATTGCCATCAGGAAGGGTTGAGTAGCTGGATTTGAAAGCAGATGGCCTTATTAGGTGCAGGGAAAGGGTGTCCCTTGTTTGCCACACCCATCATACAAACCTCAATGTTCTCTTCTCCAACATGTTGGGTCCCCCAGAGACCTGTTCAGGCCAGCTGCAAAGCAGCTGCCAAGGGTTCTTGTTCAGTGGCAGAACACCTGTCTAGCTTGTGCAGGACTCTGGGTTCCAACCCTAGTACTACAAACCAGATAACAGCCAAAAAACAGCTGGCAGGCACCTGGAGAGAAGGGGCCCACAGCTCCAACCCTCCCCTCCCCTCCCCTTCCCTCCCCTCCCCTCCCTTCCCCTCTCCTCCCTTCCCCTCCAGTATGGCTGCCCTTTCAGGGACCTCAGTTGTTCAAAGACTGTGGGCCAGGACGGTCTTTCTGTGCCAGGTCTAGCCTGCTGTGGGTGGCCGCTCCCCAGCTGCCCTGCATGTGTGCACACAGTATTTTCTTTCTTTTTTTTTTTCCGCACACAGTATTTTCTACAATGCCTGAGATAGCAGAAGGGTCAGGCATGTGCCCTGCCCTTCTGGCTGCTGGAAGACAAGCCGGTGCATTTCAAAAGCTATTTAATCCCTGGGTTCTGACGCACCAGGTTCACCAACAAGCAGGATCTAGTGCCCACGGATCTGATGTCAAAGGGAGGGAGTGGCCTCCGAGTCCTGGCACCGCTCCCATGCTCCTGCCTATGTGGCAGCCTGGTGGAGCTGACAGAGATAAAGAGAAGCCCCAACCTCTGCCTCTTGAAATCTCAGCCATTCGCTAGCCTGAGCACATCAGCACGGGCTAGAAAATGACGCTGGAAAAGAGTAACATGGAAAAAATGATCAAGACCCATCCGCAGGAGAGATCAGAGCAATGAGACATTATTATCTTGTGTTTATTGTATAACAATAGAAAATGTATTTAGGCAGAGGGAAAAACTGGAAAAGCTAACAGCGGCTATCTGTGGAAATTTATCATTAACAAATATTTATCATCAGACTGGTTGAGGTGCTGGGCACACAGCAGTGAACAGACCTTTAGGGGGCTGCTGGTATTCCAGGGAGGTTTTAGGCCACAGAATGCACCAGATCAGTGTAGAGCAAGAAATGGTGAAAGGTGTGATGGAAGAGCCAGGGAGGAGGCAGGGAAGGCTGGGGATGGGATTTACTTTTTAAAATATCTATTTTAGGCCAGGCGTGGTGTTGCACGCCTTTAATCCTAGCACTTGGGAGGCAGAGGCAGGCGGATCTTTGTGAGTTCAAGGCCAACCTGGTCTACAGAGTGAGTTCCAGGACAGCTGGGGCTACAGGGAGACCCTGTCTGGAAAAAGACAAAAAAAAAAAATTATTTTAAAAAATATTTATTTTACGGGCTGGAGAGATGGCTCAGTGGATTTACTTTTAAAAGCACTGACTGTTCTTACAGAGGACCTGGGTTCCATTACCAGCACTCACACGTGGCTAAGAAGGGAAGCTGGATGTGGTAGCCTGTATTTTCCATTTTTTAAAAAAAACGGTGTGGTGGTGCACACCTTTAATCCCAGCACTCAGGAGGCAGAGGCAGGTGGATCTCTGTGAGCTCAAGGCCAGCCTGGTCTACAGAGTGAGCTACAGGCCAGCTGGGACTAAAGGGAGATCCTGTCTCAAAAACACCAAAAAAAAAAAAAAGGTTATCTCAATTTTTAGAAATATCACTTCCTGACCCCTGTCCTGGGGATACACAGGGGAAGGGCCCAGGGCTGCTCTGCACCGATGGCAGGAACTGGAACCCACCCTAATATCAATCAACAGTAAGACAGTGGACGAATTCCGAGTCACACAGTGGCAGGTTCCCAGGAAGATAAGTGGCTTGTAACGGGACGCATGGCCAGACCTCACAGGCAGGACACTGAGCAAATGAAACTCCCCACCACAGAGTGGTACAGTGTAGGGCCATGCCTGTGGGCTCATCAGAAGCAGGCCACAGTGACCTACAGGGATGAGGTCAGGCTGAGGTCTGGCTGCACAGGGATTGTGCTCATGGTGGTCAACAGGAGGGTCTTCACCTGCTTTAGGTGCTGGCAGGTGCTATTTGGGGGGGATGAAAAAAATTTTTTTGAGACAGAGTCTCACTGTATAGACCGGCTGGCCTGGAACTTGCTGTGCTGACAGGACTGGCCTCAAACTCACAGAGATCTGCGTGCCTCTGCCTCCCCAGTGCTGGGATTAAAGGCCTGTGTCACAACACTTGACACTTTCTTTTGTTTTGAGACTGGGTCTCACGTATGTAGCCTAAGCTGGCCCCAAACTCGCTAAGCAGCCAAGGATGACTTTGAACCCCTGACGCTCCTGCCTCCACTGAGTGCTGAGTACAGGTGGACTCTCTCCACCTGGTTTATACTATGTTGGAGATTGACCCCAGGGCTTCGCGCACGCTAGACAAGCACCTCTACTATCTGAACTTATAACCCCAGCCCTTCATCCTCCACCTTGGTGCTCTTTCTTGGTCTGGGTGCTGGCCAGAGGGGTGTGTTCAACTTGTGCAAGGACCTCCGAGCTGCAACGCTGGTATACTATTCCATGTGTTTAGATGAACTCCAATAAAAAGTTAAAAAATTAAAAAAAAAAAACAACCCAAAGGCAACCCCCGCCCCCCACTCCTCCCACCCACCCCCATCCCCACTTTTCTGTTCAAACGGAGATGAGGGAGAGGAGCCTGCCTTCCCATGTACAACTGGAGCCACCAGAGGCCCCGCCCTCTGGACACTCTACTTCCATTTAGCAGAGCACATCAGGTCAGGCCTCAGTTTGGGCTCTGGAGGGCCGGCAGGGCCAGGCGGCCACTGGCTGTCCTTCCCTGGCGAGGGCACTCTGGGTCTTCCTGCCTCAACTGGAGCAGGCTGGGGACTGGAGATTGGCTCGGTGGAGTTGGGTGAAGAGTTGCGGCAGAGGGCAGGGAAGCCCAGCCTTGGGTCTGACCTTGCGCGCCACCCTCAAAGGTCATCGCGCTCTGCTCTCTAGGGGTTCAAGTTCCCGAGGCGGCCGGGAGGGAGGTAATCAATCCGGGCCCGGCCGGCGAGGGGCGCGGATCCAGCACGCTGCCCTCAGCCTCCTGCCGGGGTTATTTATAACCGCGGGTCACCTTACAGCCTGACCTTCAGAGGGGACCAGCTCCGCGGCGATTAGCATCTCCCACTGCGAACAAACACCCCTCTGTGCGCCCTCCCCGCGGCCTCCCTAGGGCCCTGCCGGAAGCAGGATGTTGCCCCACGGCTCGGCTCCTTAGGGTGGACCCAGCCTCCAGCCAGTGGAGGGAGGTGGGGTGCGGCTGGGGGGAAGGTGTGACAGCTACTCCTGTTCCTCTGTTTCCCGGGTTGCAAATGTTCTGGACTATTCTGGGCGGCAGTTTTATTTACAATCTTAGGACTCCCCAGCCTGGGTCTGCTCTAACCGGTGCCAGCTCCCAGCCAGAGGAAAAGCAGCAGGCAGTCCTGGGTCTGGGGCACCTGCGCAGATGCGCCCCACACCTGCACACAGGTTACCCTGCACTGCCTTGAGCAGCCGCCCCTCATTCCTGGAGGCCCCTAGAGAAAGCCACTGGAGCGAGGTCACAGGCAGCACAGACCTCCCAGCTCCTGGCTGTTTTTTCCACTGGAGCCCAGAGGAGGGCAGGGAAGGGGCAGTTCATTCATTCATTCATTCATTCATTCATTCATTCAGTTTCGTTGGGCCTCTACTGGACGCCTCCCAGGGGAACTTACTGCCACCCAGCAGCGGGACTAAGGCAGGGAGGGTCAGGCTGACGGTGTCTTGGGAGACTGAGGATTTGTCAAGGAAGGCAGGCCAAGGCTAAATTCAACATCGCATCCTAAGCGGCGAAGGCTTTGGCTCAATAGCAGGGCCTCCCCTAAACAGCTTCAAATGACCTTGCCGGCAAAGAGGGTGAAAGTCTCACCCAGTGCCCAGCTGGGTGGTGGTCCTGGAAGAGACTTCGGACCAACCAGCTTCTGCCTGTTCAGGGAGGCTTGGGTGCAGTGAGGAAGGAGACTGGGGGTACCATTCTTGCACCCCGGGAACAGCTCTGTGATTCAACCCTCCCTGCCCCACTTTCCTCTTCCCTTCTCAGGCCTCAGTTTCCACTAGTGACCAGTGAAGGAGCTGCCTGTGTGGAGCAGTTTCAGCTCCAGCTGTCTGTTCTAGACCACAGATACCCCCACCCCCCCAACCCTCCACCTCCCTACCCCCCCACCCCTCCACCCCCACCCCCCCACCCCTCCACCCCCCACCTCCCCCACCCCTGAGCATGGCTATCGGCTTTGACCTGGTGAAATTCAAGGGGACAGAATAGGTGTAGAGGCAGGCATGGCTGTGGCTGTGCTAGCCAGTGGTGTGTGCACGTGTGCTGGAGGAGCATGTGGGAAGTGAGAACACAGGAGGTAGTCTGCAGGACTGGGGGGTGGGGGGAGTAAGGGGAACAGCGTGGGGTGAGGATGTGAGCAGCTTCAGGCTCTGCAGGAGGCTTAGAAGGGCCCCTCCCTCAAAGTGCAAACCCCCTGTCTCCATGGTCAGTCTGTGGCCAGCCGGCCCTGACCAGTCAATGAACTCAGGGTCTGGAAGAGTCAGCGGCTTTTCCGACCTTTTTGCCAATTGGGGTGTCAGCACAGGGGCGGGGCGGGAGGGGGAAGGGGGATGCAGGCAGGCTGGCCCTGGAAGGTGGCAACGACTTCATGACAACTGGCTGACTAGCAGCTGTTGAATAGGGGTAAGGAGCCCAAGCCTGGCTGGCCAGGAGATCTGCCCCCTGGCCACTGGTCAGGGCCAGGAGATCTGCCCCCTGGCCACTGGCCAGGAGATCTGCCCCTTGGCTGCTGGTCAGGGCCAAGGCTGCTGCTTCTCTCCAGGTGGGGGAGGCAGCCTGGCTACAGGCTCAGGTCTCCTGAGGCCCCTCAGTTCTCTTTTCTGGGGCCTCTTGAGGTCAGGGCAGGGACCTCCCCCTCTGAACACCTGCCACCCTGGATAAGGGCACCTGTTCCTGCTTTACAGATAGGAGACCGAGCCTCATGGAGTGTGGGACTGGGAATAGGGGTGTGCTCTCTACTCTGCCCCACAACAGCACGACCAGGGCATTTAGCCACTAAAAACTGATACCTGATGTGTGGCCACTGGGACTTCTATGACCCCCTAGGCCTGATGTGTCTCAATGTATCCAAAGGGATTTCTTAGGGCATGCTTCCACGTACCTTTCTATAATCTGGGGCAATCAACCTCAGAAGCTATGCTCCCTCTCACCCCTGGTCAATAGAAGCTCGGCCCCTCCCTGAAACAGGCAGAAGCTCAGCCAGGCTTCCTTGACTGCCAGACTCAGACTGGCTCCTAGTGGGGCCAGAGGGACCCCAGATCACAGACCCAGTGGGTGTGGCGTGGCCTCTGTACCACAAGCTGAGATCAGCTTTGGGCTTGCTCTTTCTTCCATCATTTACTAGTTTCCCATAAGAATAATGATTACCCTAAGTAAGCTTTGTAGTTCACAAAGGACTTTCACAGACATGCATGCCCTCAGTGCTCACCGTAGCCCTGGGACAAGCGGCTCATGTGCCCATTTTATACAGTAAGAAACCGAAGTCAAGGAGGGAGGTTCTGGGTGAGCTCAGATCACATGGCCAGGAAGTAGCTGGCACCCTGGCCTCTCTGACCTGGGCACCTGCCACAGCAGTAGACTTCTCAGGGAATATGGCAGCCATGTGACTCCTCCAAAGGCAGACTCAGGCCTGCAGTCACCAGTGAGCAATGCAGCGGCCTCCGCAGCTTTGCTTGGACTGAGTGAAGCCTACTCACTACCCTGCTCCTGCTTCCAAGGCTGGGGTGGTGGTAGAGGGCTTTGGGAAGCAATGGTGAGCAGTGCCGAGCGCTGGCCAGGGAGGACTAGCAAGGGTCTCTGGGAGCAGGGCTGGCTGTCCTGGGTGCTGGGCCTTGGCTGAAAACTGGAAAGACCAGCATTTTCTGGAACCGGAGGCTTCCTAGGGCTAGCTGCTGCTCTGTGCTGCTCTGCCTGAAGCCAAGTGAGAAAAATAAAGTCAATAAAATAAGGGGTGAGGTTTTCTCAAAGTCAGATCTAATCTGAAAGACCCTTTTCTCAGAGTGATACACTATCAGACTATCAGTCTGTGTGTGTGTGTGTGTGTGTGTGTGTGTGTTTTCAGCAAAATTAAAAAGCAGGCATTGGTGGCACAGCCTACACTTCTTTTTGGAAATATTAGTGATCTGAAAACCCCCGAAGACTGAGGATCAACAAGCCACCCTACCCTGCAGTAGCTTTTTTTTTGGGGGGGGAGGCTTGCTATATAGATCAGGTTGGCCTTGAACTCACAAAGATCCATTTGTATCTGCCTCTCTAGTGCTGGAACTAAAGGTATGTGCCACCGTCTCTGTCAGGAGCTAGTTTGCTTTTATTTTTCTTTTTTGTGTGTTTGAGACAGTGTCTTTCTGTAGCCACAGCTGGCCTAGAATTCACTATGTAGAGCAGGCTGGCCTTGGTCTCAGAGATCCATCTGCCTCTGTCTCTTGGGATTAAAGATGTGTGCTACCCCACCTGGCAGGAGCTGATTTTTAATTGAGGGATGGTACCTGAGTATCTAGAAAACCTGTCCTAGGGGACGCAGCTGGGGTCATGCCTGGACTGAACCCTGCCACCATAGAGCCTGGGCTTCCTTATGGAATCTAGGCAGAAGAAACGTTCTAGTAACTGTACTGGGTATTCTGAGAAGAGTTTCAGGGCCAGTTCTTTGTGACATCCACCCTTGGCTCCTCTCTGACCTGGAGCTAGTTTCCTTAAACCCCTCTGCCTTCCTCAGAGCCCTGGAAGGAGACATCATGGGTAGGGCTGGCTGGCTACCCTTCTGAGAGGGCATGTCAGTAATGTCCTGGACAAATATAGAGGGAACTGGACACCGTAGGGGGTGTGGAGCCTGGGGAGCCCCATCGACTCCATGGTGCCTGCCCCACCCCAGCTCTTCTAAGTTCTGCAACCCCCCAGCAAAAAAAAGTGGGCCAGCAGCCAGGAGGCTGACACCCGGTCTCCTGGCCCTATCCCACTTGGGGACAAGTCCCAACAAGCCCAAGCACAGAGGGAGGTTGGCTGGAGAGAGGGGCAGGCTTGAGCTGGGCTTGGCGTGGGGACACTTCTCTGGGAACTCCAAGCACTTTTATAAGCGTGCCTTCCCACAGGACCAGAAGACTGAGAGGTACCACTCCTGTCCTCTGTTCTTCCAGCTTCCCCAGAAGACCAAGGTCATAAAGCTGGGGTGGGGGAGGCCAGAAAGCCAGGCCAAACCCCAATAAACTGCTGGCAATTGAACTGTAAATAATTAGTCCTGATCGCCTCTCTGGGGAATTAAAAGTCAAAGGGCAGAGTGCTGACGCAAATGTCAGGGGAGACACGCAGCGGCTTGAAACAGCTGGGATTCTGCTCCCAGGGAGGTCGTGCGCCCTACAGCCTTGGACACCGTGTCCCCCAGGCCTGCCAGAGAGCCAAAGCACTCACAGCCAGAGGGCTCTGCTTCCTTTACCTCCTGGCTCCAAGGACGACAGAACTTGATGGGGGTTAATCAGCCCCCTGGAAAAGGCTCAGCCAGAGCCCAAGGCTAGACTGTTCCAGTGAGCCTCCCCTCCAAAGAGGGAAGAAACCTTGGCACCTCTAGCAGTCTGTTTGCCAGTGGTGACCCCCAGCGGTCAGTACAGGACTCAGTTTGGGCTTTGGGCCTGGCTGCGATGATTCTATACTGCAGCCTCAGCCCCAGGCCAGGGAACCCTCAACCCAGCAAGAGCAGCTTAGGGATTTGACTTTGATAAGGAGTATTCACGGGGTCCTGACTTATCCTCACTGAACTGTGGCTAGACTTCAGCTGAGATGCCCCAGTGTTGGTAAATCAGGGTCAGCATGTCTAAGGATAAACTCATCATCTCCTGGCCCCAAACCTGCAACTCCTCCCAACTTCCCCGTTTCCATAAATAGCAGCACCACCGCCCAGTCTCCTAACCTCCTTGTCATCTCCAACCCCTCCCCTCTGCACTGGCTGCTGGCTCTGCCCCTCCTTACTCTGCAGGCCACCCTTCCATCCTAAGAATTACCACTGCCCAGCCAGCCAGCCTCTTCCAGAGCCAGATCGGAATGCTCAATACTGTCCTCCTGAGGCCAGGCCTGGCCACATGACAGCCTCACTCCCTGGCTTCCTGACTTGGGACAAGTCTTACCTTCCTCAGCTATAATTTCATAGAGATATAATAAGGGGATATAATCCCTTCCCTTCCCTGCCAACAAAAATTATGAACGAATTCACAGTTCCCTTCCTTTCCCTTCCCCTTCCCTTCCCCTTCCCCTTCCCTTCCCTTCCCCTCCCCTTCCCTTCCCCTTCCCTTCCCCTTCCCCTTCCCTTCCCCTTCCCCTTCCCCTTCTCTTCCCCTTCCCTTCCTTCTTTCTTTGGTCTTTTTGAGACAAGGTCTCCCTGTAGACCCAGCTGGCCTGGAACTCACTCTGTAGACCAGGCTGGCCTTGAACTCACAGAGATCCGCCTGCCTCTGCCTCCCAAGTGCTAGGATTAAAGGTGTGTGCCACCACGCCCAGCTATAATTTCATAGAGCAATGTGTGAATTAAATGACAGAATGTGCCTGAAGATCCTAACCTACAGAAATTCCCAGGAGAATTTTATACATCATCCCCCGCAAAGCCTTCATTTTACAAACAAGGAAACCGAGGCCCAGAGAGCCAGGATAAGAACGGACGGGATGCTGAATTCCAGGTGTCTTTCCAGCACACTGCAGAGCCAGGACCTTGAACATTCCTGGAAGTCGCAGTGCTTCTCCCTCCTCCACTATTACATTTTACAACCAAGAATTAAGGTGCACTTCATCAAGCCCACAGCCCTTGCCTTCAGGCTGGTATACCTGGGTAGTAGGTGTTGGAAATATTTCTGGGATGGGACAACCACAGGTTACATGCCTGTCTGAGTCAAGATCATCTGCAAGATGGGAAGTGAAGCCCTGCACACAGGCCTGGGGGATGACCAAGGGTCCGATGTCCAAAAGAGCAGGGGTCTCCTCCCTTACCATCCTGGCATCACTCCTGTCTCTCCCACCCCTGCCCACATACTTCTTAAGGTCGGAGAGGAGCACAGGCTTGCTCACTTTGCTGCTATCCAGGCCTGTTTCCCTGCAGGTAAATAGATGCTTTGGACACTTGTCCCAAGGCTGAGGACCCGATTACATAGCCTCCCTGAATGGCAGGAGCCTTGTTTCCGGAAGACATAGCTTTCACCAGATTCCCAAAGGGGATTTTACCCCTGAAAAGGCAAGCACATCAGGTAGGGAACCTTTTAGCATGAGAAGATCCAGTCCCAAGACAGGCCGTCCTAGAGTCCTTGGGCACCTGTCCTGTAAGACCATGGTTCCCAAACGTGCCTTTTCCCCTGGGGACATTTAGCAACATCGGCAGACATTTCTTGTTGTCACAACTGGGGAGTAAGTACTGTTGGCATTTCTTTAGAGAGCAGGGACCAAGAGACTCGACCTAAGGCTCAGAACAGACCCAGAGACAAAGCCTTATCCAGCTGGCAGGCAGAGACCTTCTGACCTGCATAGAATTTTCTGTCCCCCTGCCCAGCCAGTGGCAGTTTCTAGAATAGTCCTGTGCTGAGTTCTCAACTTTTCCAATGACAGGCAGGCCCTAGGAGGACACCCTGTCCAGAGTACTCACTACCCCACCTTTCTTGAGCCTATGGCTCAATAACTAGGTTTGCATATGGTCCATCCCACTTGCATTCATGAAGAGCAGAACGCTGTGCAACAAAATGGTTCTTCACAATTCTTTTCAGACCCAGTCTTCAACTCCAGGGAAAAGAGTGGATTTGTTGAGGAACAGCCCTGTGCAGAGGCAGGGGGTGGCCAGGCAGTGGTAGGAAGTTCCTGCCACACAGCCCAGCAGTTCTTTCAGCCTCTGCACAAACTGTTCCTATATTATAAATCATTGTCTTCTTCTGGGACTGGCTGCCCCCACATGTAATCCACCTGATCCCCAGAGCTCTCCAGACTTGCTCACACAATTACAGTGTAATATCACATCCTGAGTCTCCGACCTGAGGTAGCAGGGACCCTGACACACCTATCTAGCACTGCCTACTTTGTGGGTCTAGACAGTGATACTCAAACATGCTCCCCTCTGGGGGGGGGTCTCAGCTTAGTGGAGAGGACACTCCCTTAATCACCATGGTGCTGGTGTCAAGCTGCTGGGTAGTGGCCCTGGGCCTGGCTTGGTAGCCCCAGCTGTAGCCTCTGCTAAGCCTGGGAAGCAGCGGTGGGGCAGAGCCCAGGCCTGTGTGAGGGTGTGGTCTCCAGAAGAGTCACCTCCTGTCACGGACATCTCTTCTCCGGGCACTGGAAGCTTCCTCCCACTTTGTGCTGCTGGCCTTGGCCTTCCCTTCTACTGCTGCTTGGCCTTCCCTTTTACTGCTGCTTGGCCTTGTCCTTGTCCTTCCCTTCTACTGCTGCTTGGCCTTGGCCTTCCCTTCTACTGCTGCTTGTCCTTGTCCTTCCCTTCTACTACTGCTTGTCCTTGTCCTTCCTTTCTACTGCTGCTTGGCCTTGTTTGTCCTTCCCTTCTACTGCTGCTTGTCCTTGGCCTTCCCTTCTACTGCTGCTTGGCCTTGTCTGTCCTTCCCTTCTACTGCTGCTTGGCTTTGTTTGTCCTTCCCTTCTACTGCTGCTTGTCCTTGTCCTTCCCTTCTACTGCTGCTTGGCCTTGTCCTTCCCTTCTACTGCTGCTTGGCCTTGTCCTTGTCCTTCCCTTCTACTGCTGCTTGGCTTGTCCTTCCCTTCTACTGCTGCTTGGCCTTGTCCTTCCCTTCTACTGCTGCTTGGCTTGGCCTTCCCTTCTACTGCTGCTTGGCTTGGCCTTCCCTTCTACTGCTGCTTGGCCTTGACCTTGGCCTTCCCTTCTACTGCTGCCAGTCTCATGCTCACCCACCTGCCCCAGTGTCCCTGCTTGGCAGGCTACCCTTGCCTTCTGCTAGTCTTCTCTCTGCAGGGCACCAGAGCTGCAGAGGAGCAGTGGGGCCTGGGTTCCCAGCCCTGGGAAAGGGGCAGGGACTTGGCTGCTACCCACAAGAGGTTGTTTCCATGGAGCCTCACCTCCCTCCCCCCTAGCCTTCCCCCTGAAAAAACCTCGACACCCATTTCCTTCCACACAACCATCTTTCTCTGGTCCTTCCCTTTTCCAATCAGCATTGCTCAGGCAGATCAGGTTGGGGTCTGGCCTGCAGCATTGCACAGAGGATCAGTCCAGGATGGAGAAGCTCTACTTGGGGATCTGGAGGGGAACTGCTTCCCTAGGAGTATGTTCAGGTGGAATTTAGGGCATTTTTATTTTTTGGTCCCTTTTTGAGACAAGGATGTCCCTGTAGCCCCAGATGGCCTTGAACTGAAAGAGATCTGCCTGCCTCTATCTCTTGAGTGCTGGGATTAAAGGTGTATACCACCGTGCCCCAGCAGTTTAGGGCACTTATACTCGCCCTTCTGAAGCAGCTGTGAACCCCAAGGGGGCATTGCTCTCCCAGGTGTGAGGCTGCCAACTGCTGCTGTAAGATACTCCTTCCTCCAGGCCTGCACCTGCTCCAGCCAGGTCAGCAGCCCACTCCAGCTTCTTGCCTGGCTGGACTGTGGCAAGGTTGCAGTGACAGTGCTTTATGTCCACTCCACAGCTCCCAGCCCACTCCACATTATTTCCACCCTCCCAGCCTTCTCCTTGTGCCAGCCAACCTGGATGGAGAGGATTGGCCCAGCTTGTCTCCCTCCACGGGCCTACCAGCCAAAGCTCACCTGCCCTGGCCTTGTGGTGAGGTCTGCTTTTCCTCCTTCCCCTGACAAGCAAGGATCCTCCATCCTCCTATTAGAACTGCTCACAGAAGGTGGGGCAATCTAACCCCAGCTCTCACTCTTGCTGATGAGAACTGTGGGGCAGAAAGCTATCCTAAAACCCATCCTGTCTAGCCCTGTCATATTTCAGAACAGAAAATCAAAGCTCATAGAGAAAATATTCAGCCTAAGAGAGCAGCTTGTGTGTGCGCGAGTATACAAGCTTACTGGATGCAAGCACAGTGACTTGCAGGCCCCTGAGAGCAAGCTGGGGGGCAGTGGTGGTGTGTGTACAGGGGACCATGACCTTGGAGGCTTATTCAAGGCACACAGATGCTGTCCCCCTAATCCTCACCCCCTCCTTTCCTTTTCAGCAGCAGTTATAAAAATTCAGGAAACAGATGTGGATTGATGGCTATAATGGGCTTAGTGCTGAGACCTGCTGAGTTATATAACTCCTATTTATTATCAGCCTTGGATGAAGCAACTCACTAAGCTGATTCTGTGACATTTCCTTTAGCTTGCTCCGAGGCAGCAGCAGAAATTCTTCTGCAACTTCAAAGAGCAGAAATTGTGTGGATGTCTTAAAAAATCCCCTTAGGCCAGTGTTTCTCTCACCCCTCTAAAAACCTGCTCACCTCAGCGCCAGCCCCAGACTATGGAACCCTCTAGATGATGGCGACAGGCTGCCTTGCTGGGAGTAGAGCGGAAGAAAGGTGTTTTCCTGTCCCTGGTGAATGGAAAGGGTGAGGAGAATCAAAACAGTGTGAATGCACAGCAGCTGGTAGAAAAGGCACTGAACTCAAAGTCGGGAGTTCGAGGCCCATCTCTGCTACTAGGGAACAGCTGCTCTCCGCCTTTGCTTGCTTGCTGACTGGTAAAGATTAACAAGTTTGTCTATCTATACAGTTTCACTTCCAGAGATGAGGTCTGGCTTAATAAAAATATGGCGCCACCTTGTGTTGATAAGGGAGAAGAGCCAGATCTCTTCAGAGCAAAATGCTTTGGGAGTTGGAATCACTAAGCCTTATCTCTCAACCCATCATCACTCAGTTGCTAAAGAAGCCTAGGGAGAAGGTGTCTAAGGGTTTTTATGCCTTCCCAGTTTCTGCTCATCACCAAGATCCTCCAGGAAGCACACAGGCCCCCTGACACCCTCCACTCTGCTATGCATCTGATGTTAGTATTTTACATAGTTCTGTGACTGTTCTCCACCCATTTGGACATAGTGTGAATTTAGTTCTTGTCATAAAACATTAGGACCAACAGATACAAATATATCAAGTTTACCGTTATTTTCATGCTGCCCAGGAATGAAATTAACTCTTAGAAGTAAAATATGGTCTTCCTGTGTTTTCAGGAAACATCCCCTTTTCCTTAAATTTGGGGTGGTAAGGCAACAAGAAAAGTATCTGGCAGGATCGAAGTCCCTCTGCCTCCTGGGGAGCCTCCTTCCTCTCAGGACACTGACAAAAAGACTAGAAACTAGAACACTCTGCATCCAACAGGTCTTGTAGCTAAATTTTCTGATTTTTATTATGTTACTAGGGGATGCCATTCCAGTGTCAAGTGTTAGACTCCTGCTTTGAACATACAGCCACAATACTTGACTGCGTGTCACCGTTTCTGAGTCAGAATCCCCACCAACCTAGGCTCTTCCATGTATCTTGTCATCTACACACATCTGACCTCTGACAACCCCAAAAGACAGCTGCTGAGTACCTGCAGGGCTTTTCTACAGCCAGACCTCTGCATCACATGGAGACAGTAGTATTCTCCACAGATGGGTTCTCTATGGATCACCAATAAATTTATGGGCAAAACTTGGAAAAACTATTAGACGCTGTATTAGTCACTTTTCTGTTGCTGTGATAAAACACCATGACCAAAGGAACTTATAAAAGGAAGAGTTTATTTGAGCTTACGATTGACGGTTCCAGGGAATTAGAGTCCATTGTGGCGGGAGGCATGGCGACTGGAGCAGCAAGCTGAGGGTCACATCTCCCAAAGAGCACAGGAAGCAGAGAGAGCAACTGGAGACCACGAGGCTTGTTAAACTCACTAAGCCTGCCCCTAATAACATACTTCCTCTAGCACAGCCACACCTTCTAAGACCTCCAAGAACAGTGCCACCAACTGGAGACAAATGTCTGAATACTTAAAGCCTATGGGGGACACTCATTCAAACCACCACAGATGCTATGAAAATGATGCTAGAGATGATAATACAGTTTTGCCAAGTGAAGGCTCATGAGATGAAATATTGTTTATCCTTTTTTGGGGAGGGGGGCTTTTTGAGACAGGGTTTCCCTGTAGCCCCAGCTGGCCTGGAACTCATTATGTAGACCAGGCTGGCCTTGAATTCATATACCCTTTACATTTTTTAAAAAAATATAGTTTTGTGCTGGGCGTGGTGGCGCACGCCTTTAATCCTAGCACTTGGGAGGCAGAGGCAGGCAGATCTTTGTGAGTTTGAGGCCAGTCTGGTCTACAGAGTGGGTTCCAGGACAGCTGGGACTACAGGGAGACCCTGTCTCGAAAAGACCAAAATAGGGCTGGAGAGATGGCCAGTACCTCTGCATCTAAGCTTTGCATTGCTCACCAGGACACCTCACAGGTGCTAGGGCCATGGCTCTGGGGATGGGTGATCCTAGAAGCTATTTTGTTGTTGTTCAGTTGCTTGGTTTTGGAGATGGATTATCCCAGGTTAACCTGAAATCTACCATGTAGTTTAGGCTGGCCTTGAACTCTTGATAATCCTCCAGTCACAGCCTCTTGTGTCCTAGGATTGTAAGTGTGAGATACCCTGTCTAGATTTTTAGAGACCATGTTAAAGTGACTGTAGTGAAAAGTCTAGAGAGAAGTGAGGACTGTATCCTTCTCTCCTGATATTCCACTGTGTTTCTCTAAAGAAAAGTTTAAGAGCCAGGTGTGGTAGTGCATGCCTTTAATCCTAGCAGAGACAGAGACAGAGACAGAGACAGGAGGCAGAGGCAGGCGATCTTTGTGAGTTCAAGGCCAGCCTGGTCTACAGTGTGAGACTGAACTCAAGTCATGAGTTGGCAGCAGGTGCCTTTATGCACCAAGCCATCACCAGCCCCCAAACCCATTTTTCTTGAAGAAATGAGCAAAAACACACTGGATTACACTACATGGTACTGCACTAAGTTTATATTTACACTGTGTTGCCATGGGATTAGCTTTATAATCATCCATATTTGCATAGCCCTACACAACAGATCAAAATAAACAGGCATCATTCAAATCAGCAGGGCAATCTGTCTCTTACCACTGGGTAATCTGGCAGATGCCGTGTGCAGGGCCAAGTGCAGGCTTTACTCACACTCTGAAACCCTACTGGCCACTGCCACATACATTTTACCTGCAGCCATGCTCCGAACAAGTGTGACTAGAGTATCTCTATGCTCGCCTTCAGCCAGTACCAAATGGCAAAAGTCTTGATCCTCAGAAATGATGTTTGATGGGGCAAATTATTTACTTCCATATAAAACCCAAGTCTATTCTTCCAAGAAAAATAAAAACAAAACACACCAGACTTCATACAGGTTTCATATACATATTTATATATATTTCATGTACAAAGTTACATTCTGAACCCCAGGGATTCCATAATAGAAATAAATACTGAAGTAACTACATTGCTAAATGAGCTTTTTGCTCATAGAAATGAAGCCTCAGCCTCTAAGAGACAGCGAATGGGACACTCTAGAACCCAATTTTATGAGGCAAATAAAGTTCTGGATAAGATGTCTAGGACAAAAACAAACTTAGAACATAAACAGTTAAAATATAGTCAAATATTGAGAAATATAGGACAAATAAAACTTCATTTTAAGAGAAAGGAAGAGACATTGAGTGTTAAAGAATAGTATGACCCTGTTAGAAAAGCATTTATGATTAACATTTACTTTATTTCCTTCTCTTCTCATGTAACAAAGTGGGATTCAAATCAGTCCATTTCCCATCATGATCAGTTGAGAAGAGCCCAAAATCTGGTTGAGTCCTTTGGTAATAGTCATAATACTCACTAGGAAAAGTCATTTCCATGGCATTTGAAAGACACAGTCTTTTTTGGATGGTTAATGTTATGAGATCCCTTGTTTTGCTACAGAGGCTGCAAATGTTATGTGGTCTTCTCAAATTTCAGAATACCTTTACAAAAAGGAGCAAGCAATGCTGCAACTCAGAGTGCACTGTAACCTCAGAGCAGACACACTGCATCTGAAAGTCATGTGTTGCGTGTTCTGTTTTACACTCTCAACAAGCTGGAACTTTGAAGAGATTCATTACTATTTTTTAACAGTTTGGATTCGTATGAGAAAATTACTCTTGAGTTCCTAGGAAATATTTTCCCCTTTACCTCACAGATTTTAATCTGCAGTTAATAGTGACAGGTTGAGGCGTATGCTGCTGCTATTTTTACAGATCAGCAATGGCTGCAGGTTGGTCGTTTCATATGGTACAGCCTCATAAATAATCCAAATGTAACAAAGTGAAATTTCTCAGCACTCTGATGTCTTCCCATAAATCTTTTTAAACATGAGGAGTCCTCCCTGAGGCACTCAAGCCTCCTCTCTGTCCTTAACTTGGTGGCTATGACAGTATATATCCCTTTGTTGTGTGTGCAAGAAGCTTACATTGTGACATTTCTTCCAAAGATTACTCCTTTGACTGAAGTAAACACCACATGACCAGTTCCAGGGGAATCCGAGACCCTCTTCTGACCTCCGCGGCATTGCACGACACGGGTGCACAGACCTGCATGCAGACAATACATAAAAAAAAAAAAAAAAAAAAAAAAAGTCTTAAACGGTGAATAAGGAAGAAGAGCAATCTGCAGAAAATACTGAACTGAAATTATAAATGTAAGCATAGCCTTTAAAACAAATTTTGCTTTTTCTGGTCCTTGAAATTAGTTAACAGGGCCAAAGTCTTTAGCTAAAATAACCACACACCTATATTCTGTGAAGTCAAAGCCATTAAGCTTAAAAGAAACAATTATAATCACTACAAAATGTTTGCATTTTCTTCTTTAGCTTCTGATTTCCTAAATTACATTACGTTGGGTCATACAAGCATGTAAAAAACTTCTGGACAATGACAAGGAGGTTTGATTCTGGGACACTTCTTCAAGTTAAAATTCCCGAACACTTTGGTGTCTTCATATAAATTTGTACAATTATTTCCAATAAACGTTTAATAATGTCTTTAAAAAGTATTGCAAAAAATGACTTAGATTTTAAACAAAGACACAGCAAACAAGCTACTGAAAAGGGGCCTAGGTTTTGTGCCCTGAAGTGACTAAGTAGCTCAAGCAAAAATCTATCCTCTATATAACTTTTGCCCAAACACGCATTTTCTTTTAAAAAATACAGTGGCCACAGTTTTAGTGTGTGCCCAATGTGATTATTGACACATGTGGCCAAATAGATGGAAACACTTCCCAGGCTCATTAAGTCCTATGTATTTTATGAACGAGCTTACTCACGTATGTGCATAAGTCATTGATACACTTTTTTACAGATATCTTTGCATAATAGTCTGGAAAAAAAAATTCTGGTACTCAAGAATGCTCAGACAATTAGAGACCTGTGTTTTCTTTGTCTTTGAAGTGGTCCTTCCAATGACTAAAAAGACCTGTTTCCTAAAAATAACATATAAAATTAAATTTAACTTTGTTTAGAGTAGTAGATAAGAAATGCTAAATCATACATCTTCAGGAAGCTTGAGTGAAAACAGTCTATAGCACTGCTGTTTTCAAAAAGAATATTAGTTAAAACTAGGCTCTAATCCATTTTTTAAAATGGATACTGTGAGTGAAAAGATATAATGTTGACCTTGTCTTACTCAGAATCTTGGCTTTGTCTTATTCCCTTCACAGCATTTCCCTTTGAAGATGGTATTTTAAGCTTACAAGGGTGTAAAAGCTTAAATGTGTTATTTACATCCAAAATGCCAAGCAAGCTGTTTGGTAGTTTTATATAGAACAAAAGGAAAGAACTTTCCCAATCATTCTGCATTTAGCTGATTAGGCCAAATCCATGACCACTACGGTTTTACCCTCATTAACAGGTAAGAGCAGCCCAGGAATATTTGGCTAACAGGTACATTTTTTTTTCCATGGAAAAAACTGAGTCAACTACCACCAACCTCTAAGTACAAGGAATGCAAAACACAATTTCCTTTTAAAACATCCTTCCAGGATGAAGTGTCCTCTAAGCTTCCCAGAATATTTCCTAACTCTTAAACATGTCAGTATGAAAATGAGTGAAACTAGTCTCAAAAAAAAAAAAAAAAATCCAGAATATTCAGAGAAGCAGGTTTCATAAACTTTAGAGTTCTAATGAGAGAGGAACAAGAAACTTTTATTTAAATAGTGTAGCCTTAATTTCTTTAATATAAAACCCCCCAAAATCTGATGAAAACAAAGTTTCATATGTCATATAAACAAGATTTGTCAGATTTGAAAGTGAAAGTTAAAGTAATTTACAGTTAACTTTTAACCCTCTTGGGACATTTAGATAAATCCTGATAATCCACCTGATATTAGTGTTGTCAATTTTATAATACACTGGGGAAAACTGCTACTGTACTTCATAGTACAGTTTCATCTATTGTCTTTTCCATTAGTTCCTTTATTAGTGACAGCTAAAAAGTGACTCCATCAATAAAGTGAGTGACATTAAGACTGTGGCAGAGTAAACCACATCTGGATTGCTTTCTATAATTCACCAGTTTTTCAGAAAGTAAACATTCTTTTTCTTCATGATACACTGAAATTACCTATTAACACTGGTGCAGTAAATTAGCTTGTTCCTCTGTATTGTTACCATAGGACAGATTTTGCAAAGTTAACAGGAAAAAAATGCTCACGTATTAGGTGGTGAAATGTCTTTCACAAAAAGAGCATTAAATAAGGGGGAAAAGGGAAAAGAAGCCATGCACAAGAGCCAGCTCCCATCTCCACCTGTCCTTAAGGTTCACTCACTGCCGTACATCACTTGCCACACTATCAAGTGACTCCTTTCTGCTTTGGTGACTGACGGTTCCAGTGGAAGATCCTCTCCAAGGAGTTCAGATTCTCCACCTTCATCACCTAGTGAATCATAAAGAGACTAAAGTTAGGTTGAGGAAACTACAGGATGATATGAATCATTGTTCACAGCCTACGAACAACATGCACAGAGCTTGCCTGACTTTCCCAGCAGATGAAACAGTGAAAGAAATAGCAGGGGGCTGGAAAGATGACTCAGCAGTTAAAAGCATTTGCTGCTCTTCCAGAGGACCTAAGCTTGGGTCCCAGTACCCATGTGGGGCAACTTACAACCACCTGTAACTACAGCTCTAGAAGATCCAATGCCTTCTTCTGGCCTTGAAGGGCACTTGTACACACATGGTGCATACACATACAGATACATACACACAAATACCAGGAGTCAGAGGATGGTGAGAATGCTTAGAACATAAGCTTCCAAGCTGATACCATGAGTACACACACACACACACACACACACACAATGTAATAATAAAAAATACCAGGAGTCAGAATCTTTACCTATACTTACCCAAACTATCTCCTGACTTCTGAAATTCCTTTTATCCTTACATTTATAAAAACACTGATGGTAACAGCATTTCTGTTGGGAGGCTAAAAAAGCAAAGCTGTCCAATACTTTGTTCCTCCAAAACAGTCAACTCTTATTTATTTCTGTGGGAAGATCCAGTTTGAATTAGGGCCTAGTTCTCACCTAGCGCCCCTAAGGGCACCAAGTGGGAGTCATGGGATTTCTCTGACCCAGCCCCAAGAAGGAGCAAGCAATACGGCCCAGGCACATGATGCTAGGCAGAGCAGCAGTATGCAGTGGTGCGGAACTGAGGGTCTGCAATTGGCTCTAGGAGCTGACATCATTTTACTTATAAAAGCATGCTGTAGCAGGCAATATAGCAAATTCTCCATTACCATCATTACACAGAATTCCTGGCCATTATTTTTTGCATGCATACAGGCTGAAGCAGGCCTGAATTTCCAGTGACCAGTGGATTGGATGGCAGTCCATCAGACCACCACCCTGGGTGGCTGGTGTGGGGCTGGCAGGAGATCTATCAGATCACCAGCTGTGAAGTGAGTTGTGACTGAGTGTAGGCTGAAGATAGGCAATCAGCCATCGGCCTGAAATTTCTGTCCAGAGGGCAGCAGTCTTTGGGCAGGTGGAAAAACACAGCCAAGGTGGGAAACGTTTTGTTGTCCCAGGCTAAGGACGAGTTAGAAGTACCTCTCAAGTTGGGTTACAGAAGAAAGCAACTGACCTCTGCCCTGAGGGGTCAGTTCCCCACAGTGTCCATGGGCACTGTGCTCCCCTTCCCTTAGCAGGACTGCACTATACCTGTTTGTAGCAAGAGAAGCTCCCACATATTTCAAATTAAGAATGCATGAATATGGAGCACACTAAGGCCAAGGAAGCCATGTTTATTCTCAGTGACAGGGCTGAAGCTCTACAATTGAGATAATGTATACAACCACAGACATTCATACTGTCTCCCTGAAAGATGGCATTCATCACCTAGTATCCTTTTTCTTCCCATGATTGTCAAGTGTAGGGCAGATTATGGGCTAGCAATGTATGAGAGAGATGACACACACACAAAAAAGGCTGGGTAGTAGGCCAGCTACAGATTCTTGTGTGAGGCAGCTGAGTGAATGTGTTATATGAAGTCCTGGTCACAGGCACTGGCTCTAAGGCCCAGCACAGGCACACCTACTCCTCTCCACACACTCACAGCAGTTAGCACTGTTGCACAGAGCACGGCTAGTCTGGCTCTATCTAGCTGACAGCCTGTCTAGTGGGATAAATTCTCAGACATAATCCTAAAATGTGCACACTAAGACACAAAGATATTCTACTGTTCTACCTAAATTTTCTAAATTTCACCTGGAGAAAAGAAAATGATGACATCATTGACTTTTAACAGAATACAAGTAACTGAGTATCCATACTTTTAATAGAAGACAAGTAACTGAGTATCCATACTTTTAACAGAAGTAACTGAGTATCCATACTTTTCTCTGTAAGCCGCCTTCCTCCCTTGCTCCTACCCAGTGGCTTTTTCATAGGAATGGTAAAATAGAGAGGGAGCGTGTCCAAGTCAAAATTCAATTTCTTATGCAAAATATGATGATGGGCTGAAGAGATGGTTCAGTGTTTAAGAGCGCTTGTTGCTCTTCTAGTAGACCTGAGTTCAGATCCCAGCTTCCATGTCAGACAGCTCACAACCACCTAAAATTCCAGCTCTGAGGGTTCCAATGCCCTCTTCTGTCCTCATACACACACACACATGTTGTAGATACATGGACTTTTACACACACGCAAACACAAGGCCAACTTTGTCTACATAGTGAGTTCTAGGCCAGTTAGGGCTATAGAGACCCTGTCTTAAAAAATAAAAAAATTACATTTAATTTAAAAAGTAAAAAAAATAAACTTGGGTTATAAACGGTAGAACTGCACTTTAATAGGGATAATCTCTCTCTCTCTCCATATATATGTATGTGTTATATAATATATATTATATATATATATATTATATAAAATGTATAATGAGTAATACTGTCTGCATGTAGATGTAGGTTGGTGCACCGTGTTGTGCAATGCTGCAGAGGTCAGAAGAGGGTGTCAGATTCCCCTGGAACTGGAGTTTAATACGGTTCTTAGCTGACATGTGGGTGCTCGGAATTGAACCCAGGTCCTCTGCAAGAGCAGTCGGTGCTCTTAACCGTTGAGCTATCTCTCCAACCCTGGAATAATCTATATTTTTAAGTTTAATAAATTGGAGCATAGGGGCTGGATGTGGTGGCGCACGCCTTTAATCCTAGCACTTGGGAGGCAGAAGTAGGCGGGTCTTTGTGAGTTCAAGACCAGCCTGGTCTACAGAGTGAGTTCCAGGACAGCTGGGGCTACAGGGAGACCCTGTCTCGAAAAGATTAAAAAAAAAAAAAAAAATGGAGCATAGGATATTGAAAAAAAATACAAAACCCTGTAGTTGATAAGTTTGGACTTTAAAAAATTTACAATGATAAAGACTAACTGAATGAGATAAAAGGCTGTTGGCTACATGCTTTCTGAGTTATTTTGAAAACTATTCCTATTTATTTTAAATGTTTTTTCTTGTCTCTGTATCCTACAGTTTAAGCTAAACCTAAAAACATGACTGCTGGGATTGATTGTTCACTGTTAAAACATTACAGAAAATGAAAGAAGAACAGCAGCAAAATTAAATTCAAAAAATTTAAATACAGTGTGGTGGTACATGCCTTTAATCCCAACACTTGGGGGTTAGAGGCAGGTGGATCTTTGAGTTCAAGGCCAGCCTGGTCTACATAGTGAGTTCCAGGACAGCCAGAGCTACAGAAGAACCTGTTTCCAAAAGACCAAAAAAAAAAAATCAAATACTATATTCACCATTAAAATTAGCCTTTGCTTAATAACAAATCTGTTTTCCAGGCTGGAGATTTTGCCAAATCTGGTTAAGCAATTTTTATACTATTTTCAGAATCTGCAATGAGAAAGAATTTAGTGGAAGTGGAAAAACTGCAGAGATTTTGCTAGCATGTTCTTTAGAATGGTTCCAATTGCCACACTGCATTCCAAGAAAAAGCTACAAAAATCAGCCAGCCAAGTAGAGTCCCTTCAACTCCTTTTTCTATAAAAGCATTCTGTGCCAGCAGTCAATTATTTGAAACACTTTGAAACTCTGCCATTCTTGCTGACATCAATTTCTAAACTTACCAGGGCCCCATAAAAGTATGCCAGTGAGCCTTTGTTATTAGACAGTCTGGTTTATACTAACAATATGTGGCACATTTCATTAATGTGGCCCTGAATTTTATATTGTTTTTATAGGACTTTACATTTGAGTTAAGGATTAATCACTGGTCTACACCACTATTATATTTTCTAGAAGCATCTTCTATTTGGGAATTATTAAAAGTACTGAGACTCCTAGGCTAGGTTGTTTACTTTGCATTGCTCTTTCTCTCCCTGCCTCCAGGTTGTTTCTGGTTCAGACAGTGCTTTGCTGAGTGAGCAGATGGCTCTTTTTCCATGTCTGTTAGTTAAGAGTGCCTCATCATGCTGCTTCTCTGCTCGACTAAGTACCATCTTACACAGGTGTCCACTTTCTTTTTTATGTGTATGAATGCACTGTCTGCATGTAGGTTTGTGCATCTGTGTCGTGCAATGCCACGGGGATCAGAAGAGGGTGTCGGATTCCCCTGGAGCTGGAGTTAAGGACGGCTCTCAGCCGCCATGTGGGTGCTGGGGATCGAACCCGGGTCCTTTGCAAGAGCAGTCGGCGCTCTTAACCGCTAGGCCATCTCTCCAACCCCAAGGTGTCCACTTTTTTTTTTGACTTTTTGAGACAGGGTCTCCCTTTAGTCCCAGCTGGCCTGGAGCTCACTCTGTAGACCAGGCAGGCCTTGAACTCACCTGCCTCTGCCTCCTGAGTGCTGGGATTAAAGGCGTGTGCCACCTCGCCCGGCTAAGGTGTCCACTTTTTATTTTTATTATTTTTTATTAATTTTATTTATTTCTGTATGTGTATGAATGTACTCACTGCATGCAAGTTTGTGCACCTGTGTTGTGCAATGCCGCGGAGGTCAGAAGAAGGTGTTGGATTCCCCTGGAACTGGAGTTCTCCTGGAATTGGAGTTTCAGACGGCTGTCGGCCACCATTTATAACTCACTTCTGTACCTCTAGTCTTGAACATAATCACCTTCTAAATCTAATTACAAATCTAATCACACCGTTCCTTTATTATTTATTTATTTATTTATTTATTTATTTATTTATTTATTTATTTTTACACACTGTTCCTTTATTTAAGGTCCCCAGCAATTATCCTTTGCTTGAAAGATAAAGTGCAAACTTTACTTTGGAAAATATTTTGTATCTCTTTTATTTCTTCTGTTTATACATATATATGCACACATATGGTATAGAAAGTCTATAACTTATCCCCTTCTTCCTTCTCTAGATGAGAATTTGTGTTCCATGTCCTCATTTATAATTTTTCTTCAATTAAGATAATTTCACTTTTCGGGGCTGGAGAGATAACCTAGCGGTTAAGAGCACCAACTGCTCTTACAGAGGACCCGGGTTCGATTCCCAGCACCCACATGGCAGCTAAGAACCGTTTGTAACTCCAATTCCAGGAGAACTCCAGTTCTGGGGGAATCCGAGACCCTCTTCTGACCTCTGCAGCATTGCACGACATGGGTGCACAAGCCTACATGCAGACAGTACACTCATACACATATAAAAGTAAATAAAAATTAAAAAAAAAGATAATTTCACTTTTCTAAATCTAAAGTCAAAGTTGGGGATGTGGCTCAGTGGTACAGCACTTGTCTAACATGCATGAAGCCCTGAGCTCAACAGCCAAACACTGAAAATAACAACAACAACAACAACAACAACAAGGAACACGTGGCCAAGCATGGTGGTTCATGCCTTTAATCCAGGCACTCAGGAGACAATAGGTGGGTCTCTGTGAGACTGAGACCAGCCTGGTCTACATAGTGAATTCCAGGCCAGCTGAGGCTACAGAGAGACCCTGTCTCAAAAACATAACAAAACAAAACAAAACCAAAACAACAACAACAACAAAACAACAAAAACCAGTAGAATCCAACTAAGGTAAGATGAAGCGATGAAATCAATCTTGACTTAATGTTTTTATGAAGTTGTTTTGTTTTCTTTTTTGAAGACAGAATCTCACTATGTAATACCACACTCCCTTATCCCCAGGGGCTGACCTGGAACTTTCTCTGTAGACTAGGCTCTATAAACTCAAGAGATCTGCCTGTCTCTGTCTCCTGAGAGTTGGGACTAAAGGCATGCACAACCATGTCCAGCCATTGGATGAAGTATTTTTATGTCCTTATTTGTGTGTGAGAAAGCTGAGGTTCTAAGAGGGTGAATAGTTTGCTCAAGGCCTTTTGACAATTCTTCAGCACTTCACATGAAACTTAACATATAACTACTTCCTACTATTTATAATGTTCCTTCAAATCAGTAAGTATCCTTTGGTATGAAAGACTCACATAGGTGGATCTCTGTGAGTTCAAGCCCAGCCTGGTCCACATAGTGAGTTTCAGGACAGCTGGGGCTACAGGGAGACCCTGTCTCAAAAAGACCAAAACAAAACAAAGTAAAACAAAACAAGAAAGACTCACATATACACATAATATGAATGAAATAGAAAGGGCGTGGGGAGGAAATCCTTCTCCATGTAAAAAATTCAAAGAGAACTTCTTTGAAATCATTATCAGAATGCTTTCTTATTCACTGTGGGTAAAAATCCAATTCATAGAATATAGTGAAAACTCATAGAAGGACTTACCCATCCGGAAGTCAATGTAGCCTTCGCCTCCACTGATGACAAGCATAGACTTCAAGGGTGTCTGGCTGTTGGGCTCTTGCGCAGATGGCCCTGTTTTGTCACCTGTTAGATCTGTGCCAGTACCGCCACTTTGTGGACTAATGACTTGACCTATTTTATACAGAAACAGAAGAGTGAATATTACATCACAGAAATAGGCAAGGAATACTGTCTTGTTTTGTTTTGTCTTGTCTTTTTTTGAAACAGGGTTTCCCTGTAGCTCCAGCTGTCCTGGAACTTGCTATGTAGAACAGGCTGGCCTTGAACTCACAGAGATCAGCCTGCCTCTGCCTCCCAAGTGCCAGGATTAAAGGCATGTGCCACCACGCTGGCATACTTTTTTTTTTTACTAAACCTTTTCGAATTAAAAAAAAAGGAAAGTTAAGGGGTTCATTCCTGTAACTGTAGCGCGTGTTTGAGGTCAACCAAGGGTACAGATACCCAGCCTCAAAAGATAAGTTATATAAATGCAAAGGTAAATATTTATACTAAAGATAACCACCAAAGTAGTAGGAATGTTTGAAGGCTCTGCATGATCAGAAAACAATTACATGAAGCTTCTAGATGCCCAGTTTAAACATATTGAGTAAAGGAATTTTATAGTGAGCAGGAATAGATCCAGTCCATTGTGAGATACGTGTATGGCAAGGTGAGTGTTAGTTGTCTGCTTTAAACTATTACAGTTCTATCTTTTGATCTGAGGGATAATGGAAACGTTTCCCTTCTAAAAGGGGATATTTGTATTTGAGACACAAAAATCTTCACTTTAAGTCTTGTAATTTACATATTTGTAGTATCTTAAATTTATTTCAAATCTATATCCTTCCTCTCAGTTGAGAAACATACATCTTATTTTTAATTTAGAGTATGTAAATAAAATTACTGCTAAATGTGCTCTTTTTCCCCCCCTAAACTTTAAATTTTAAAGTAGAATCTTTTGAGTATGAAATGGTATAGAGAAACCTTTTCATATTATTTACTCTGAACAAATGAACAATCAAGGCATCCTTCTTACAGAGCTTTGGCAGTTGGCTGGAGATGCAGCTAAGTAACAGAGTGGCTTTCTAGCATGTGTAGGGATCAATGATCAATCTCTAGAACTGTGAGCAGTGGCAGGAGGAAAGGATAAATAAAGCTTTGATTGTGAAGTGTTTTTTTTTTTTTCCTTTCAACAGAAAAATCAATAAAACACAGTACATTTATTAGATAAGAAAATACCAAGGCTGGGCTGGAGAAATAGCCTAGCGGTTAAGAGCACCGACTGCTCTTGCAGAGGACCAGGGTTCGATCCCCAGCACCCACATGGTGGCTGAGAACCGTCTGTAACTCCAATTCCAGGAGAACTCCAGTTCCAGGGGAATCAGACACCCTCTTCTGACCTCTGCAGCATTGCATGACATGGGTGCACAGACCTGCATGCAGACAGTACATTCATACACATAGAAAATAAATAAATAGAATTAAAAAAAAAAGAGAAAATACAAGGCTAAATAAGATTTTATGTATAAACATTTTTTCCTTTCTTTTTAAAAAAAGAAGAATAATTGAGAGCTGGAGAGATGGCTCAGCAGATAACAGCACTGGCTGTTTTGCAGAAGACCTGGGTTCAAATACCACCACACACATGGTGGCTAACAACCACCTATAACTCTAGTTCCAGGAGGATCCAATACCTCTTTTCTGTCTCCACAGACACTGCACAACACAGGTGTATTTACATACAAGCAGGCATAACACTCATACACATTAAAAAAAAAAAGCAGGGAGGTTATTGTTATTAGGAAGTTGATTTGTAGCCCTTTATCCAAAAAACAACAACCATAGCAATATGCACAATGTAAAAGGAGATTTATTATGTTAAGAATAAATGAATAAGTAGTTAGAGTACTATCATGGTTAATCCTATCAAATTAATGGGATTTACAATCACCATGGGTAGAAACATGTCTCTAAGAAGGTCAGTGAGGGATTGTCTAGATTAGGTAATGAGGTAAGAAGGCCCATTTTAAATGAGGCGGTACCATTCCTTTGGCTGGTGAATACAAAGGAGAAAATGAGCCAAGCACAGGATTCAGTGCTGTTTCCTGACTATAGATGCAATGTGACCAGCTGCCTCCCGCTCCTGCCCTCAAGATTTCCTCACCATAATGGACTATACTCTTAAAACTGTGAGCCAAAATAAGCCTTTCTTTCCTAAAGTAACTTTTATCTGGGTGTTTTATCACAGCAGCAGAAAAAGCAACTAATGCAGATATCATTTGCCAGCCTGTGTCCTATGTACACTAACACATTTAATCTTTGTTAATGTGGGAAAATAAGAGAAGGCTAACTTTATGTGCCAGGGTGGGTAGCCTATGGAACACAGAAATTTGGTCAAACACCAGTCTATTTATTGTTGTGAATGTATTCTCTACATATGATTAACATTTAAATCAATAGACTTTGAGTAAAGTAGATAACCGTATATAATGTGGGCAACCTTTATCTAATCAGATGAATCCATGAGAGACCACAGAGGAAGCAAAATGTGGTCTCCAGATTACCTTCAGATTTGAATCCAGCTTCCCTGGGTCTCCATTTTGGGACTGCCCTGAACATGCACATTTACCAGCCATTGAACCAATCTATCTATTTATTTATTTATTTATTTATTTATTTTTAAATTTTATTTATTTCTGTATGTGTATGAATGTACTGTCTGCATGCAAGTTTGTGCACCCGTGTCGTGCAATGCTGCGGATGTCAGAAGAGGGTGTCGGATTCCCCTGGAACTGGAGTTCTCCTGGTTCTCAGCCACCATGTGGGTGCTGGGGATCGAAGCCGGGTCCTCTGTAAGAGTGGTCAGCGCTCTTAACCACTAGGCCATCTCTCCAGCCCCTGAACCAATCTCTTTAAAACTAAGTCTACTGACCACAGTTTAGATCTCAGAACCCATGCAACAAACCAGGTGTGCTGTACATCTTCAGTTGTCATAGTTGACACACCTGGGTAGAGGAAACCTCAATTGAGAAATTTTTCCACTGGCTTGTGGCATTATCTGTTAGGGCAATTTCTTGATTACTGAGTGGATCCAGCCCTCTGTGGGTGGTGTGGCCCCTGAGCAGGCCCTGTACTGTATAAGAAAGCAGACTGACCATAGGCCAGGAAAGTAAGCCAGTAGGCAGCATATTTCCATGGTCTGTGCTCTGAGTATCTGCCCTGAGTTCCTGCCTTGACTTCACTTGATGATGAACTATGAGGTATGAGCCAAATAAACTTTTTTTCTCCCCCGGGTGGTTTTGGTCAGTGTTGTTATCACAGCAAAAGAATGTTAACTAGACAGAAGTTGGTACCAGGAGTGGGGAATTGCTATGAAGAACCTGACCATGTGGGTTTTTGGAGGAATGTGGAAGACTTTGTAAGTTTGAACTAAAAAAGCTGTTGAACGCTATAAGCAGAGCTTAACAGGCATTTTAGTAGGAGTGTAGAAAAAAGTGCTAAGAACAGTGTAGTCCCAGAGAAGAATAAGGACTTAAGTAGCAACTGGGATATGTTGGCAGTCTGGCCTGAGGCAAAGTTGAAAGGGCAATGGAGAGAAATTTCAAGACAGCCTAATGTACAATTGGTGATGTGCTTAGTAAAGGGGAATATTATGGAGATTTACAATGAAAAAGAGCAAGTGGGGCATAAAGAACAGCAGAATATATAGTTTGGATTGAAAAAGAGGACTAAGAAGGTTAAAGTTAGAATCAAAGCATATGCTGAAGAAGAGGCTCTCTTTGATAAGGAGATTAGAGTGATTAAGGAGAGGTCTAGATATTTGCATTTACAACAATGGAAAGAGTACCTTCAGGGCAAGACCACACCAACCTACAGGAATTTTCTGTATAGAAAATCTGCTAATGTGGGGTCAGAGTCCTTCCCAGGCTGACAGCTGAACTTGGGAGTGTTGGTTCTTTCCACTCAAGAGAGCCACTGAGGCCAGTCAGTGTGCAATAGGGGCATCCTGCATAAAGAAGCCCCTGACAGTCCATTGCAAGAAACTGTGAGGTAAAGCAGGGTTGGCAGTGGAGACCCCAAGATGCTAGAGATTCTAGAGCCATGAGACATCTGTCTAGAAGAGCTGCATATAGGGAGCTGTACCAGCTCAAGAGAGAGAGGTATGCTGCATGCAGCAAAGCTGGGGTGGGGGTGGGGGGCTGAGCCACACAAGTCCTGGGTTTTGTTCTTACATTTCCTCACTGTGCCCCCACTCCTTCCTTTTGGAATAGGAATGTGTATTTGGTTCTACTCTAAATTGGAACTAATTTTTTTTTTTTTTTTTTTTTTTTTGTTTCTTTTAAATGGCTTACAGTTAAGAGATTGCTGGAGTTTCAGAAGAGATATTTGGACTAGACTTTTGAATATTGAAACTGTTAAAGGCTATGGGACTTTTTTGTGTGTGGGTGTTTTCAAGACAGGGTGTCCCCGTTAGCCCCAACTGTCCGGTGAACTACACTCTGTAGACCAGGGCTGGCCTTGAACTCAGATGAAATCTTCTCTGCCTCTTGCCTTGAGTGCTAGGATTAAAAAGGTGTGCCCACCACGCCCTGCAGGAGTAAATGCTTTATATGGTCATGAGCCTGTGGGGCCAGGATATGGAATGTGGGTGGTTTTGAATTGAAATTTTCCCCAACAGCTCCAAGTATTTTTAAGTTTATCTCCCAGTTGGTAGCAGTGTTTGGGAGCTTGTCTGGAGGAAGCTATCACTGGGGCAGTTTGAGAGTTCTTAAAGCCTTACCAATTTCTATTGCGCTTTCGGCTTCCGGTGCGGTTGAAGATGTGACTGTGCAACAGTGCTTCGGATCACCTCTGGCTGCCCATGCCTCTCCCACCATTCTGGACTGTAATCCTCTGGATGAAAGCCAAATAAACTCTTCCTTCTATGTCCAAATACATGGAGCTTATGAAGGGACATTCTCATTCAAAACTACCACACCAAGAATCCCCTATTCACTCCACCCTCATCTCCCCAGGAAGGATAGAAACAGGATGATGACTGGATGGCCTAGGGAAGATGGGCGTGCAGCTTCTAGACTAGCTGAGAAAATGTGTACTTAGGTTCACAAGGAATGTGGTGGCGAGTACAGATGCTGCCCTCTTCTGCTCTCTATATGTTGTACAAAGGTACATGGACCTGCACACATGTAGACAATGTACTGAGACAGAGACAATTAAGCAACCAACTAAAAAAAAACAACTAACTTTAATGCCTTTAATCTCAACATTTGAGAGACTAGAGGCAGGTAGATCTCTGTGAGTTCAAGGCTATCCCGGTCTACATGGTAAGTTCCAGACAGCTGGGGCTACAGGGAAACCCCTGTCTCCAAAAAAAGGACCAAAAACAAAACAAAACAAACGAAAAAGACCCAACTAACTGTCTTTCTACACACACACATGCACAATGCAGTGGTACACAGACAACACATTGACTCACTCTATGCTCCTGCATTCTGGAGAATGGTGATTATACATCAAATACTATGACTTTTTTTTTTTTTTTTTTGTCTTTTCAAGACAGGGTCTTCCTTTGCTCTGGCGGGCCTGGAACTCACTCTGTAAACCAGGGTGGCCTTGAACTCACAAAAAATACCCCCACCTGCCTCTCCTCCTGGAATGCTGGGATTAAAGGCGGGCACCACCACGCCTGATTATCTCTACAACCAGAGTTAATGGAACAAAATCATATTTGAACCTTTATAAATTTCTAAACCTTCTCTTATTGGGAAAAAAAAAAACACAAACAGGGCTTGTCTACAGGTCATTAACTACTTTAGTATTGTCAATGAAAAGAACTTGGGGGTGGTGGGAGGGAAACTGGATACTATTACTGCCATCTGGATTACAGTTTATAATACAACAAAGGAGGCAGACAGAGCAGAGTTTAATCACACCCATTTGGAAAGGAGAAAACCAGGGTCAAAAGTTTCAGTGAGCAGGGAGGAGTAACAGATACCTCTGGGCTAGCCCACTGCTCTTTACAACACTACTAAAGGTACCAGATAGCAGTTCTGACATGCTTCTGCATAAATCTTGGAAAGCAGAGCCTTCTCTCTCTTCTTTCCTTTCCCTTTCGTGGGAGACAAAGAGTGCCTGAAGTGAGCAGGTGAAAGAGAAATGGCGCTTGGGTCGTAGCCATGGCTTTTGGTCTGCGGCCAAAAGGTGCTGGCTGAAGAACATAGTGCGCATGCATTCAGTAACTTTTTTAAAAATTTTTTTTATTTATTATTTCTATGTTTTGAATGGTACTGTCTGCATGTAGGGTCTGTGCACCCGTGTCATCAATGCCGCTGGAGGTCAGAAGACGGCTCTCGGATTCTCTTGGAAACTGGTCCGTCCTGGAATGGGAGTTACAGACGATTCTCAGCCGCCATGTGGGTGCGGGGATCAAACCCGGTCCTCTGTAAGAGCATTCCGGTGCTCTTAACAGCTAGCCATCTCTCTAGCCCCATGCTTTCAGTAACTTTAAGATGATATTTTATGTTACCTTGTCAACCTCATGAACAAAGCATTTTACATAAGAAATTTTATCTATGAACACAAAACTTCTTACATAAGGAACTGTATCCTATAGACCGCGAAGCTGCGATTGCTCATTACTGGTATAAATAGTCTTGGTTTCTAGGCTGTTGTTGTAGTAACAGTAGCATTCCGTGGTTAGTAGCGTTAGTAATTGTATGCAATTGCAAATAACATTAAGATTATAAAATGTGAAGTTAAGTGGGCGCCATTAAAGAAACCTTACAAAGAATAAGTTAGAGAGTGATTCATTCCCAGTCCGTCCTCCAATGATTCGCGCCACTGGACGGCGCACCTTTCCTTTCCTCTTTTACTTCATTTCCTTTCCTTTTTCCTTCTTCCTCTCTTCCTTTCTTCTCTCCTCCTTTCTTCCTCCCCCTTCCCTTCCTCTTTCCCCTCTTCCCTCCCCTCCCCTCCTCTCCCTCCCCTCCCTCCCTTCCCTTTCCTTATAGTACACTGTAGCATATACTTCCATGCTTTTTCTTCTTTAACCTTTGCTTTATTTATTTTTATTTTAAAAGAGATTTTATAGGTAGAATGTAAGGGCTGTGATTGGGGTGAATGTGAAACTACACGTAATATAGTCTGGACACTTACTTGATCAACTTGACTGAACATACAAGCACCCCCCACAACTGATGGTGGGACCCTTGGACTGTGTGGGTTGGGCAAAACTGCTTGCAAATTGGTTTTACATGAAGGAATGCTTGTACTCATAAAATGTATTGTTAAAAAATGAAAAAAAATAAAGAAGTAATAAAAAAAGATATTTAATAAAAAAAGAGAGTCATTTTTTGTGGGAGTTGGTGGCATATGCCTTTTAATCCCAGCACTCAAGAGGCAGAAGCAGGGGCAAATCTCTGTGAGACGGAGGCCACCTTGGTCCAGATAGCAAGTCTAGGCCAGCTTGGTTCTACTGGAGAACCAGTTTTAAAAACAAAACCAAATAAAACAAAAGATAAAATTATTATTTTTTTATGTGGGCCTGCCCATGTATGTAAGTGCGGCCAATGTTGTAGGTAGTGCATGCACAGTCCAGGAGAGGGTGCCAGATCCTCTTAGACTGGAGTTATAGATGGCTGTGACGATACCATGCTGGGTCCTGGGAACTGAACCCAGGTCTCTCTGCATCAAGTGCTCTTTAACTCTAGACCCTACCATTGCTTTGCAAAAGTAATTACCCAACCCTCCAAATCTGTTTTTAGGTTTGGAGAGAAATTGCAAAATAATTTCATTGAAGTACTCTATTGTACTTCAGTCATAGCTATAGAACATCTTTATGTATTGTACTGAAATTATATGTAATCCAGTAACTTAGCATATATGGAGAGGTGGTAAAAGACAGACACAATGACATGGACACCTGGAATAATAATCTAACTTACCTGGGGGACTGCAACAAAAAATTTCAACAGACATCCCTGTGCCCGTGGAAGACAAAGTTGGCATGTGCCAGTTGACATAAAGGGTATAAATGGTCCCTGGAAGTTTACTTTTCAATGTTTTCATCACACATATACAAAGGATCACACTTTCACAGGACGATTACCTGGGTGCTCCAGAGGTTTTATTTGCTGCAAGAAAAAAATGAAATGCCAAATATTTTCATCTAGAAAACAGTAATGATACAAGAGGTTACTGGTTAATCCTTATGATGTTATCTAAAAGCTACAGCCAGTTGGGATAACACATGGGCAGCAACGCCAGTTCAAGGCAAAGCTGGAAAAAAGAGATANCCCTCCTCATACAAAATAAATGTAACTAAAACCTTTTTTTTTTTTTTTATGTGTATGAGTGTACTGTCTGTATGCAGGTTGGTGCACCCGTGTTATGCGGAGGTCAGAAGAGGGCGTCGGATTCCCCTGGTACTGGAGTTAAAGATGGTTCTTAGCCGCCATGTGGGTGCTGGGAATGGAACCCGGGTCCTCTGCAAGAGCAGTAGGCGCTCTTAACTGCTGAGCCATCTCTCCAGCTCCTACTAAAGCCTTTTTGAAATAAAAATTTGCCAGGCATGGTAGCACTTGCCTTTAATCCCAGCTCTTGGGAGGCAGAGGCAAGGCCAACCTAGACTACATTAGTTCTAGGACAGCTGGGGCTACAGAGAGACCCTGTCTCCAAAGAGACCAATCAAATCAAATCACAACTTTATTCTGGAACATTTTATGAGCTCCAGTTTCAGTGTTACTGTTGTTGCGTGATGTGCGGTTCTGTTCTTTCCTATCAATTTATTCTCAGACCACAGTGTTTCAGAGACTGTGTGAGGAAGAGCAAAGGCAGAGGAACCATGGACTGCTGTTACATACTGTGTATGAGCAAGTGTTCTGTTGTTCCCTTCAGCACTTGTTTCTCTAGAGTTATTTGAGTAAAGTTTGTTGATCTTCTCAACAGACTTACCCCGGATAGACTTCAGTAGCATAGCTGTGCCTGGCACATCAAGCCCCCAACAGCACCAGCTGCCAGGAGCACAGCAGACACACTCATCTACAGGAGAAATAACATCATCTCCTCAAGGCCTAGACAACCCAGCCCTGCTCCGAGATATGCTGCTGGCCAACCCACATGAGCTGTCCTTGCTGAAGGAACGCAATCCTCCACTGGCTGAAGCTCTGCTCAGTGGAGATCTGGGTAAGCTTACACATTTGCACACATGTCAGGCTGACCTGATGGGAAGTCGTCATGCCAGAGCAAATGTGAAAAGATTCAAAACTACTGCCACATTCTACCTACTTACTATCTAAGGTGGTTCATTGACCACATCTATTGTTCATAAGCAGTGAATTAATGCCTATCTCAAAGTCTAGGCTAATTGGCTGTGGTGGTGGATTTAATTGAAATCATCTCCATCTGCCACCCCAGCCCCACTGTATTTTTTTGTTGTTGTTGTTGTTGTTTTTGTCTTTTCAAGACAGGGTCTTCCTGTTGCTCTGGCTGGCCTGGAACTCACTCTGTAGACCAGGGTGGCCTTGAACTCACAAAAATCCACCTGCCTCTGCCTCCTGAATGCTAGGATTAAAGGCGTGCACCACCACGCCTGATTTCTACAACCATAGTTAATGGAACAAAATCATATTTGAACCTTTATAAATTTCTAAACCTTCTCTTATTGGGAAAAAAAAAACACAAAACAGGGCTTGTTTACAGGTCATTAACTACTTTAGTATTGTCAATGAAAAGAACTTGGGGGTGGTGGGAGGGAACTGGATACTATTACTGCCATCTGGATTACAGTTTATAATACAACAAAGGAGGCAGACAGAGCAGAGTTTAATCACACCCATTTTGGAAAGGAGAAAACCAGGGTCAAAAGTTCAGTGAGCAGGGAGAGTAACAGATACCTCTGGGCTAGCCCACTGCTCTTTACAACACTACTAAAGGTACCAGATAGCAGTTCTGACATGCTTCTGCATAAATCTTGGAAAGCAGAGCCTTCCTTCTCTTCTTTCCTTTCCCTTTCTGTGGGAGACAAAGAGTGCCTGAAGTGACAGGCTGAAGAGAAATGGCGCTTGGTCTGTAGCCATGGCTTTTGGTCTGCGGCCAAAAGGTGCTGGCTGAAGAACATAGTGCGCATGCTTCAGTAACTTTTTTTAAAATTTTTTTTTATTTATTTTCTATGTGTATGAATGTACTGTCTGCATGTAGGTCTGTGCACCCGTGTCATGCAATGCCGCGGAGGTCAGAAGACGGTCTCGGATTCTCTTGGAACTGGAATTCTCCTGGAATTGGAGTTACAGACGATTCTCAGCCGCCATGTGGGTGCTGGGGATCAAACCCGGGTCCTCTGCAAGAGCAGTCGGTGCTCTTAACAGCTAGGCCATCTCTCTAGCCCCATGCTTCAGTAACTTTTAAGATGATATGTTATGTTACCTTGTCAACCTCATGAACAAAGCATTTTACATAAGAAATTGTATCTATGAACACAAAACTTCTTACATAAGGAACTGTATCTATAGACGCGAAGCTGCTGATTGGCTCATTACTGGTATAAATATTCTTGGTTTCTAGGCTGTTGTTGTAGTAACAGTAGCATTAGTGGTTAGTAGCGTTAGTAATTGTATGCAATTGCAAATAACATTAAGAATTATAAAAGTTAAGAAGTGAATGGCGCCATTAAAAGAAATTACAAAGAATAAGTTAGACGAGTGATTCATTCCCAGTCCGCCTCCAATGATTCGCGCCACTGGACGGCGCACCTTTCCTTTCCTCTTTTACTTCATTTCCTTTCCTTTTTCCTTCTTCTCTCTTCCTTTCTTCTCTCCTCCCTTCTTCCCCCTTCCCTTCCTCTTCCCCTCTTCCCTCCCCTCCCCTCCTCTCCCCTCCCCTCCCTTCCCTTTCCTTATAGTACACTGTAGCATATACTTCCATGCTTTTCTTTCTTTAACCTTTGCTTTTTATTTTATTTTTAAAAAGATATTTATAGGTAGAATGTAAGGGCTGTGATTGGGGTGAATGGTGAAACTACAGCAATATAGTCTGGACACTTACTTGATCAACTTGACTGAACATACAAGCCCCCCCAACTGGATGGTGGGACCCTTGGGCTGTGTGGGTTTGGGCACAACTGCTTGCAAATTGGTTTTACATGAAGGATGCTTGTACTCATAAATTATTATTGTTAAAAAATGAAAAAAAATAAAGAAGTAATAAAAAAAGATATTTATAAAAAAAAGATAGTCATTTTTTGTGGGAGTGGTGGCATATGCCTTTAATCCCAGCACTCAAGAGGCAGAAGCAGGCAAATCTCTGTGAGACGGAGGCCACCTTGGTCTACAGAGCAAGTTCTAGGCCAGCTAGGTCTACATGGAGAACCAGTTTTAAACAAAACCAAATAAAACAAAAGATAAAAAATTATTATTTTTTATGTGATTGCCTGCCATGTATGTAAGTGCGCCATGTGTATGTAGTGCATGCACAGTCCAGGAGAGGGTGCCAGATCCTCTTAGAACTGGAGTTATAGATGGCTGTGAGCTACCATCTGGGTCCTGGGAACTGAACCCAGGTCTCTCTGCATCAAGTGCTCTTTAACTCTAGACCCTACCATTGCTTTGCAAAAGTAATTACCCAACCCTCCAAATCTGTTTTTAGGTTTGGAGAGAAATTGCAAAATAATTTCATTGAAGTACTCTATTGTACTTCAGTCATAGCTATAGAACATCTTTATGTATTGTACTGAAATTATATGTAATCCAGTAACTTAGCATATATGGAGAGGTGGTAAAAGACAGACACAATGACATGGACACCTGGAATAATAATCTAACTTACCTGGGACTGCAACAAAAAATTTCACAGCATCCCTGTGCCCGTGGAAGCAAAGTTGTGCATGTGCCATTGAACAGTAGGGTATAAATGTCCCTGGAGTTACTTTATCACTGTTTTCATCACCATATACACGGATCACACTTCCAGGACGATTACCTGGTGCTCCAGAGGTTTTATTTGCTGCAAGAAAAAAATGAAATGCCAAATATTTTCATCTAGAAAACAGTAATGATACAAGAGGTTACTGGTTAATCCTTATGATGTTATCTAAAAGCTACAGCCAGTTGGGATAACACATGGGCAGCAACGCCAGTTCAAGGCAAAGCTGGAAAAAAGAGATACGGCATGCCAGTTATTTTTAAGTACCTCAGTAAATGGAGTAGGGGATTTTGCCAGTCTAGTAATATGCTTTAAACATGTTTTTTTTTTTTTTTTTAAGACAGGGTTTTTCCCTGTAGCCCCTGAAACTCACTATGTATATCAGGCTGGCCTTGAATTCACAGAAATCAGCCTGCCTCTGCCTCCTGAGCGCTGGAGTTAAAGGTGTATAATACCACTTTGCCCAGCTTAAACATGCCTATGAATTTTAATGAAATCATCATAAACAAAAGGAAACGGACTCGAATCTTGGTTATATCTGCTTAATTTCTAAGTCCTTATTTAAGAAAACTAAGGATTATGTAGTCTAATGAGTGCGCGTGTGTGTGTGTGTGTGTGTGTGTGTGTATACATATAAAACTTTTTTTTTTGGTCTTTTTGAGACAGAGTCTCCCTGTAGCCCCAGGTGGCCTGGAACTCACTATGTAGACCAGGCTGGCTTTGAACTCAAAGATCCACCTGCCTCTGTCTCCCAAGTGGTGGGACTAAAGATGTACACCACCATGTCTGGCAATGAGTATATTCTTAAATAAGGTTTTCTTTATAGTTTATCTTCTGATTTTTTTTCCCATGGTAAGAATCTGTCCCTTTAAAGGGGTACGAAATCTGTGCTTAAAAGAATCCAGGAACCAACAGAGTAGCCTTCATTGAAGCAAGACTGATGGTTTGCTGGATTCCTGTAGAATGACCAGACTCACAAAACATCCCCATTCCATGTGTAAGTGAATGAAAGAAACATGATTGGTAACAAGAGGAAACAATGTAGATTAATGACAGTTTTGAGAGATGTTTCATGTTTTTATTGGAAGGAAAACAAAGTTTGAAAGAAAGTTTAGCTGCAACAGAAGATGACAAAAAAGACTAAGCTGCTGAGCAGTTTGTGGCTATGTAATAAACATTTAAAGTAAAAGAAAAAAATCTGCTGCAATGCAGTGACTGCCAGTGGGTAACACTGAAGAACATTCAAGAGGGTGTTCTAGAGAAGAGGGGACAGCCTCACAGCGGCTCTGAGAAGCTGGGAAGAGGAGTTTGGTTCAGGATCTGCACTTACCCCTCAGCCCCAGTAAGCGTCCCTGGTGGAGGATTATGGCTAAAGTGAGAAAGAAGGAAAGGGGACATGGAGAGGTGACGACAGGGAGGAGAAGCGTTACTGTGAGCCACCACTCAGCCTCTTCTGCTTGGCCCCTACTGAATTAGGCCAACTGGCATAACACCAATTATAACATAAAGTTCTTACCAAGGCCTCTGCTCAAAAAGGGTAATTTCATCTGTTATGATTTTATCAAACCAAATATTCCAGTGAACCTAGATCAAAAACCTAAGAACTTGAAGTAGAGCATATGCTAGCATAGTTCCCCTTTTCGCTTAGTCTCCCCCAAAGAAGCCTTTTGTAATAATTAAGCTAAAATGCAATTATCTCTCTCTTTTTTTAATGCAATTATCTTTTAAGAAGTGGAATGAGAGCAGTGACTCAGAGAAAGAAAAAAAAAAAAAGGAGAAAAAAAGTGGAGAAAAAAAAAGGAGAAAAAAAAAAGTGGAATGAAATCCCAGGATCTGGAAATCTTGTAGGTTCTAAGAAGTGGTCTGAACTAATTAGAACAGACAAGTAGGGTTCCTTAAAGGCTCCAGATACATTGTTCCCTTCCCCTGAACAAATATTTAAAAACTCATTTTATGTGTTTTCTCCCCATGCTATTCCCTTCCCATGCATTTTGCAGCACAAGACAATTAATGGATGATCAGTGTAATGGAACATCACATGAGAAACAAACAAGGCACGTTTTTGTTCACAGAAAAAAAAACAACACATTCCTTTCAAATAGACAGTTTGTCTTTAATATAGGGAAAGGCTCGGTGACTTCTTGAGCAACTTCTCCCACAACCTAAAAGAAATCTCAGACAAATGGGATATTCAAAACTATCAGTCAGAGATATGCAAAAAACTATGATGAATGAAACAGAGGGTTTCTGAATAGTAGTATAATAAAAGCTGAAGACAAATTATTATTATTATTATTGTTATTATTTTGGTCTTTTTGAGACAAGGTCTCCATATAGCCCCAGCTGTCCTGGAGCTCACTCTGTAGACCAGGCTGGCCTTGAACTCAACAAAGATCCGCCTGCCTCTGCCTCCCAAGTGCTAGGGTTAAAGGCATGTGCCACCACACCCGGTTGACAAATGATTTTTAACCTTTATTTCAAAGATGAAACAGGGCTGTGAATCCTGAATTGAGAAAAAGAACTTCTGCACAATGAGAAACTGAATTATGAACACTGGTCTGGAGTCTTACAAACTTACTCTATAGAGTTTGTAAACAGACTTCTAGATTGTCATGTATTTGCCAATATCTAAACCATTTCTTCAACCTGAATTCTAGGCTCTGTTATTTCCTGAAATTCTTCTATTTAACTTGTGACAATTATCTAAAAATATACTTACTTTCTGTCAATGGGATGGAGATAATGACACCATTTCCTGTCCCCACCCACAAGCGATTACAGGATACCATAAGAGCTGTGATCCTCACAAATGAGAAGCCCAGCTTTCCAGTACCTGTAAGGGGAGAAGGAGGGACATTTTATTCAGAAATGAAAGCAAGTAGTGCTTTAAGAATCCAGTGTTTTGCTGGGCATAGTTGGCACATGCCTGTAATCCTAGCACTTGGGAGGTAGAGGCAGGCAGATCTCTGTGAGTTCAAGGCCAGCGTGGTCTACAGAGCAAGTTCCAGGACAGCCAGAGCTACAGGGACACCCTGTCTCAAAAAGACCAAAGAATACAGTGTTTTAAGAGTAGCTGGTTTAAAATAACAGAGAAAAAAGTTTGTTGGAGGTATGCATCAAAACAAACTCCTTAAAAAAAAAAAGGACAGGGTCTCCTGAAGCCGAGGATAGCCTTAGGCTAATTACATAGTGGAGGATGACACTGACTTGTGATCCTCCGGCCTCCACCTCTCAAGTGCTGTGATTATAGGCAAGGGCTAGAATTATAGGTGTGTACCACCATCTTGGCTCAAACTCTTATCGACTTTAGTATATATCTGACAAGTCCAGGTTAAAGGAAAAAGAAAGTTCTACAGATAGCTGGCATTATATTACCAACCAGAAAGACACAAAGAAAATAAAGTATATTAAAAAAAAAGTAACATGGGATTGATTCAATTAGGGAGCTACAAAACCAAATCAAAGTAAACACAAGATAAAACAACAAAGGAAAAATGAGGATTTTCTAGATTAGGAAATCTTTTTTTTTTTTTTTTGGTCTTTTTGAGACAGGGTCTCCCTGTAGTCCCAGCTGTCCTGGAACTTACTCTGTAAACCAGGTGGGCCTTGAACTCACAAAGATCCACCTACCTCTGCCTCCCAAGTGCTGGGATTAAAGGCATGAGCCACCATGCCCGGCTGGAAATCAAATGTCTTTAATCAAACCAGGTTTCTGGTTTGATTAAATTTCTTTCCATGGACAAAAATCAATATTTGCTAACAAAACATATCTTTTCCTCATTTATACAACAGGCTCTAAAATCAGTTTAGAAATAGGATATTATATATGATTCAGGAAGTATAAGCTTTTATATTTTAGGAGAATTTTTAGAATTGATCTCATTTTCAGAGATTTAGGAAGTATAAGGATTAAACAATATATCTAGGACAAACATCAATCACACATAAGTTTGACCTGTAAGAATTGAGAAAGAATTTGAGAAAGAACTTTAATCCCATTCAGTCCAAGCTAAGAACCTTTAAAAAAGAAAATAAATAAATAAAAACTTTTAGCTGGGCCGGTGGCCGCACGCCTTTAAAACACCTAAAGCATCAAACTTGGGAGAAAGAGGCAGGCCCAGGCTCTCTGTGAGTTCAAGGCCAGCCTGGTCTACAGAGTGAGTTTTCGCAGGAATAGACGGGGGCTACAGAGGAGACCCTGTCTCAAAAAGAACAAAAAAAGAACAAAAAAAAAAAAAAAAAAAAAAGAAAACGGTTTGTAAAGACTTAAAAAAAATACATAGGTATGAGTGTTTTGCCTGTATACATGAATATATGTGCACCATGGGCATACCTAGCACCTGAGTTGGCAAGAAGAGGCCATCAGATTCCTCAGAAGTGGAGCTAGAGACTACTATGAACCTCCGAAATGGGTGCTGGGAATGGAACCCTTGTGCTGTGTAAGACAGTATGTTCTCTTAACCACTGAGCTATCTCTCCAGCCCTAAAGTATTTATATGCATGTTTCTATATGCCTGATTCTATGGAGAGTATTCAGAGATTCTCTGTGGCCAATGACTCTAAATTGTTAAATGCTATTGATAATAACCCAAGCTCTCTTTAGGAAAGGAATCCTTTATGACATCCCTAGTAGTAACATAGCTCTGGATTAGGTGCTAAAAATACAGCAGACAACAAAAACAGAGATTCTGAAAGAACAAACAATAAACAAGAATCTTATGAGTATAATCACACTAATGATAAACCTATTAAGAAAAAGATGAGCTAGGCATGGTGGCACATGCCTTTAATCCCAGCACTCAGGAGGTAGAAGCAGAGGCACTTGGACCTCTGTCAGTTTGGCTAGTCAGGTCTGCACAGTGACTTTGAGGCCAGCCAGGGCTACATAGTGGGACTCTATCTAAAAATAAACAAATAAATAAAAGATAAAGAGGACCTGAATGAAGGTCTCTCTACAATTTGCCTTGCAGGCTATGACTTGAGAGCTAAGTAAACAAAACCCAAGAAGGACAGGCAGAGGATACAACTCATGTGAGGGCCCTGAATGGGAAGGAACTTTTCAAGCTAGGGGTCGGTCCATGTGGGTAGATGGGTAGATGGGAATGAGCAGGAATAATCTCAGGCTGGGTATTGGTGCCACACGCCTTTAATCCCAGCACTCTGGAGGCAGGGGCGGGTGGATCTCTGTGAGTTCAAGGCCAGCCTGGTCTACATACTGAGTTCTAGGCCAGCTGGGGCTACACAGCTGAGACCCTCTTGAGACCCCCCCCACACCTACTACTACTACTAATAATAATAATAAATCTCAACCATGTAGTCTCCTGGTCATGGGACAAAATAGTACCTGACTTAAATGCCAGAGTACAAGTATATTAAGGTGGGTTTTGCACATTAATTACTATGTAGGGAATAGAGTGGAGTGGAAACAGGTAGGCCATTTAGGAGGTACAAGGTTATCTAAGAGGGAAAGGCCAGTAACCTGGCTTAAAAAGATAGTGTTCAGCCAGGTGTGGTGGCACATGCCTTTAATCCTGCAAAGGCAGGCAGATCTCTGTGAGTTCAAGGCCAGCCTGGTCTACAGAGTGAGTTCCAGGCCAGCTGGGGCTAAAGGGAGACCCTGTCTCAAAAAAAAAAAAAAAAAGATAGTGTTTTTCAGACTAGACAGACTTCTTGGTGATGTGGGAATAAGAAAGCAGGAATAAGCTTTTAATCCAGCACTGGGGAGGCAGAGGCAGGTGTGTACCACCATCTCAGCTCAAACTTTTTTTACTTTAGTATAGATCTGTGAATTCAAGGCCAGCCTGGTCTACATAGTGAGTTCTAGGCTAGCTGGGGTTATTAGGAGACCCTGTCTCAAAAAGACCAAGTAAAAGAGGGAATAAAACAATTACCCTCCCCGTTTCAGTCAAGAACTATACATTAAAGCATCTGTCTAATACTTTCTTTTTTTTTGTTTTTTTTTTTTTTTTTTTTGTCTTTGAGACAGGGTCTCCCTGTAGCCCCAGCTGTCCTGGAACTCACTCTGTAGACCAGGCTGGCCTTGAACTCACAAAGATCCGCCTGCCTCTGCCTCCCAAGTGCTAGGATTAAAGGCGTGCGCCACCATGCCCAGCCCTGTCTAATACTTTCAATAATGAATGTTTATTATTCATGAAGCAACTTTTTCACTAATATTCTCAGACCATTTAAAAATAAAGAGGCTGGAGGTGTAATTTAGTGGTAGAGCATCTGCACAGCACACACAAGGCCCAGGTAAGAGCCACAGCACTGTAAAAAATAGACAAAAACCAAAACATTCTCATTGAGTGGCAAAGAGAAAACACTTTGGAAGCTTACCTAACATTTTGCTTACATAAGGTTCAATGTCCACATCCTGTAGATGTTGGTAAGTATGTGCATGATAGAGACGGAGTGTGGAATCCAAACGAATGGAGACCCACACGCCATCACCTACCCAGGCAAGCTGGCGTACTTGGCTCTCCTTCCTGGGGTGTGCATCAAATGATTTCTAGGAGAGATGTGTAATCAAAAAATTATGTTGTCACATAGGAAATCAAATTTAAAAATTGCTAATCTGAACAACAAATTGAAGATTATTTATTAAAGTGACAAATCTTGGTTATCTACTGACTGTCACATTAAGTTCTTTGCTCATAGAATGTAAAACACATATACACATATGTAAATAAATAAAAAAAAGAACCAAATGGTAGCTGGGCTAACTCCTATAATTCTAGCATTTTGAAGTCTAAGGGGGGGTGGTGGTGGAGAATTGTAGTGAGTTCAAGGCCAGCTTGGGCTATAGAGTGAGATCCTGTCTCAATAGAAACAACAACAGAACCAACTGTACAAAATATCACCTTATGGAAACAACACTGGCATATCCACACTGTGTACTGGTTTTCAGATATTGTGATCTCAGGATTTGGTGTCGCTACATAGCAATGTAAGAAATAAAGCTGAGCACAGGGGCACACACCATTAATCCCAGCACTTGGGAGGCAGAGACAGGCAGATTCCTGTGAGTTCAAGGCCAGCCTTGTCTACAGAGCAAGCTCCAAGCCAGCTGGGACTAAAGGGAGACCCTGTCTCAAAAAAGACCACCACCACCACCACCAAAAAGAAATAAAATCCTATGGATAACTAAACAAAACGAACATACATTGCTGTATGTGGAACACACACACAAAATAAATACCAAATGGTCAGCTGTGGGATCTGGGGGTATGACAGTTACTAAGGTCTAGCTTTGAAGCTCAGGCTGGTCTCAAACTTTTGGCAAACCTCCTACCTCACCTCCCTGAGTAGCAGGATTCTAGGTGTATGCCACCATGCCTATCTTTAACTGTGGAATGGGACTGGGGCAGGACAGAGGTAGACATTTCGCCTTAAAATCTTTCTGCTTTAATTTAAAAGAAACTTTCAGACAATTGGAGTAAATTTATATGTTGTGACCAAAACTTGAGGCTTTATTTTTATAACTAAGTCTCACTGTAATGCCATTTCTCAGTTTGTGGCACATATGTGGATGAATCTGGACACACATGGGTTGGGGTGAGGGGGACTTGGGAATCCCAGTAACCAATCCTTACATAACTAAACATATAAAGACCAATATAGTCAAATAGAATACACATATATCTGCGGCTACATATATAGAAATTATGTAAACCTTTATGTGTGAATCCTCCTTCCTTAAAAAAAAGAACAACTACTTTTTTACCTTCATAGTCCAAAGTGACAAAGGAGGCCAAGTAACATAGAAAGCTATGATATTAAAAGATACTGTTCAAGTGCCCTAAAACAGAGATCTGGAAAACAATTTATAAAGAAGTTTATATAGTCTAACATTCTTTGGGTAATACAAATTCAGTAAGTACGGAGAATATAGATTAACGTGCCTCTATCTTCATAGCCTTTGGCTGAACCACGTAGATTTTGTTCCTATAGCCACACCAGACTTTATCATGTACCACAGTCATGCATCGGATGGAATGGTGAGGGCGTCCAAGATCTAAGAGGTGGTAGTTTGACAGGTCCCACTGCCCATCTAAAGAAGCAGATTATAGTTAGTCATACAACTTTCTATTGACAGAGCACTCAAGGCAGCACATATTAAGTATACCTTTATCTATATAAACTATAGGAATAGAAGAGATCACAAAGAACATTTGATCCAACCTGCCACCCAATTAACTGGATTCCCTTTAAAATATGCTTTCAAGGGGCTGGAGAGATAGTCTAGGGTTAAGAGCACTGACTGCTCTTGCAGAGGACCCAGGTTCGATCCCCAGCGCCCACATGGCGGCTAAGAACCGTCTGTAACTCCAATTCCAGGAGAATTCCAGTTCCAGGGGAATCCGAGACCCTCTTCTGACCTCGGCAGCATTGCACTACATGGGTGCACAAACCTGCATGCAGACGGTACATTCATACACATACAAAAATAAAATTATAAAAAAAAATATGCTTTCAAAAGTGAGACTGTGACAAATCAGTTACAGGTTATCTGAGTATGATAGTATTTTTAGCGTTAGAATGTACTTAAGACTAAGAGTATAATTCAGAATTAGAGCACTTGAATAGCACATGCTATTCTGGGCCTGATCCCTAGCAGCATGGATGCACAGCTGTGCACACGTGTGCAGACACACACACACACACACACACACAAACACTCATATACACACAACTGACTAATCTGGGAAATATCTTTTTTTTAAATTTTTTTAAATTTTATTTATTTCCGTATGTATACGAATGTACTGTTTGCATGTAGGTTTGTGCACCCGTGTCGTGCAATGCCGCGGAGGTCAGAAGAGGGTGTCGGATTCCCCTGGAACTGGAGTTCTCCTGGAACTGGAGTTAAAGACGGTTCTCAGCCGCCATGTGGGTGCTGGGGATCGAACCCGGGTCCTCTGTAAGAGCGGTCAGTGCTCTTAACCGGTAGGCCATCTCTCCAGCCCGGGAAATATTTTTCTTACTCAGTTGTATTTTGATGGGTTTTCTTAGGTGGAAATGAAGGGCAACCTACTGCTTGCTAACACGTTACAAACTATAAACACAGTCTACACACCCTTAATCTATATATAAAACTGAAATCCAAATGCTGAGTGAGGCTGGGTATGGTGGCAGCACCATACCTTTAATTTCAGCACGCAAGAGGCAGAGGCACGTGGATCTCTATGATTTGAAACCAGCCTGGTCTACATAATTAGTTCCAAACCAGCTATGGCTACATAGTGACATCCTGTCTCAAAAACAAAAACAAAACAAAACAACAAAAACCCCAAATGCTGAGTAATTAAAAACTTTGAGGGCCAACATAGCACTTGTATATTATCATCCGTTAGTCTATTGTTTTGCCTAGTAGAAAGAAAAGAATAAATATAATCCCAACTTTGCTATAGTTTGATGTCATTTCCTTTCCAAACCAGGCATTCTGGCATGTGTTCTACCTCTCATTTTTTACAGATCCTTCATGCACATTCACTTATGATACCCAGTGCATGAGGTAAGGTAGCCAGGATCATCACTAGCCCTGTTTCGGAGACACTTTTTCAGGAGGCTTTAAAGTATTATAGTCAATTTTTACATAATACTCCTCAGAAATCTTTTGTGTTTTTTTTCTGAATATGAAAGCAGGATTTTATACTAATCTTTAATGTTTTATTCTGTCAATATAATTTTGACTCTACTTATCAAAATATCTGTTATTCCATTTAAAAATTTTTTTATTTTTTATTTTATGTGCATGAGTACTATGCTTGCATGTAAGTGTATAAGCCCTGCAATGCCCACGGAGGTCAGAAGAGGGCATCAGATTCCCTGATCTGGAGTTATGGACAGTTGTTAGCGAAGGTATTCAAACCTAGGTCTTCTGCAAAAGCAGCCAGTGTTCTTACCCGCTGAGCCATCTCTTCAGCCCTATTACTCCATTTTTTCAAGTCACTTTTACTTAGTAGATAAAGAGCTATGAGTAAGTTATAAAATATTGGGCCTCAGTTTCTTCATCTATGCAATGAAGACAAGTAAACCTTCCTCATAAGTTCTTGTGAAGCTTAAACACAGAAAATGTTATAAAGGGCTAGATAAAGCAAAACACAGCACTTTCTCTGTGGTGATATAATCATTAATTAGCAATCTTTCTATATACCAATGAGCATAACAAATATTTACCTCACATATCTGTTATGCCCACAAAGATATGAGATTTTGTTAAAACTGAAATTACTTTGTTTTCATATTTCCTTATTTATCAACCTGGTGGGCAGGAAATGAACTATTTGGATGACACATATAGCAAGGAGTTATTATGAATGATACATAATTTCCTGAATTCAATCCATCCAAGACAGATTTTCTCAAATCACTATGACTCTGCCGGAATAATGTGGCATGACAACAATTATACTTTACTCAATTAAAAAATGGGGGGTCGGGGGAGACTCAAGACATGGCTGGCTCATGGTTAAGAGCACTGGCTGCTCTTGCAAGGACCTAGATTCAGTTTCCAGTATCCTTATCAGATGACTTAAACACCTATTAACTCCAGTTCCAGGGAATCTGACACCCTTTGCCTCCTTGGGCATCTGCAGACGCATGGCATAAACTCATGGAGGCAAGCATACATACAAATAAAAATAAATAAAAAATATTTTTTAGTCCAGGCTTTGTGGCACATGTCTGTTATTTCAGAACCTAAGAGACTAAGGCAGGAGGAAAGGGAGCTCCAGACTAATATTAGATGCATAAAGAGACCCTATCTCAAAACAAAAACAAAACAGAAGGAAAATTTTAAAAAATATATAGGACAAAAAATTATCCTAATCAAATGTTTCTAAGTGAATAAATATATGAATGAAAAAATAAGTGTTGGGGCTGGAGAGATGGCTCAGCGGTTAGGAGCAACAATTGCTCTTGCAGAAGACCCAGGTTCAATTCCCAGCATCCACATGGCGGCTAAGAACAGTTTTTTAACTCCAGTTCCAGGGGAATCCAACGCCCTCTTCTGACCTCCATGGCATTGTATGTCATGGGTGCACCAACCTACATGCAGACAGTACACTCACACACATAAAAAAATAATAAAAGAAATTAAAAAAAAAAAAAGAAGTGTCTATTCATACTATACAAGGGTACCAGAGGGCTGGGGAGGATGGATAGTGTCTGTTGTGCAAGCATGAAGATCTGGGCTTAGATTGCCAGAATCCATGTAATACAGGGCACAGCAGTGCGTATCTCTAACCCCAGCTCTCCTGGGAGGTGGACACAGGAGAATCCCTAAAACTTTATAGAGGCCAGCTACCCTGGCATACATAGCAATGAACAAGAGACTCTGTTTTTACAACCAAAGCAGAAGGCATGGCAACATCCAAGGTGTCTTCTGACGTCTACACACACATCATGACACACGCAGATGCACACTCACATTAATACACACAAACACGTTCACACACACACACACACACACACACAAGGATAATGTATATATATGGCACAGAAAATGCTACTCCTTGTTCTGATAGATACACTTGTCCATTAGGTATACCTAAATGAATATCTTCATTCTTATATTTACTGATATATTGCTAATATTCAACTTTGACCTTTGTTTTTTCTCATTTTAGGTATAATTTTATAATATTTAAGATATATAAGCCAATCTGTTTGAAAATGCTTTGCAAAGCAACAACTTGGAATACATATACATATACATATATATTTACATAGTTTTGATTTGGTTTCTTGAGACAGGGTCTCCCTAGCCTGTCTGGCCTGGAACTATGTAGACCAAGCCAATCTGTTTGAAAAGCAACAACTTGATATAACTATATACCTTGGCTGGCCTGGAACACACTATTGTAGACCAGGCTGACTTTGAACTTACAGAGATTTGTCAGCTTCTGCCTCCTGAATGCTAGGACTAAAACTGTGTGCCACCATGTGTGGCATGTTATATATTATTAACCACTCACCAACTCCTCTGTGGAAGATTGCAAGAGTGCCATCAGCCAGGGCCACTAACACAATCCCTTTCACGTGTCTGCAAATAGGAAAAGGGATTTCAGAACCTCCATTCAGTAGTACAGAAGGGATCATATGTTACGGAACTAGTGCAGAGCCTCTCAAAGGGCCAGTTTGTTTGTTTGTTTGTTTGTTTATTTATCAGCCTTTTTGTTGTTGTTGTTTGAGACAGGATCTCCCAGAAGCCCCAGGTGCCCTGGAATTTGCTATACAGCCCAGGGTGATCTTGAACTCAGAGATCCACCTGCCTCTGTTTCCAGAGTGCTGGGATTAAAGGTGTGTGCCACCACACCTGGATCTCAATGCCAATTTGTGACAAGGGACTGGTATAACACTTCAATGAACGCACTGCTGTCATTACTGTGAATGTCTTGGGAAAATATTTCAAAGGAACTAAACGCACACAGTGTGTGGTTATAGTAGTTGTTTTGCTTTCTAGCCCAAGGTTCCCTCTCTCATCCTGGAGTCAAAATTAACTCTACAAACCAGAGACACACATCTTGATTAGAACAATTCTGTAGACTTTGATAGTCAACCTATGGAAGGGAATAACAAACCAATGTTCCAATCAACATATTCCCGAGGTATGAATAATATACTAAAACAAATACAAATCAATAGGTGGTAGTTCTCTTCCTGAACTACTAAAGTGAAGATACAATCTGGAAAGTTCTCTTCTACTTAAAGTTTTTTGTTTACTTTCCATACGGAATTTCATTCTTGCTCAATTTCTCCAAGTTCCATTAAAATTATATACTGATCTAGTCACGAGATACAAACTAACTTTTTTTTTTTTTGAGACAGGGTCTCCCTTTAGTCTCAGCTGGCCTGGAACTCACTTTGTAGACCAGGCTGGCCTTGAACTCACAAAGATCCACCTGCCTCTGCCTCCCAAGTGCTAGGATTAAAGGTGTGTGCTACCACGCCCAGCTGAGATACATAGTAGCTTTAACAAATGTAGTTAACACTGAAATTAATACTTTTAAAAAGAATAATTGAAAAATAAAACTTACACAATACTGAGAATCGAGTCTTTAAGCTTAATGGAATGGAGACATTTCCTCCATTGGGCTACGGATGAATGAACATACAAACTGCAAGAACAAAGTGAAGACTAGTAAGGGATGGAGAATATTAACAATGCTTCTATTTAACAATGACCACAACAAAGAAGAGTAACAATCAATTTTTAGGAAAAAGACCTGATGCTTCTCTATGCATGATCAGGAAAAAAAGGAACAAAAAAGAGTCATGGTTGACCTAAGACAGAGAAATAGGCTGTTTAAACAAACACAAACATGGAGACCAAATAGCTAGGATTAGTGTTGATTTAGAGTATCAGACATTTAGGTTGTCCCGCACTTTACAACTTCTGGATAAAATCCTTTTCATGGATTATCTCACATCTCTATTACACTGACAAAGTGGTTCACATCAGAAAATGGCTGACTATCCTGTAGGGAAAGTCCAGCCAGCCACATGTTTGGTATAGTCTGCAAACAGTGGTTTAAACATTTTTAGATGGCTGGGGGTGGGGGAGATATTACTTCATGATGAAGTATTTAAATCAAATTAAAATTTAGTGTCCACAAATAAAGTTGTACTGGAAAGCAGTCATAGTAGGTCTACTTAACCCCACTTTTTTAAAAAATATTTTTTTTAATTTTTTTTTAAATTTATTTATTTCCGTATGTGTATGAATGTAGTGTCTGCATGCAGGTCTGTGCACCCGTGTCGTGCAATGCCGCGGAGGTCAGAAGAGGGTCTCGGATTCCCCTGGAACTGGAGTTCTCCTGGAATTGGAGTTACAGACAGTTCTCAGCCGCCATGTGGGTGCTGGGGATCGAACCCGGGTCCTCTGCAAGAGCAGTCAGTGCTCTTAACCGCTAGGCCATCTCTCCAGCCCCTTAACCCCACTTTTTATAATTCTGGATCCTTATAGAAAAGACACATGGGTGACCCTAAGTTTCAACCACACTGTTAAGGAGTAAATAAAGCAAGTAGTATGATTACCATCCTTTAAGCTTTCAAATTGTGATTTCTTTTCTTCCAAACAATTTTTATATTTTTTTCTTCTATGTGTATGTTTGCCTGTATGCATGTAAGTATAGCATGTGTGTGTCTATGCCCAAGGCCACTGGATCCCCTGAAGCCAGAATTGCCATGTGGGTGCTGGGTGCAGAGGACCAAACCAAGGTCCTCTGCAAGAACAGCCAGTGCTCTTCCATCACTGAGCCACTCCCCAAGCACAATTTGTGATTCTAGCTTATAGTAACTCTACTAAAAAGTTAATGTTTGGGGGGGCTGGAGAGATAGCCTAGCAGTTAAGAGTGCTGACTGCTCTTGCACAGGACCCAGGTTCGATCCCCAGCACCCACGTAGAGGCTGAGAACCGTCTGTAGCTCCAATTCCAGGAGAACTCCAGTTCCAGGGGAATCCGACACCCTCTTCTGACCTCTGTGGCATTGCACGACACGGGTGCACAGACCTACATGCAGACAGTACATTCATACACATAGAAAATAAATAAATAAATAATTGAAAAAAAAAACATAAAAAAGTTAATGTTTTGGTTTGGGGGTTTTTTTTTTGTAGCCAAACCACATTAGTTTAATCCTAGTATTTCTTGTCACCAGTCTAACATATAGAAGCTTTCTATATCAATAGTTCTCTGTCTTAGTGCTATTCAAGATGTGCTAATTCCAGACCAGTTTTAGATTTTTTGAAACAGGGTTTAATTATGTAGACCAGTCTAGCCTAAATCTGTAATCCTCCTGTCTCAGCATCCCAAATGTTCTTCCATGCCTTGCTCAGATTTAAAAATCTTATTTACTTTTCCTTCTAAGAATATTACATTGCTGAGTGTGGTGTCACATGCCTTTAATCCCAGCACTCAGGAGGCAGAGCCAGGCAGATCTCTGTAAGTTGAAGGCCACCTTGGTCTACATAGAAAGTTCTAGGCTAGGGGGCTGGAGAGATAGCCTAGCGGTTAAGAGCACTGACTGCTCTTGCAGAGGACCTGGGTTCGATCCCCAGCACCCGCATGGTGGCTGAGAACAGTCTGTAACTCCAATTCTAGAACTCCAGTTCCAGGGGAATCTGACACCCTCTTCTGACCTCTGCGGCACTGCACTACACGGGTGCACAAACCTACATGCAGACAGTACATTCATACACATAAAAATAAATAAAAAAAAAAATTAAAAAAGGAAAGTTCCAGGCTACCTGGGGCTACAGGGAGATCCTGATTCGAAAAGACAAAGACGGGGAAAAAAAAAAGTAAAGAAAAAAAGAAAATTTACCCTTTAGAACCAATGGAATAGTTAGCTATATGAAGCAGTTGTAACAAAACTTCAAATTTTTTATGTGTATAAAAGTATTAATTTTTATATGTGTATAAAACTATTAATTATATTAAATCCAGACTTTTTGTTTGTATTTGTGTTTACTGCATTTTACTTTTGCTTAACCAATATATGGTTTTTTTTTTTTTGTTTGGTTTTTTTAATGAGAAAGAGTCTCACTATGCAGCCAAGGCCAACATGGAATGCTATGTTGGCCAGGCTGGCCTTCAACTCACAATTTTCCTGCCTCGGCCTTCTAAGTGTTTGCATTACAGGCCTGTGCCACATTTCTGGCTCATTTTTTGCTTTCAAATGCCAAAGTAGAAGACTAAGGATATTGCCATATTAGAAATGTTGGTACTTACCAGCCATTCTGAGCTCCAAGCCACATGGTTGGTAAAAGGCTACTCATTTTCTGGGCTTCCTCTCTCACCAGGTCTTGTTCATTGGGCAATACTGATATTTGATCTTTGTATACATCTGAGTCATTACTGGGAAAGTGGACACAAGGAAAACAAAACAAACAAAAAAGTTGAGTAGACACACTTAGCTTTAGTTTTCAGGGATTGAACATTTTTTTTATTTATTATTTATGTGTATGAGTGTACTGTCTGCATGTAGGTTGGTGCACCTGTGTCGTGCAATGCCTCGGAGGTCAGAAGAGGGTGTCAGTTTCCCCTGGAACAGGAGTTAAAGACGGTTCTTAGCTGCCATGTGGGTGCTGGGAATCGAACCCGGGTCTCTGCAAGAGCAGTCGGTGCTCTTAACCACGGAGCCATCTCTCCAGCCCCGGGATTGAACATTTCTACATTTCATTTAAGTTTACAACCATACAACAATAGACAATGAAATCCCATAAAAGCCAATGTTAAATACTTCCATGAAACAGTTTAACAACTGTACCAGAAATACTAACTAGGATTCCCAAAGCACAGATAATAAGATTCAGTAAAGACATTCAGCAATCAATATCCAGACTTTAATTACAGCCCTCAAAAAGAAAACCCAACCAAAATAAAAAGGAAGAAAGATTAGCTGACTTACAGTTCTTCATTATAATTATTTTGAAGTTTGTGATTTTTTTTTTTTCCTGGGTTGAGTGGGAGACAGAAAGGATGCTATGTTTTTCTTTTCTTTTTTGTTCTTTTTGTTTGTTTGTTTTTTTAAACAGGGTCTCCCTGTAGCTCTGGCTGTCCTGGAACTCATTGTGTAGACCAGGCTGGCCTTGAACTCACAGAGATCAGTCAGCCTCTGCCTCCCAAGTGCTAGGATTAAAGCATGTGCCACCATGCTCCGCTAAGGACGGTATGTTTTAATACCCCCATACACACTCTTATACACAAAGGAGGTTGATATATATCAAATTTCATAAAATATTAAAGTAAAACATGTTTAGATTCTATCATAAACCATTTCTTTTGGGTTGTCAGAGCATATTTAGTAAAAGATATATAAATGGGCTATCAAATTCAAAACATGACTTTATTCCCGAATTAATGATTAAATTCTAATACTCTTGGTTGCTCTATATACTAAGAAAAAAAGTGTAGAAAAGAATCACTTTAATCTGAGACCTTTATCTAAGGGGATCTAGAGAAAGCAAGAAAGAAAATGAAAGAATTTACTAAATGGGTCTAGATTAACCAGTCCCCTAAAAGGAGCCTAAAACAATAACCCCTGCATGAGGACTAAATTTAAGATACTCAAGTCTACTCAGGAAAAATCAAACAATGACTTTTTTTTTGGGGGGGTCTTTTCAAAACAGGGTCTCCCTGTAGCTCCAACTGGCCTGGACTTCACTACGTAGACCAGACTGGCTTTTAACTCACAGAGATCCACCTTGCGTCTGCCTCTGGAGTGCTGGGATTAAGGGTATGAGCCACCACGCCCGGCCACAATGACAAATTTATTTATTTATTTGTTTGTTTGTTTGTATGAATGTACTGTCTGCATGTAGGTTGGTGCACCCATGTCCTGCAATGCCTCGGAGGTCAGAAGAGGGTGTCGGAGTCCCCTGAAACTAAAGATGGTTCTCAGCTGCTATGTGGGTGCTAGGGATCGAACCCGGGTCCTATGCAAGAGCAGTTGGCATTCTTAACCGCTAGGCCATCTCTCCCGCCCACAATGACATATTTAAATAATGGCTAATTTTGAAGATAAATGGAGTGGGTCTGAATGGAATGAAAATGACCAAGAGTTATTAATAGAATGGGAGTCAGAATACCACAATTTAAAAAATAATACCACAGGCAAGAATCACCAGGATGATTTGGACTAGTATACTACATATGTACAACATTTTTTTTTTTTTCAAAATATTGGAAGAAATAGTGGGGGGAGAAAAAATTTCCAGAGAGAACACATAAGGGAGAATAAAACAACTTTTGAGCTCACTACCAGAGTGCCAAGTATTAGGCATTTGGGCTATTTGACATTTTTGTTCTTTTTATGTGTGTACTGCCACGTGTCCCAAGTTACTGACTTAGGGTGCATACCTTGACTGAAACACGGGGGAGAGGTCTTCTGGAATTTGAACTCCCAAAGGATCGGTAAACACATGTTCTGTGTACACACCAGTTTGGGATATATCCACAGTATCTTCAGTGGATCCTGCATTGCCCTCGGTAGCTTCAGTTGCTTCTTCTGCTGTTGGAACATTTTCATCGACTTCACTATTTTCTACCTCCATTTCTAACAAAACAAAACATAAAACATTACACTGATATGAACTTTTCATTCTAATAATTTCACCACATAAAGCCCTGCTATGGACTTCCACTACAATGACCCCCTCCTTTGCACTGAGGAATGAGATGGGAAATTTTTGCTTTCACATTGTAGCATCTTCTTTCCAGAGCTTTCATCCTGGCTACTTTAATACTGACAAATCATCCATAACGTGGCACTCTAGGGGTAGACTCACACATCTACATACAGGTGGCAAGTAAAAAGAGATGTACCTGGTGGTTTTTCTACCACAGGAGAAGCACCATTGGTACTAGGGGAAGTGGCAGTTCCTGTCACTCCTTCTGTGGAGCAACCAACCACTGTGATGCCTCCCAGCAAGCTGTCCATCTCTGCTGAGCTGTTGCTGGTCATACTCCCACACAAAGACGATTTGTCCACCTGACCAGATTCTGAAAGCTCTTCTCCTGCAGGGTAGTCTGTTTCCCGAGCTCCTGGAAAAAGCAATTTTCTTTGAATAGTTAAGAAACTCCTATAAGCAGTACTTTTTTTTCCTCCATTAAACCAATTCTGGGTTTGAAATGAGAATATACAGGTGAAACATATAGATACTTAAATTTATTTAAAGTTATCCTGACAAGGGGCTGGAGAGATGGCCTAGCGGTTAAGAGCACCGACCACTCTTGCAGAGGACTCTGGTTTGATCCCCAGCACCCACATGGTGGCTGAGAACCGTCTTTGGCTCCAGTTCCAGGAGAATTCCGACGCCCTCTTCTGACTTCCGTGGCATTGCATGACGTGGGTGCACAAATCTACATGCAGACAGTACATTCATACACATTAAAAAGAAATAAATGCCAATCCTAGCACTCAGGAGGCAGAGGCAGGTGGATCTTTGTGAGTTCAAGGCCAGCCTGTTCTACAGAGTGAGATCCAGGACAGCTGGGGCTACAGGGAGACCCTGTCTCGAAAAAGACCAAAAAAAAAATAAATAAATAAATAAATAAATAAATAAATAAATAAAGTTATCCTGATAAAACAAGAAAATAACTTAAAAGGTAAAATATTTCTATTAGTTCTTGTTCTAATGAAAAACATAAATGAAAATAGTAGAGTTGATACCTGTTTTTTGTTTTGTAAAATATATATATATGAAGGTAAATGGATGGAGCTGGAAGATATCATGCTAAGTGAAGTAACACAGTCCCAGAAAAACAAACGACAAATGGTATCCCTCATCTGTGGATGCTAGCACCAATTACCTAGTTGTAAGTATTTCTTATGCAGGGCTCCTTGAGCTTTTGTCCAAGTATTTGGGAGTGATGCATATTGGAAAGAACAACAACAACAACAACAACAACTGCAACAACAGAAAAGACTGTGTCAAAGAACTGACTGAAACGGTGAACTTCTGCTCGAAACAGTCAACTTCTGCATCGAGAATTTTGAGAGAGACTGAGAAAAAGATGAAAAACATGTTTGACAGAATGCATGAGCTTTGGTGGGGTGGGGAGGTAGGGAGGGGGACACAGTCTAGATTTGATTTGTAATGTAATCTTGTATAAAAAAAATAAAAAACAAACAAACAAAACATATATATGGCAGGTGAGATGGCACAGCAAATAAAAGCACTTGCTGCACAAAACTGAGTTCGATCCCTATCCGTAGGAGCAGAGAACCAACTCCTGAAAGTTGTCCTCTGAGCCTCCATACATGAAACATAGAACCATGTGCTTAAAACAAAACAAAACAAAACAAAGAACCATGTGCTTACACTCACACTCACATACAAATAGTAATAAATAAAAGAAAACTTAAGGGCTGATGAGATGGTCAGTGGTTAAAGGCAGGTACTACTACTTTTCCAGAGGACTCAAGTTCACTTCCCAGCAGCTTATAACCTCCTGTAACTCCAGCTGCTGGCTTTTAGGAAGCACCTGCACTCACATGTACATACTTACACACAGAAACATAATTTAAAAATATTATATATATATATATATAATTATATGTATGGCAAGGCTGGCCCCAAATATTATCTATGTAGGCAAGGCTGGCCCCAAACTCCTGATCCTCCTGTGGCCACCTCTCAAGTTCTAGGATTACAGGTATAAATCACACCTGGATAAGCAATAATAATGTAAGAAGCAGAAAAGAGCTGGGTGTGGTAGCATCTTTAATCCCAGCACTCAGAAGGCAGAAGGTAGATCTGTGTGGGATCAAGGTATGCAGGTATGCCTCATATAAAAGTGAGTGTGAGGCTAGCTGGGGCTACAAGGAGACTCTATCTCAAAAAAAGAGGTAGCTAGTAGGATGGGTCCGTGTAAAGCACTTGCTGCAGAAGCCTAACTACCGGAGTTTGATGCCTGGAACCTATGTAAGGTAGAGAGAACTGATTCCACAGAGTTTGTGGCCTCTCCCCCAAACAAATCCCATATTACATTAATTAACAACAGCTACAATAAATGAAGAACACTGGTTAGGAGTCAAATAACCAATATATAATATAATCAGTTAACAAATGGGGACAAAGGATCAATGTAAATCATGTATCATCTTCAATATAACATCCTGGCTTTGTCCCTTAAATGCAAAAATAGAGTAGTTCCAGTTAACTCTATTTAACCATCTTTTTTTTTTTTGGTCTTTTTGAGACAGGGTCTCCCTGTAGCCCCAGTTGTCCTGGAACTCGCTCTGTAGACCAGGCTGGCACAAAGATCCACCTGCCTCTGCCTCCCGACTGCTGGGATTAAAGGCATGCACCACCACGTCCGGCTTAATGATATCTTTTCATTTATACTTCTGTCTGAAAATTTTTCTTTTGCTTGTGGGAGGGGTTTGAGACAATCAGGCTAGCTTCCAACAAGCAATCTACCTGGCTCTGGTTCTCAACTGCTGGAATTAGAGGAGTATACCACCACACCTGGCTTGGATATTTAAATGGAACACACATTTGCAACTCCTATAATTCTAGTTTTCTACTCACGTTCCCAAATTAGTGGGTGAAGTTCATATTTGGGCAAAGGTTAGAATTAAGCAATGTTTAAATTTTCAACTTCAAGGTTAACACTAGGTAATTTTTTCAAAGTAGGGACTGGTTAAATCTAAAAGGATATATATCTCAACATTTTTAACAGAGTAATATTAATAAATCAAGGTTTTTCTGTTTGTTGTTTTTTTGTCTTTTCAATCTCTGTTCCAGGTGTCCTGGAACTCACTTTGTAGACCAGGCTGGCCTTAAACTCACAGAGATCCACATGCCTCTGTCTCCCAAGTGCTGGGATTAAAATTTTTTTAAAAAAATTTTATATTTTTATTTTATGTGTATGAGTGTATTGCCTGCATGTGGGTAAGTGCACCTGTGTCCTGCAATGCCTGTGGAAGTCAGAAGAGGGCACTGGATCTCCTGGAACTGGATGTACAGACACTTGGTACCATCATGTGGATGCTGGCAATCAAACTTGTGTCCTCTACAAGAGCAGCTAGTGCTCTTAACTACTGAGCCAACTCTCCAGCCCCAATAGATCAAGTTTTAACACTATCTGAGTAGATAACAAGATCAGAATAAACACAACTTTTAGGGAAATTTCAGGCCTGGTTTTATCACTGGACAGAAGAAAATCTTAGGTAGGTTACTTTGTTCAACAATGATTTGGAAATTTGAAACAGAATCTTAGTCATCTACAAAGACCTTTCAAGAATTATTTTTTGATGAGTGTGGTGGCACATGCCTTTAATCACAGTACTCAGAAGCTGAAGAGGCAGGTGGATCAAAGTCAGTCTGGTCTCCATAACAAGTCCAGGCCAGCTGGAGCTACAGGGAGACTCTGTCTCAAAAAGATCAAAAAAGGAAAGAAAAAAGTATTATTTTTCATATTAACAAAGTCAGAAACAAATGACACCTGATGACATCAGATCAGAACAAAAAAGGGGAGGAGGGAAGGGAGAGAGGATAGCTTAGCAGATAAAGGTGCTTGCCTCCAAGTCTAATGACTTCAGTTTCATCCCCAGGATACACATGGAAGGAGAGAACCAACTTCTCAGAGGTGCCATAGCACGTATTCCCACCCCCAAAGTAAAACGTAATACAGTATGTTTTCTTTAAACATTGGTTTTGGATGGGGCTGGAGAGATGGCTCAGCGGTTAAGAGCACTGACTGCTCTTGCAGAGGACCCAGATTTGATTCCCAGCACCCACCATGGTGGCTAAGAACCATCTTTAGTGCCATGCGTGGTGGTGCACACCTTTAATCCCAACACTTGGGAGGCAGAGGCAGGTGGATCTCTGAGTAAAAGGCCAGCCTGGTATACAGATCAAGCTCCAGGCCAGTTGGGACTAAAGAGAGAGCCTTTCTCAAACACACACACACACACACACACACACACACACACACACACACACACACATGCACTGGTTTTGGAGGCTGTAGAGATGGCTCAGAAGGTAAGAGCACTGGCTACTCTTACAGAGGACCCAGGCTCAGTTTTTAGCACTCACAGGTCAGCTAACAACTATCTATAACCCCAGGGAATCTGATACCTTCTTCTGGCCTCCATGGGCACTGCATGCATGGATGTACTTACAAACATGCAGGCAAAACACTCATATACATAAAATACAAAATTAAAAATAGGAGTTGGAGAGATGGCTCAGTGGTTAAGAGCACTGATTGCTCTTGCAGAGGACCCAGGTTCAATTCCCAGCACCTACATGGCAGCTAACAACTGTCCATAACTCCAGTTCTAGGGGAAGTAGACATTGTCTTCTGACCTCTGCAGGTGCATTTATATATATGCAGAAAATATACTCATGTACAAAAAAATAAAATACTAAAAAAAAATTAAATATATGATTTTGGTTTTTGAGACAGGATATCCCTGTAGTCTCAGCTAGCTTAGAACTCACTAGGTGTATCAGTCTGGCCTCCATTTCATAGTGATCCAATTGCCTCTACCTCCCAAGTGCTAGAATTAAAGGCATATGCCACTTCAGCCTCAAACAACTTAAAAAAAATTATTTATTATTTTGTTTTATGTGTATGAGTGTATTGTCTACATGTAGATAGGTGCACCCATGTTGTCCAATGTCTATGGAGGTCAGAAGAGGGCATCAGATCCCCTGGAACTGGAGTTACAGGTGGTTGTCAACTGTCATGTGGGTGCTGGGAACTGAACCCAGGTCCTCTACAAGAGCGATCAGTGCTCTCAACCACTGAGCCATCTATCCAGCCTCTCAAAAAAACACTTTTAAATAAATAAATAAATAAATAAATAAATAAATAAATAAAAAAAATTGGTTTGGGGAGCTGGAGAGATGGTTAGGAAGATAACAGCACTTGCTGCTCTTACAGAGGACTGGGATTTGGTTCCTAGCACCATGTTAGCTCACAACTGCCAGTAACTCCACTTCAACAGGACCGACATCTTCTTCCCTCTATGAGCATCAGGCACACATGTGGTGTGTATACACACAGGTAGGCACTCACACATACACATAAAATAAGAAAATCTTAAAAATACTATTTTTTAAATGATCAGAGCTACTACTGGAAAAATGGACTTCCATATGCTATCATTGAATATGCAGTGGCTGAAGACACTAGTAAGAAATTTAAAAATAAAAAATTTACAATAGGAAGTTTAGCCCTTTTCTTTTTTCTTTTTTTCCTTTTTTGAGACAGGGTCTCCCTGCAGTCCCAGCTGTCCTGGAACTCACTCTTTTTTTTTAGACAGGTGCCTTCTACACAGTCTGCCTGCCTCTCTCCAAAGTGCTAGGGATTAAAGGCATGGCCCGCCACCGACACCCAGTTTTCTTTTTCTTTTGGAGAATCTCACTGTGTGTGCAGGCTGGCTCCAAACTTGGAATCCTCCTACTTCAGCCTCCTCAATGTACTACTATATCTGGCTTCATTTTAGCTACTTTAAAGTGTACAATTCATAGGCTGGATAGATGGCTCAGTGGTTAGGAGCACTGGCTGCTCTTATAGAGAACCTGGGTTCAGCTCCCAGCACCCACATGGTGGCTAACACCGTCCTTTGACTTCAAGTTCCAGGGGATACTGATGCTTCTCCTGGACCATCTGTGACATAGGTGCACCATCGCTTATATTATAATACACTCAAATACACATAAAAATAAAAAATAAGTAAAATAAAATGTATAATTCGTGGCAATTAATTGTACGGTTGTTTTAGTACTATTTAGCTAAACATTTGGCCATTGGTCCTCACATAAAAATTTCTATGCCATTGCCGGCCTGTGGCGCACGCCTTTAAGTCCTAGCACTCAGGAGGCAGAGGCAGGTGGATTCTCTGTGAGTTAGAGGCCAGCCTTGTCCACAGAGCAGGGACAGCTGGGGCTACAGGGAGGCCCTGTCTCGAAAAGACAAAAAAAAAGTATTTCTTGCATGGCTGACTTATTTCCTTATGTGGATTTAACACTAACCCCAATTGTTGTTGTTGTTGGTTCTTTCTGTGTGTTTTTTGAGACAGGGTCTCCCTATAGTCCCAGCTGGCCTACTCCATCTGTAGACCAGGCTGGCCTTGAACTCACAAAGATCCGCCTGCCTCTCTCCCAGTGCTGGATAAGAGCGTGTGCTACCACGCCTGGCTGGCTACGCATCTTTAAGCTGGGCATGGTGGTGCACGCCTTTAATCCTAGCACTGGTGGGAGGCAGAGGCAGCGGATCTTTGTGAGTTCAAGGCCAGCCTGGTCTACAGAGTGAGTTCCAGGACAGCTGGGGCTACAGGAGACCCTGTCCAAAAGACAAAAAAAAAAATTCATAGCCGTGTGGGTGCTGGGAATCTAACCCAGGTCCTCTGCAAGAGCAGTTGGCACATCGGCGCTCTTTACCACTGAGCCATCTCTCCAGCCCCTAACCCCAATTTTTTAATTAATGCTTTAATAACACATGCCAAATCCAGAACTTCAGGAGACTTTACTTAACCTAAACAGCTTCTTCTTTTTTCTAATATGTATGAGTGTACTGTCTGCATGTAGGTTGGTGCACCAATGTTGTGCAATGCTGTGGAGGCCAGAAGAGGGCATCAGGGGGATGGAGAGATAGCCTAGCAGTTAAGAGCACCGACGCTCTTGCAGAGGACCTGGGTTCGATCCCCAGCACCCACATGGCGGCTAAGAACCATCTGTAACTCCAATTCCAGGAGAACTCCAGTTCCACGGGAATCTGAGACCCTCTTCTGACCTCCGCGGCATTGCACGACACGGGTGCACAGACCTGCATGCAAACAATACATTCATACACATACAAAAATAAATAATAAAAAAAAAAAAAAGAAGAGGGCATCAGATTCCCCTGGAACTGGAGTTAAAGACGGTTCTTAGCCGCCATGCAGGTGCTGGGAATCGAACCTGGGTCTTCTGCAAGAGCAGTCGGTGCTCTTAACCGCTGAGCCATCTCTCCAGCTTCTTATCCTCTACCAACCATCTATCTTCTCATATTGCTGTTCTTTTCTTTTTTAACAGTATTTTTCTTTAAAGAATTTTTTTTTATTTATTTTCATATGTTTATGAATGTATTGTCTGCATGTAGGTTGGTGCACCTGTGTCGTGCAATGCTGCGGAGGTCAGAAGAGGGTGTCGGATTCCTGTGGAACTAGAGTTAAAGACGGTTTTCAGCCGCCATGTGGGTGCTGGGGATCAAACCCGGGTCCTCTGCATGAGCAGTTGGTGCTCTTAACCGCTAGGCTATCTCTCCAGCCCCATTAACAGTATTTTTCAATAGTTAAAAAGATCTTGTTTATTCAATGGCTTCCAGTTATTTTTTTATCTCTACTTAGAACATAAAATCTATGACATCAAGCACATGAGGATAATTCTAGCACCCACCTGGAAGGAGGTATAGAGTGTGTAAAGGAAGGAAGGGGCTGAAACTCACTTTACCTGGGACACTTGCAATGCACAAAACGTGAGAATTGCAAACAGTGAAACTATCTAGGATGTTGCCAGGTTGAATGGCATCAATGATGATAACTTTTGTAGCTGAATGAGTGCTGGTACAGATCCAGACTTGACTGGATAATTCTTCTTGATTTTTTAACTCCTTCTGCTGTTCCTAAGTAGGCAAAAGAAAATGTTTAAAATTATCTATCTGTATGTGCAAATATTTGTAAGACTATGTGCTTCAAAGATTTGGTTGGGTCAAAATAAAATCACTTATTAGTATTATAAGACTCAAAATTAGTAGTTAAAGCATATCAGCTTGCATAAACTGAACTATATTCATTTCAAGTGTATACTTGATTGTATATAAATAATACCTCAATAAAATTAATGTTAAAAGTATAATTAGGGGGCTAGAGAGATGGCTCAGCAGTTAAAAAGCACTGACTGCTCTAACAGAGGACCCAGGTTTGATTCCCAGCATCCACACGGTGGCTAAGAACCATCTTTAAGCACCATATTTAAGCCAGGTGTGTTGGTGCACTCCTTTAATCCCAGCACTCAAGAAGCACAGGCAGGCAGATCTCTGTGAATTCAAGGCCAGCCTGGTCTACACAGTGAGTACTAGGCCAGCTGGGCCTATAGGGAAACACTGTCTCAAAAAAAAACCAAAAAACCAAAAACAAACGTAGGGCGGGGCATGATGGCACATGCCTTTAATCCTAGCACTTGGGAGGCAGAGGCAGGCGGATCTTTGTGAGTTCAAGGCCAGCCTGGTCTACAGAGTGAGTTCCAGGACAGCTGGGACTACAGGGAGACCCTGTCTCTAAAAGACAAAAACAAAAACAACAACAAAAAAAAAACTAGGGAGATTAAGAAAGTGCACAGTAATCTCTAAAGGAAGTTATATACCCCCCCAAAATCAATTTTGCTCTGAAGACATCAAATAGTAGTGCACACTTACCTTAAGTTCCTGATCCAACTTATCTAAACTACTCTGAGATGCACTTCGCTGTTTACTGCCTTCAGTATCCAAACCAGCAACATCCTTGTAAAATACACTTGCTCCAACAACAGAACCGCCATCTCTAGTCTTGCCACCAGACAAATTGACTCCAACAGCACACCACAGCTTCCCAGGTTGGGGGAGAAGGTAGAAAGGTATTATTATGTCATTTTTCTCTCTAAAAATACTTAGAAAAATTTCACCTTTTCTTAAAGTAACTAATGGCGGTAAACATAGTGTTTAAGAACAGCTTGGATTATATAGTGAGACTTTGTTTCAAAAACCAAAAAATTACAAAGCTGTAAAATTTCACTGTTTGACCAAAAAAAAAAAAGCTTGAAACAGCAGTTAAGAGTGCCAACTGTTCTTGCAGAGGACCTGGGTTCGATCCCCAGCACCCACATGGCGGCTGAGAACTGTCTGAAACTCCAATTCCAGGAGAACTCCAGTTGCAGGGGAATCCGACACCCTCTTCTGACCTCCGTGGCATTGCACGACACGGGTGCTCAGACCTGCATGTAGACAGTACATTCATACACATAGAGAAAAATAAATTAAAAAAAAAAAAACAAAAAAAAACCAAGTTTGAGGAATACTTCCTTTGTGTCACAATTAGCTTACCTTCATGGATGCATCTTTTTCATCTAGAGGTCTGAGATAGACAGGCACGGGTAAATTTTTCATCTTATTTTCTCCCTGACCATTGGTTACCTAATAATGGAGGAGGAGAAGGGACAGACACACACAGCAGTTAACCTCATTAATAACAAACTTCTTTTTTTTTTTCTTTTTGAAACTGTCTCCCTAAAGTCCCAGCTGGCCTAGAACTCGCTATGTAGACCAGGCTGGTCTTGAACTCAGAGATCCACCTACCTCTGCCTCCCAAGTGCTAGGATTAAAGGTGTGCACCACCACGCCCGGCAATAAATTTTTTATAGGACCACCGAGACATGGGCTAGCAAGGCTATGAGACATGTGCTCCTGTAACCAAGTTCACCTTGATTCTATCATTCTTACTTGAAATAAATGCAGAAAACCAAGTAGTGATTGGAGACAATAAATAACGTAGAAGTTCAGCAGGAGGCAATAATTCAATCACACTTGTACATGTGAGTACATGTTTGTATACAAATGTGCGGGGCTGGAGAGAGAGCCTAGTGGTTAAGAGTGCTGACCGCTCTTACAGAGGATCCGGGTTTGATCCCCAGCACCCATATGGCGGCTAAGAACCGTCTGTAACTCCAATTCCAGGAGAACCCCAGTTCCAGGGGAATCCGAGACCCTCTTCCGACCTCTGCGGCATTGCATGACACGGGTGCACAAACCTACATGCAGACAGTACATTCATACACATACAAAAATAAAATAAAAAAAAATTAAAAACAAAACAACAACAACAACAAAATGTGCTCAGTCTTTTAGGAGTTTAGACCCATAGGTGTTTTATTCACATTTTAGGGCTCTAGAAAAAAAAAATTACTGAAAAAACACCAGCCTCCATATTTCTCTAAATGTGTGTCAAGTCCAAGCAGCTTGATATGAGCAATTTAGAATATGTATTTCATTGTATTTGTTTATTTTTGTTTTATTTATATGACTATTATGCCCACATGTGTGTAAGTACACCCTTGTAGTACAGTGCCCAAGTCTGGAAGTTTGGATCCCCTAGAACTGGACTTACAGAAAGTTGTTAGCTGCCATGTGGGTGCTGGGATTCAAACCCAGGTCTTCTACATGAACAGCCAGCGCTCTTAAACACTGAGCCATGTCTCTCTAGTCCCTGGATATGTATTTCAAGTTCATGAACATATTCCTCTCAGTCTGCATGTTCTGCTAGGCACTCGTCGCATTCCCAAGTTACCTGCTTATACTTCTGAGGCAGACTCCAGCCAAAAGCTTGCACTCTACCATCTTCCTTCTGAACATGAGCCTTCACCTGCCGATACTGTTCTCGTTTTTGTTCTCGGCGAGAGGCTAAACTAGCCTCAGTTCTAAAGGAAGACATTTCTTATTAGGTATGAAAGACTGGATGGTCTAGGCTTCAGGTTCTCTCTTGATTTTATGGCAGAGGGACCAGATGGTTCTACTTCAGCTACACAGGTGGCTCCCACAGAGGCCCAAGTCAAGTATCAATCAGATATTCTCCGGCTTCCTTCTAAGGTCTTGGCCCCTACTAGCCAGCAGGCACAGCACAATTTGGGAGAGTTGGTAGGTGGAGGCTTGATTCAGGAGCAAAGTTTTGGGCCCCTACTAAACAAAAGTTAAACCTCTCCTCTCTTGCTAAAGTAGCAAAGAAAAACAAACAAAAATTATTTGATTCTAAACTTGTTTATTAAGACTATAACAGCTCTTTATACCAAAGCTGTGGTGCAAGCCTATAATCCCAGCACCTGGGAAGTGAAACAGGCACATTCAAGGTCATCTTCCATAGTGAGCTCAAACATAACCTGGGCTATATGAGACTTTCAAACACACAAACACAAACACACACACACACACACACACACACACACACACACACACACACAACTTTCAACCGAAGCTAGTCTTTCATGTTTGTCTAACAAGGCTTCAACAGGTAAGCAGCACACTGTATTAAACTGAGTTATTAGAGGCTGGAGAGATGGCTCAGCGGTTAAGAACATTGACTGCTCTTGCAGAGGACCCAGGTTCAATTCCCAGTACCCGCATGGCAGCTAAGAACTGTCTTTAACTACAGTTCCAGGGGAATCCAACACCCTCTTCTGACCTCCACGGCACTGCACGAGATGGGTGCACCAACCTACATGCAGACGGTACACTCATACACGTAAAAAATAATAAATTTTAAAAATTAAAAAAAAAATAAAATAAACTGAGTCAAGTTTTTATGATGGTTCAGATGTTCATATAAAGGAAAAATCTCAAGTAATTTCGGTTCTTCCTTCTCTCTCTCTCTCTCTCTCTCAGTCTTTTTGAGACAGGGTTTCCTTATAGAACCAGCCGGCCTGGAACTCACTATGTAGAACTCACAAAGATCTGCCTGCCTCTGCCTCCTGAGTACTGGGATTAAAGGCATGCGCCACCCTTCCTGGCAGAACTTGGCCTCTTTAAACAAGTCAACCACTTTTTTATTTCCTTCCTCTTTTTTTTTTGAGAACATGTTTCCCTGTGGCTGGTCCAAACTTGCTATGTAGACCAGGCTGGCCTTGAACTCACAGAGCTCCACTGGTCTCTGCCTCCCTAGAGCTGGGATTAAAGGCGTATACTACTAAGCCTGGCTAGTTGGGTTCTTCCTTTTCTTTTTTCTTTTTCTTTTTTTTTGGGGGGGGGTTTCTTCCTTTTCTTATATTCATTCATCAAATAAATACTGAGAATTTTCTAATGTCAGAGACCGTGCTACAGTATGCTTAGAAAGATAATTAAGTTCAATTTTTAGATTCTACTCACTTATTTTAGAAAACAAAAGAAAAACTGACTTAATAAGGTTTAGAGATATGGAGGAACTCATAAAAATGATTTATAAAAGTATTTCTCCTGCTGGCCATTTATGTTTTTGAGGTGACTTTCTGTATAAGACATATCTATGAATCTACCAACCACCAATCTATCAATTAGCTGGACACTATACAGATACTGTAGAGCATTATTCTAACACCTTTGAAATAGCTTATACTTGATTTTTAGGTAGAAAAATGAGTTCTGAGAGGTTAAGTTGTCCACATGTATATACCTAATAAGCAGCAGGGCCAGAGGGGAATACAAAATCCTTTTGACACCCAAAGGAAATGTTCAGTTGGGTGTGGTGGTCCACACCTTTAATCCTTGCACTTGGGAGGCAGAGGCAGGTAGATCTCTGTGATTTCAAGGCCAGCCTGGTCTACATAGTAAATTCCGGAACATCTGGGGCTACAAGGAGACCCTGTCTTAAAAAAAAAAAAAAGGAAATGTTCAGACACTCAGGATAAATGCTTAAATAATATTTAGCAATGATATCTCTATTGATATTTATGAATCTTGCAGTACCAACAAAATTCCTCCTCCTTATGAAAGATGAATTGTAATTTTCTTTTTTCTTAAATGTTTTGTTACATTTATTTATCTTGTGTGTGTGCATGTATATGCACATGCATGTGTGTTCACATGTGTGCTGTGGCAAATGTATGGAGGTCAGAGGAGTCGATTCCATCATATGAGTCCTAGAGATTGAACTCAATTGGTTAAGCATGTCATATTCCATCAGACCTGGCTCTATAGGTAATTTATTTATAGGCAGCTAAGTTTAGAAATTTTTCTTTCCCAGAAATAATTTCCTTTTGTTAAAGCTTTGAGACAGGATCTCAGTCTGTAACTAAATCTTTCCTGGAACTCTCCATGAACTGGTAGTGATCTTCCCGTCTCAGTCTCCCAAATACTGGGATTAACAGGCTAAGCCATCATGTCTTGTCAGAAATAGTTTCTTTATAAATTCTTATAAAAGATTTAATAAGGGTCAAGAGAATTCTATAGACAATACTTACTCTTCACTGAGGAAATCAAAGGCTTTGGACTTATCACCAGGGAGCTGAGATAGGGTGCTGCTTCTTTTCTTAACAGAAGGAGTAACATGGGATGTGGGTGCATTGTACTTCAGATTTACAGGTGGTTCAGGCTTCTTTGTTGTATTGCTTGAAGAGCTGAAAAGTCGGCTGAAACTAAAAAACAAACAATAACAGCTCCCCCAAATCACAAGTATGTCTATCACATACACTGTAAAAAAAGAAATCCCCAATTTTCCATAAATTTTTGTACTCAAGAAAATTTCAAATTACTTCTACAAAGTAATGGAGCTAAAACATTGGCCAAAACAGTGTTTATAGTCACACATTGCAGCCTTAGCAGTAACTCAAGGCCAACATCAGATATTCAGAGGAAAGAAACTATTGCCTAGGATGCCAAGAGCCAGCTCTTTAATCAGCGACTTCCACCATGAAAGAGAGGAGCTCCACTGAGTATCAAATGGCTGCTTCCTCAGGTAGCTCCTTAGTGGTGTGATGTGAGAACAGCTGTTAAGCAGCATGGTTAGGAATGCATGGTGTGAACAGAAGCTTCATATGCCAGCTCTAAAAACAGTCTATCATACCAAAGAATTAGAACACACAATACCAAGTTAATCCACATCTTATGTATTTTCTGATTAAGCTCAATTTAAGTAACTATTTTCATGGCACAGTTCTAAAATGTTTATGTTTCAATGGAATAGATTCATCCTAAAATGGCTTCAACCACAATGAACATAGTACTTCTGGCACAAACATAAAAAGTTTAGCATGCACGTGCTAACCAAGCCATACAAATACTGATTTTCTCATCTACACTTCAATAGGGATTCATGTAACTATCAATTTAATAAATAATTCCCCATTACTCAATTTGGTAGAAGATGCCACCAAATGCATGACTGACATGATGCAGCTTACAACAGCTTATTCTTGGTCCTCAAGAACAGCCTTACCGAGATGGCATGCTATATATCAAAAAGAAGAATTTCAGTTTAGCTATTTCCTCCTAATTGGAAAAAGTATAATCTTCTTGTCTCAAAATGTTATCTCTGTTTAATATACTTACAACTGCCAGATGCTTGATCTTTTTTTTTCTTGCATGGCTGGATTTTCTCGTGATGCCCTAGATTAAAAAAGAAAAAGTATTAGATAGGTGTAGGTGTGCTAGTTTTTTGTGTTTTTTTTTTTTTCTTTTTGAGACAGGGTCTCCCTGTAGCTCTGGCTGTCCTAGAACTCACTATGTAGACTAAGCTGGCCCTGAACTCACAAAATTCCGCCTGCCTCTGCCTCCCAAGTGCTAGGGTTAAAGGTGTGCGCCACCACGCCCGGCTAGGTATGCTAGTTTTTAAAGACCCAGGAAGTTTAGAGGATATACCAGCAACAGTCAATAATTAGATTTAACCCAGCATTTGGGATGCAGAGGCAGGCAGATCTCTGTGAGTTCAAGGCCAGCCTGGTCCACACAGAGAGCTCCAGGCCAGCTGGGATTAAAGGGAAACCCTGTAACAAAAATACCAGGAAAAAAAAAAAAAAAAAAAGAAGGAGGTCGGGAGCAGGGCATGGCACAGGCCTTTAGTCCCAGCAGAGGCAGAAGGACCTAGCTAGGTCCAGGCCAGCTAGGGCTACAAAGTGACAATCTGTCTTAAGAAGGAAGGAAGGAAGGAAGGAAGGAAGGAAGGAAGGAAGGAAGGAAGGAAGGAAGGAAGGAAGGAAGGAAGGAAGGAAGGAAGGAAGGAAGGAAGGAAGGAAGGAAGGAAGGAAGGAAGGAAGGAAGGAAGGGAGGGAGGGAGGGAGGGAGGGAGGGAGGAAGGGATATCACTACGCTGCCCAAGCAATCCACTTGTCTTGACATCCAAGTGTCTAATTACAGGTGAGAGTAGACGACTATGACCAACAATACTCAAAAAACTGGGCTGGGTATAGTGGCACATACCATTAATCCCAGCACAGAGGGCTGACACAGAAGGGTTGTAAGTTTTGAGGCCAGCCTGAGATACAGAGCAAGACCTGTCTCAACAATCTAGCAACAACAACAAAACCGAAAAGGAAATGATTGAAAAGACTCCTCTAGATGTCCCTTTAAAGTTTTGCTTTATAAATCCCTCTCTTTACCTAAATGCCTTTATCAAGTATATTTAAACCCATCACAAAATAGCCTGTAACTTTGCTGTTGTGGTAGGTCACTTAATAAATAAATATGCTAAAAAATGATGTAAACATAAGGAAGTAACAGTTGGAGGCTAGGGTTACAAACTTTTAAAAGTGTATAAATTTGATGTGACAATCTAAACTCAAAAACATGGGTAAATTAATGAGCAAATAATTTGCAAATTTTTCTAAAACTTTTTCTAAATTAAAGGAATAAATACTGTAACAGAGAATATGAGTAATGGACATAAGACTCTAATGAGGCAACAGTAGGACACCAGAGAACTACTCATACAAACCGGATCATCTCTGTCCACCGAACAGCTTCTTGAAGCTCCATCAGCCTCTCTTTGTACTGGTTTCTCTCCATGAGTACTCGGGCCATTTCTACTCTAGTAAACCGTTTTCTTTGGGCTGTGGGAATGTCACTCTATAATGACAAGGGACAAATCACATTGGGTGTTTATATATATTATATATGTTGGTGTTAATCTTAAACTACCAATCCATAGAAATATCCAGGAGTGAGCATAACCCAACTGCAACAGTCACAAAAATACCAGGAGGGATACAAGATGGAGATACTATACCAACCAGCATTGCTGCTAGCAAGAATAGGATGTGGATATGGAAAGGTACACATGGGTAAAACTCCAAAGAGCATGGCTAGGTTAACTTCCTTCTGTTGCTGATTTCTCGGCTCTCTTCTGGAGAAAAAGGTAGGTTCTTTTACACATCATCAAGTGGAGATGATGGGACAGAATGACTGGAAGTGAGGGGTCCTAGAAGGGAGACCACCGAGAAGCCCATGAATCCAGACCCCTGTCCGTAGCTCAGTTAGCTCTGCTCCAGTGAAGCCCTCCTCCACTTCAGCAAAGGCACTGTGGTCTTATGCAATGTCAACACTAGGAAAGAAGACCAAGGACTCACAAGAACACATTGCTCTGTCATGGTAAGTCCTGGCTTAGTGTAAAATTATCTCTGAAATTTAAAAAAATGGTAAAACAATAAAATACCATCTAGCATAGCTGAATTAAGAAAGGGGCTGGAGAGATGGCTCAGCGGTTAAGAGCACCAACTGCTCTTGGAGAGGACCCAGGTTCGATTTCCAGCACCCACATGGCAACTAAGAACTGTCTTAACTCCAGTTCCAGGGGAATCTGACACCCTCTTCTGACCTCCGCAGCACTGCACGACATGGGTTCACCTACTTACATGCAGACAGTACACTCATACGCATAAAATAAAATTTAAAAAAAAGATATGCTATAGAGAAAAAAAAATAACGGGGCTTTTGTGTTGTTGAGAGGACCATGTGTATTTTGGATCAAAGCTGAAGTCTTCTGTGAGTGACCTTAGTCATCAACACTCCTTTCCTTTTGTCTTCCTGCCGCAGAATTTGCCCCCCACCCCTTTTTCTTTTCAGAAAGGGTCTCCCAGCTGGCCTGGAACTCGCTATGCAGACTACGCTAACCTTGATCTCACAGAGAACCTTCTGCCTCTGATTCCCAAGTGCTGGGATTAAAGGCATGTGCCACCCTTCCTGACAGAATTTGGCATCTTTTTTTTTTTGGTCTTTTCGAGACAGGGTCTCCCTGTAGTCCCAGCTGTCCTGGAACTCACTCTGTAGACCAGGCTGGCCTTGAACTCACAAAGATCTGCCTGCCTCTGCCTCCTAAGTGCTAGGATTAAAGGCGTGCGCCACCGCCCGGCTAGAACTTGGCATCTTTAAACAACTCAAGTTACAAATAACAAAAGGCCTGAATTTCCCAACACAACAATCTCACTAAGAGACTTCACACCAGAAAGCTTGTACTCAATGTTTCATTTTTGTTTTTTTGTTTTAGAAAGGGTTTCACTATGTAATCCATGTTGGTCCAGACTGCCCTTTTTAAACATAGCCCAAATTTGCCATCTTCCTTCCTCAGCCTCCTATGTGTTGGAATTACAAACTACCACCATTATGCCTGACTTCTTTCTTTCTTCTTTTTTTTCTTTGTCTTTTTGAGACAGAGTCTCCCTGTAGCCCCAGCTGTCCTGGAACTCACTATGTAGACCAGGCTGGCCTTAACCTCACAGAGATCCACCTGCCTCTGCCTCCCAAGCACTGGGACTAAAGGCATGCACCACCATACCCAGCTCTGACTTCTTATAATTTGGGTTTTTTTTTTTGTTTTGTTTTTGTTTTTTTTTTGTCTTTTTGAGACAGGGTCTCCCTGTAGCTCTGGCTGTGACCAGGCTGGCCTTGAATTCACATAGATCTGTCTGCCTCTGCCTCCCGAGTGCTGGGATTAAAGGAGTGCGCCACCACACCAGGCCTGACTTCTTATAATTTTTAATAACAGCACTGTTTGTGATGACAAAAAGCTGACAACTCCAATATTCATTAAGAAGAAAGCATAAATTGTGAAACACCCATATATTAGGATACTATGAATGAACTATAGCACTATCTTGCAACACAGGTGAATCTCAAAACTATACCATCAAGAAGAGCAACTCCAAGACTGCACATTGTGTTTTAGTGGTGCTACATATTGAATCCAGGACTGGAATCTAGCAAGTGCTCTACCACTGAACCATACTCTCTGCCCATAAAGGTAATATGAAACATGAAAAACATACTTTATAGGGATATACAGAGGTAGGCTATTTAATTTCTGAATTTAAAAACATGTTATTTTATCATTTCATAAAATAATTATGATGCCGGGTGTTGTACACACACTTAATCCTAGCACTTGGAAAGCTCATGGCAGGTGTATCACTGTGAGTTTGAGGCCAGCCTGCTCTATACGTTCCAGGCTAATTGGGGACTACATAGTTAGACTCTACCTCAATAAATAAATAAATAAATAAATTAATTAATTAATTAAAAAGAAAACAAAAAAAGTACTGGGTTTGTTTCCCAACACCCATGGTAGCCACAGGCACTGCATGAAAATAGACATGCAGGCAAAACTCACACATAGAACAAAAAAAACTTAAAAAAAATTTTATTTAATTTTATTTCTGTATGTGTATGAATGTACTGTTTGCATGTAGGTTTGTGCACCCATGTCGTGCAATGTCGCGGAGGTCAGAAAAGGGTGTCAGATTCCCCTAGAACTGGAGTTCTCCTGGAATTGGAGTTTCAGATGGTTTTCGGCCACCATGTGGGTGCTGGGATCGAACCCAGGTCCTCTGTAAGAGCGATTGGCGCTCTTAACTGCTAGGCCATCTCTCCAGCCCAGAACAAAAAAAAATTTTTTTAAAGCTATTACCTATAGAGACTTAATATGCTCTTATAAATTCTACTTCAAAAATACTAGCTATATATTTGTGTCCTGGTTTCTTTTCTGTTGCTTTGATAAAACACTCTGAGACCAAAAGCAACTAAAGGAAGAAAGGATTTATTTGGCTTGTATTTCCAGGTCATGATCCACCACTGATGGAAATCAAGGCAGAAACCAAAGCAGGAAAATGAAGCCCCTTCCTCTTTGGCCCATACTTAGCTAGCTTTCTTATACAATGTAGGACCCATCAGCCAGGAGATAGTACCACCCACAATAGGCTAGGCCCTCCTACATCAATTAACAGCCAAGTTAATTAATTAATTAATTTATTTTTTTAATTTTTATTTATTTTTGTATGTGTATGAGCGTACTGTTTGCATGTAGGTCTGTGCACCCGTGTCGTGCAATGCCGCAGAGGTCAGAAGAGGGTCTCGGATTCCCCTGGAACTGGAGTTCTCCTGGAATTGGAATTACAGACGGTTCTCAGCCGCCATGTGGGTGCTGGGGATCAAACCCGAGTCCTCTGCAAGAGCAGTCAGTGCTCTTAACCGCTAGGCCATCTCTCCAGCCCGCCAAGTTAATTTATATAGGAAGGCCCAGAAGTGCTCACAGACAAACCTGATAAAGAAAACTACTCAATTGAGACTCCTTTTTCAGGTGATTCTAGGCAGTGACAAGCTGATAGTGATACCCTTTCTCTACATACACACACACACACACACACACACACACACACACACACCAAACAACCAAACAACCAAACAAACAAACAAACACCCCCATGGTCTCATTACGTAGATCTAGCTGGCCTGGAACTCACAGAGTTCTACTAGCCTCAGCTTCACAAGTACTGGGATTAAAGATGTATACCACTATGAAGAACTAAAATTACTATTTATTTTTTTTTAGTTAAGCAGCTGATAAAGGATTATGTTTACCTCTGGGGGTAAGAGACATGTTTGGTAAAATTCCAGTTTATTTTTACATTACACTTATTTATTTAGTGCATTTGTGTGTACATGTAGGTAAGTGGATGCATGAATGCCACAGTGTGCAGAAGACAACTTGCAGGAGTTGGTTCTCTCTTTCTACCATGTGGTTGGACAACTCTAGTTTCAGGCTTGGTGGCAAGCACCTTTAACTGCTAGGCTATCTTGATAGCCCATTTGAAACTTGTTTCACATTTCTTTTTGTGTATATGTTCGGGTGTTTATGGCGGGGGAGGGGGGGTGTCAAGCTCGGGTAGTCATGCTTCCCGGCAAGTACCTTTACCTGCTGAGGCATCTCACTGTCCTTTACCTGCTGAGCCATCTCACTGTCCTTTACCAGCTGAGTCATCTCACTGTCCTTTACCTGCTGAGCCATCTCACTGTCCTTTACTTGCTGAGTCATCTCACTGTCCTTTACCTGCTGAGTCATCTCACTGTCATTTACCAGCTGAGCCATCTCACTGGCCCATGTTCTGGTTCTTAAATTTGGCTTTGATTTATGATTCAAAACATATAATTTTAATATATATTAATTTATTTTTATTTTATTTATTTATGTGTATGAATGTATTGTTTGCATGCAGGTCTGTGCACCCGTGTTGGGCAATGCCGCGGAGGTCAGAAGAGGGTGTCAGATTCCCCTGGAACTGGAGTCCTCCTGGAATTGGAGTTACAGACGGTTCTCAGCCACCATGTAGGTGCTGGGGATCGAACCCGGGTCCTCTGCAAGAGCAGTTGGCGCTCTCAACCGCTAGGCCATCTCTCCAGCCCCACATATATTAATTTAAAAATTATGTCTGTTATGTGTGTGTATGTACATGTGTGTAAAATATCTGCAGAGGTCAGAAAAGGTTGACAGATCCTCTGGAGGCAGTTGTGAGCTATGGATATAAGTGCTGGGAACTGAACTTGGCCCTCTCCAAGAACAGTAGACTCTTTCTAATGCCTGACACATCTCTGCAGCCTCAATTTACACTTTTTTTTTTTTTTTTTTTAAAGACAGGGTCTCCCTGTAGCCCCAGCTGTCCTGGAATTTGTTCTGTAGACTAGGCTGGTGTTGAACTCACAAAGATCTGCCTGCCTCTGCCTCCCCAGTGCTAGGATTAAAGGTGTGCGCCACCAGGCTCGGCTAATTTACACCTATTTTTATATGTATTATCTATTCTAGTAAAAACACAAAGATTATTTTCCTGTTCCAGGAGCTGCTGAGTCTTGGATTTGGGCATAATGAAGTTGACTGCGTTCTCAGGCAGGCTCTTCCTCTTGTTCTGGGAATCTTCTGGACTTCAACCAGCAGTGATGTCCATGTGTTCTGATGATTGGTTGATAGTGAGAATGAAAAGAAAACCTTTTGATAATGAAACAGAAGTCCAAGCTGCTAACATCCACCTGGGAAGCAACTGCTCTGTAACCAAGACGCTGACCTTTAACTTTGTGTTTTCTTATCCTGTTGTTTCATGTGGGATCAATAAATCTATGTTCCAAGGAAATAATGTTTTCATATTATCTGAGATCAATTACAGATCAACACCGGTTATCACCCATAAATTCCAGGTGGTTTGCTTTGTGAAGAGGCTTAAGCGCCCATCTCTGGTGTCTTTTGGCTTGAATGGGTGTGGTGCAAGCAGTTTACACAGTAGATCTCAAGAAACAGAAGAACAGCCGCCTGTTTCCTCACAAAGTAAAAACTGCGTAGGTGTAGCAGTTCTAATATGAAGCAGCCAATAAATCCCTGGATCAAAAATGCCTGTGTTAAGGCCTTTATTCCATGAGATACAGAAGCAAGTAGCACATCCTAGTCTGGGACACCAGTTTTAGTAATGTTGCTCTGTCTATCCCAAGACCAGTATTGACACCTGTTACCTGTTTAAAAGCCTTCTGAAATTCTGGATAGGCTATATCTATAATGTCATATTTAAATGTTTAAAATGAGCTAATTCTAAATGAAAATTGGAACTTTGTATATGAAATCAAGTTCATAATTAAACCATTGCTGAAAAAAAAAACCCACAAAGATTAAAGGAACACCAGATGACCTTTCTGTCCAGGACATCCATGTATCTCAAATTTGATTTTTTTTTTTTTACCTGAAAGCATCTATCATAAGAATAATCATCGAGGGCTGAGCGTGGTGACACACACCTTTAATCCCATCACTGGGGAGGCAGAGACAGGTGGATCTCTGTGAGTTCAAGGCCAGCCTGGTCTACATAGTGAGTTTCAGGGATATAGGGAGACCCTGTCTCAAGAAGACAAAAAAAATAAATAAATAATAATCATCTAGGGGCTAGGGGCTAGAAAGAGATGGGTAGGCAGTTAAGAACATTGGCTGCTCTTACAGAGGACCCAGGTTCAGTTCCCAGTACCCATGTGGTACCTAACAACCATCCTTAACTCCAGTTCTAGGGGATCTGATGCCTTCTTCTGGTCTCCATGGCCACTGTACACATGGATGCACTTATGTACATATAGGCAAAACAATCACACATATAATATACAAATACATTTTTTTGGTTTTTTAAGACAGGGTCTTCCTGTAGCTCCAGCTGGACTGGAACCCACTACGTATACCAGGCTGGCCTTGAACTCACAAATATCCACCTGCTTTTCTGCCTCCCAAGTGCTGAGATCACAGGTGTGTGCCACCATGCACGACCTAAATTTTTTAATGTTAAAAAATGATACTCTAGGCTGGGCGTGATAGTGCACGCCTTTAATCTTAGCACTTGGGAGGCAGAAGCAGAGGCAGTAGGATCTCTGGGAGTTCCAGGCCAGCCTGGTCTGCAGAGTGAGTTCCAGGCCAGCTGAGGCTACAGGGAGATTCTGTCTCAAAAATACCAAAAAANGTGTCACCTGCATTTAAAGCAAGGTAGACCATGTTTCTTTTTCCTCTACCTCCTTCTACTCAGCACATTTACTGCACTCACCATCCCCAAGGCAGAAACACTGACACAAGGGCTCAAGCTTCTTCCCTGCAACTGCAGCTCCTATCTGACCCCTTGAGGACAGACATTTGGAGACAAGGGGAGATGAAAGTGGGGGAAGGGAGGGGACCTGCAGTTTCACACCCTTCCAACCTGACGCCACCAGGACTGGGATGGTGACAGGCCCTGACTAGGCGGTTCAGAGCAGCTGACTCTGTGGACAAAAAGCAGATAAACCGCACCAGGCCTCTTAATGAACCCAGCGCCAGCTTCAGATAAACTGTCGCCACTTACTCCTCCTGTCCCTCCTCTAGGAGGGACTCCACCCTGCTGCCAGGGGTTTGGAGCACAGCTGGGTCCCCAGTAGCAGATGCTCTCCAGAGAAGTTCTGGAGGGAACGAGACTGTAGGGCTCTGCTTTTAACTTTGTTTGATTTCTTTTAACTCCAGTTGAACCCAATCATGCAGGTTAAGAGGAGCCAGAAACTAGTAACTATCTGAAAACCACAGGTAAAAAGCACGGAGGATGATGCCAATCTCCACGAGCGAGCCTTGCTTTCTTGCTTTTGGCTGTTTTTCTCTTCATCTTGTTTCATCTCATGCATTCAATTCTACCCACAAGAAAGGGCTGTGTACCTCAAGGGGGCCAAATTCTGTTCATGAGGAAAGCAAGACCAAAATCTGGGAGTCTTGACTCCCATTCAGGAATATTTCGTTGTAATATTTTCCATGTAACTCAATAATTGGCTCATTTGTGTCCTGTTTTGTCCTTTGGAAGCCTGGCCCCGCAGGGGCTACGACTTGGCGGGGTCATCTGACTGTAAGTAACTGGGTTGAGCAGACTCAGGTCCATTTCTTCCAGACTTCATGCTATTAGGAAAGCCCCAGAGTTATATAAATATTAACTAATTAATATTCCTAAGGGTGCAAGCAAGCAAACCACTTTTTTTTTAATTAATTTTATTTATTTCTGTATGTGTATGAATGTACTGTCTGCATGCAGGTTTGTGCACCCGTGTTGTGCAATGCTGCGGAGGTCAGAAAGAGGGTCTCGGATTCCCGTGGAACTGGAGTTCTCCTGGAATCGGAGTTTCGGACGGTTCTCGGCCGTCATGTGGGTGCTGGGGATCGAGCCCGGGTCCTCTGCAAGAGTGGTCGGCACTCTTAACCGCTAGGCCATCTCTCCAGCCCCCTTTTATTTTCATATGTGTATGAATGTACTGTCTGCATGTAGGTTGGTGCATCCATGTCATGCAATGCTGCGGAGGTCAGAAGAGGATGTTGGACTCCCCTGGAAGTGGAGTTAAGGACAGTTTTCAGTTGCCATGTGGGTGCTGGGGATCGAACCTGGGTCCTCTGCAAGAGTAGTCAGCGCTCTTAACCGCTAGGCTATCTCTCCAGCCCCAGAATTTATCATTTTAAAATAATAAAATAAGGGTTGGAGAGATGGGTTAGTGGTCAGAAGCACATGGTAGCAACAATTCCAGTTCCAGGGGATATGATGCTTTCTTCTCTCGCCAGGCTGGGAGGCATGTTGCACTTATATACATGCGAGCAAAACATTATTACACATAAAATTTAAAAATAATAAAAATGAAATATTGAAAGAATATGTAAACACGGTTTAAATTGCCACAAAAGGATCATTTTTCTTTTGCCTAAGGGTAGCAGACAACTGCCTTCATCTTAGAAAAATGACATTATTGTACTTCTTAAAAACAATAACAACAGGGGCTGGAGAGATGGCCTAGCGGTTAAGAGCGCCGACAGCTCTTGCAGAATACCTGGGTTCGATCCCCAGCACCCACATGGCGGCCGAGAACCGTCTGAAAATCCAATTCTAGGAGAACTTCAGTTCCAGGGGAATCCGACACCCTCTTCTGACCTCCGTGGCATTGCACAACACGGGTGCACAGACTTGCATGCAGACAGTACATTCATACACATACAGAAATAAATAAAAATAAAAATAAAAAAACAGTAACAACAACAACAAAAAAAAAAACCTCACAAAAAAAAAGTAACAACAACGACAACAACAAAAGGAGGCTGGGCTAGGTATGGTGACACACAACCAATAATTCCAGAATTTTAAAAAACGGGACATGAGAATCAGGTGTTCAAGGTCATTCTCAGATATACAATAAGTTTAAGGCCAGGTGGGCTGCATAAGGCTGTCTCATAAAATAAAGAGAAACAAAACCAATAGGTCAGTCACAGCAGCACAGACCTATAACCTTTTTGAGAGGCTGAGGTTATAGGATCAGGTATTCAGGGCCATCCTCTGCTATATACAGCCTCAGTCACATGAGACCCTTGTCTCAAGAAATAACAACAACAAAAATCAAGCTAAGGAAAATAAGTAATTTTAATTTCCTTGTTATTAAAGATGCTAGAGCAGTTTTAAAATTTTTGACACCAAGAAAAATGGGGACAGGGGGATAAAGTACAAAAAAATAGCACTTTATGGTTAGCAGGCTAATAAGCAGAGAAGGGCAAATAGCTGGGGGCCTTCATCCTCTCCAGGCAGCATTTGGCCTCCCTAGCTTGAGTTGGCTGGAAGCCTCAGTCTCAGGGTTATTCCTATAAAATCCTTTTGGGCACCCTGGAAAAGAGTTTGAACAGCCATGTTCAACCTGTGGCCTGCAGATGGCATGTGTCCCAGGGTAGCTATGAATGCAGTCAAACACATTTGTAGATGATATCATGTTGCAGTGTCAGAAGGTTGGACATGACTGGTTTAGAACAAATGTTGAAACTTACTTCCTGAGCTCCTCCTCCAGTTCTTTGTTCTTTTCCTCTAGCTTCAGCTTGGCTTGTTTTACAGCCTCCAATTCCCCCTGCAGTACATCTTTCTCACAGGTCAGCTCATCCACTTTTGCTATTAAATCATTCTTCACTACATTCAAAGCATTTCTAAGAGACACATATTTCAAGTGCATCATTACAAATAAATATACCCCCCCCAAAAAACCAAATATACTTTCTGTCTTTGAACTATTCCTTTGTAGACCAATCAAAGTAACTTTCTAATCATAAAGCTGAGAAACTGAATACTTCAAGACATGCTACCTGATGCTTTTTATATACAAGGGTCAAAAGAACACAAAGCAATAGTTTTTACTCTTCCATAATTCCCAAGAAAATAATGGGTAAAACACGACATACCACCAATAAATAAAGTCAGCATTAAGAAAAATTAAACTTAAAAAATAGGTTTTTTTTGGTCTTTTCGAGACAGGGTCTCCTTGCAGCTCCAGCTGTCCCGGAACTCACTCTATAGACCAGGCTGGCCTTGAAATCACAAAGATCTGCTTGCCTTTATGCGCAGCCACGCCCGGCTTAAAAAATAGCTTTCTAAAGCTACTAGTATTATAAGTTCTGAAAAGGTATGACTCAACAATATAGTCAAATCACTCCTTGAAGTCCCCTTTAGTAACTAATGATAAATGAGTTTAAATCAGAAAGAAAATGAAATTAAAAAAAAAAAAAAGATCCAGTATGTTTGGCTATGGTATGTATAAACTCGTTTACAGCTAGCTGCATTCTATATGGACATACTCACTTATTTCAAAATTGCACTGACACAGGAAATTGACAAGTGGGCCAGTCTGCTTCTTTACATGTCAAAGGATCTATTTCATTAAACAATGCCCTAACATGTTGCTTGAAGACCTTAAGACTACAAACTGCACCCCAGAATATAGGAGAGCTCTACAGAAGAGGCTGGGTAAATAATGAAACATTTACATAGAAATATAAGAAACCCAAAGAAAAAAGAATAGGAAAAAGGCACACCTAAGAGGAAAAAAGAGGTGCAGGACACATCTAGAATATTGAAAGAAAGGCACAGATACTTGTAGAGTGGAAAGGAAAAGAAAAATCTATGCTTCTACAAAAACCAGTGCAACAAGATTTAACCTATGAGGGTAAAGTAGGGCTCATTACCGTGTGTGTGTGTGTGTGTGCGTGTGTGTGTGCGTGTGTGTGAACATGCGCACGCACACACACACAGAGAAGAGAATTATGGAGACAGCCCAGCACTGTATTAAGCTAATATACATCACTGACTTGAACAAGGAGAAAATTTATTATCTTTTATTCCTTGTTCAACTTTCATACTTACTTGGTTTCTAGCAGTTGTGTATTCTCTAGTATGAGATTTTCAACTTCACGACCCATTCCTACCAAAAGAAAAATGAAAAGACCTTAAGAATAAATTTATCAAAACTTTAAGTTATATTCATAAGTTTTCTTTTTATCTGACATTTAACCTTATTTTGTCTACTTAATTGATATATCTATTGAATGAATTATAAAATTGTAAAGTCATCACAGACTAAAGCTAAAGATTTTCTCTGCTAATCTTTTTGTTGTTACTTGTTTTGTTAGAGACAGGATCTTGTTATGTTGCTCAGGTTGCTTCAAACTCCAGGGCCCAGGTGATTCTCCTACCTCATCTTGCCAACTAGCTGTTCTAGCAGATGGAAGCAACAGCAGCTCTTGTTGGCAACTTATTTACTTCTATTTGTCTCCATTTTGTCTCTCATAGATAATATTTCAAAAGATCAAGACTTTTCTGCTGGGTATTCTAAGTAGTATTTAAAGGAAAGGAAAAAACAATGGCAGTAATATGGATCAGACACTGTTTCTAAATCATAGCCACTAGTTAGGCTTCTGAATAAAAAGTAGGTCTGATTAATAAGATTAAGCACAAATAAGGCCAAACACAGAACCCCAAGGCAGGTGAAACCTTACCAAAGAAATTATGGTCTTAAAGCCCATGCATTCCATGTAAAGCGAAAACAAAGAACAAGAAATGTTTTATGTAAGAAACAGCATGAAAACAGATTTTTAATCTTTAAAGTTCTATGCATGATATGAAAAACATCAGGATTCACAATGTTATGATTCAATGTATGATGATGTACAAAAATGCAGAAATAAAAATGATTTCCTTCATTCACAAGGAAACTCACTGGCATACTTAAAAATGCTTTACCAATTCTTCCTCACAATAAAATTGGGTATAATATTGAAAAACTCCATATCAATAATACAAAGTATCCTACAAAGTGCCACAAATGAAATAATATCCAGCTGTCACTTTCTAGAATTGTGTTTAATATTTTAATGAGTACTATAAGGTAGTACACAGATTATTTAATGTAAGATCTAATACAGCAGCCTTTAGGGAATATACAGCTACTTGCTTCTCATAAGACACTGAAGAAATAAAATGACTCAACAAAGAACAGTGAAGGAGGGAAAAAACAGAAACAAAACAAAACCCAAAAATCCCACCCCAAGAAAAAAAAAGCAAAAATCACCCACTCATCCCAAGAATCATGAGGTAATGTTGGGAAATGACATACATTAGGAGAACAACATTTGTAACTCAGGAAAATATTTCTGAAGAAAACTAGGTAAGGCTTAAAATAAGTTAATATACAAAATGATTTTGAAATTATTTAAAACAAATAAAAACAACCTGGGAATGTTAAAATTTTAATGCTGACATATGGATTCTTATTTTGTTTCAATTGCTTTTTTTGAGTATTCTCAAAACTCAGAATAGTACCATATTCAATTATTTATGTATTGACCACAAAGGGGGGGAGGACTGGAAATTTTCAAATTCTAGCTCCAAAATGACGCAAAAATATTTGCCTTAAATATAGTAGTAGCTTTTCAATAAAGCTACAGAGACAGAAAAACATAGTCTAGAGCAGTTAGAAAGCTTATGTGATGACTGCGACTACTATGAACTCTCATTTAGAAATATAAAAGCTAAAAATATATGCAGAGGAAAAAAAGCTGAGCAGAGAGAGAGAGAGAGAGAGAGAGAGAGAGAGAGAGAGAAAGCACTGAATGAGAACAGCAGCCAAGAACACCTAGCATAAAAAGCAGTAACATGAAAGAATTTAAAAGCATACACACCAGAATATTCCCCTGGTGAGCAGCCCAAGAGAAAAACGAATAAGAAACTCAATTAGATTCTGTTCTGAAAGCAAGAACGAAACCCATTTATTTTAAAATGAGAGATGCAACAAAGAAACTGAACCAATATAGAGAAACCATTAACTAAATACAGCCAAGTTGTAAATATTATAAAAAGAAAAAAAATTGAAATAGGTACTTGTAAAAAACATATCCTTTAATTCTAAAACTTTATATTAAACATACACATAAACACTAAAGAATTTTCTTAAAATGTAGTATATAAGCAGGATTTTTCAAAATTTTCATTTGGAAGTACATAAGAAAAACTAACTTATTAGAGCCTGGATTGGTGGTGCATGCCTTTAATTCCAGTACTCCAAAGCAGAGGCAGAAGGAGGCAGATCTCTGTGAGTTTAAGACCAGCCTGGTCTACACAGTGAGCTTCAAGCTAGCCAAGGCAACAAAGCAATATCATCTCAAAAATAAAGATAAAAATAAAAAAGAGGCTTGAGAGATGGCTCGGCATTTAAAAGCACTGCTTGCTGTTGCTTAGGACCTGAGTTTAATTCTTAGGACCCACATGAGAGCTAACACCTGGCTAACTCCAGTTTCAAGGGATCTCACACCCTCTTCAGACTTCTGTGGGCATTGCATGGCATGGGTGCACTTACCTACATTCAGGCAATACACTCATACACATAAAATAATAATATTTTTAAGCCGGGCGTGGTGGCACACACCTTTAATCCTAGCACTTGGAAGGCAGAGGCAGGTGGATCTTTGTGAGTTCAAGGCCAGCCTGGTCTACAGAGTGAGTTCCAGGACTGCTGGGGCTACAAGGAGACCCTGTCTCGAAAAGACCAAAAAAAAAAATTTTTTTTTTAATTAAAAAACTAATAAAGGGTTGGAGAGATGGCCTAGCGGTTAAGAGTGCCAACTGCTCTTGCAGAGGACCCGGGTTTGATCCCCAGCACCCACATAGCAGCTGAGAACCGTCTTCAACTCCAGTCCCAGGGGAATCCAACACCCTCTTCTGACCTCTGAAACACTGCATGACACAGGTGCACAAACCTACATGCAGACAGTACATTCATACACATAAAAAATAAATAAAAGAAAACAACTAATAAAAATCCAACTTGATGTGACCTCAACTCTATTCAAGACAAGGTATAAACTTAAGTCTAATACACTTATAAACTTTACTAAATATAAGCAAAATCAAAATAAATTAATAAAAACACCACCCTGCTTTGTAGATTTTTAAAACTGCCTGAGTTTCATTTGGAGTTTAGAACTGCTAACCTAGGTCCACAAAAGAGCATCAGAGTTATCTGCAATTCCAGTTCATCTGGTTGTATATATTCTTCTAAAAGTGCACTGCCCTCTTGGAAAATTCTCCTGTAAAAGACTTCTAATCTCAAAAAGTAAAGAATCACAGGTTTAAAAATGAAGTAAAAATGTTTAAGACTATTTAACAACTCCATTCATTTAAAATGTTGCTCTGAAATGCCAGAGAGCATTACCAAAGGCCACTAAAGCAATACAGCAAAATATTGGTCTCCCTGAGACAAGCAAGACCCCTCCATCAATATCAGTTACACCTCAACAGCCTGGAGATACTGTGCAACAGTGGCAGCCAAGTGTCTATATATATCCCAAATCTAATTGGCTATTAGCTCTCTCCTTGGAGGAATAACTCACAGCGGATGCCACAAGCTTATGTCCTCTAGTGGTTAGGAGATGTTATAAGCCACAATAAGAACTTGTCACCCTTTATAGAGAAATCACAGTTTGCAGATTAGCATACCATCCAAGCATCTGTGTCTATGCTCACAGCTTAGCTTGACATAATAATTAGTACTGCTTAAATGCCTGTACATCCAATTGCTTGTGCTTTGTTTGTATGACTAAAAAGGTACCACTGGAAAAGCTGTCAACCCATGAAGGGAAACAACCTGAATAGACTGGAGTCCAAAATGACAACTCCAAAGAAAGTAGACTGTTTTCTTCTCACCCACTTGTGCCCCTTTCCCAAAGCCCAGGGAACAAACTGCAGAAGAGGAGGCGTGGTAGAATGTAAGGGCTGCGGAGAGATAAGGGTGAATCATGAGACTACAGCAATATAGTCTGGACTCCTAATTGATCAACATGCCTGTGCCTGTGCATACAAGCTTCTCCAACTGGACTATGGGAACCTTGGGTTGTTCAAAATTTGGACATAGATACTTGCAAAATGCACCAATTACCTAATTGTATGGCAAACTGAGCAACATCAATGTTATCTGGAAACAACTGTGTTATTATATTGTAGAATCCCTTAAAAATAAACAAATAATAATAATTAAAAAATAAATAAAATAAATAAAATAAAATAAATAAAATGTTGTCCTGGGGCTGGAGATATGGCTCAGCAGTTAAGAGTGCTGACTTCTTGCAGAGGACCTGGGTTCGATTCCCAGCACCCACATGGCGGCTAAGGACCATCTTAACTCCAGTTCCAGGGGAATCTGACACCCTCTTCTGACCTCCACAGCATTGCACAACACTGGTGCACCAACCTACATGCAGATAGTACACTCACATAAAAAAAAAAATTTTTTTTAACATAAATGTAGTACTAAATGCAACAGTGAGGAAAAAAAAAATGGTAGATGTGCTAGACACACTGAACTTATACTCTATCCAGGAAAACTAGTACCAAAAAATTTTTTTTGGTGGGGGTCTTTTTTAAGTCAGGGTCTTCCTGCAGCCCCAGGTGGCCTGGAACTTGGTATGTAGACCAGGCTGGTCTTGAACTCACAGACATCCGCCTACCTCTGCCTCCTGAGTGCTGGGATTAAAGGCATGTGCCACCATACCTGGCCCCCCATTTTTTTTTAAATAGTAAAATACAAAGAGTGGCATAATAAAATTTACTGCTATGGGAATATAATATAGGGAACAACAAAGCTTTAGCTGGGAGATCAAAGCAGAATTTCTGGAGAGCACATCATTTAAGCAAAGGCAAGAAATGTACACTAATATTTAAGGAAGAGAACAAACAGGCCCTGAGGAATGGATATGAGGGGAGTGATAGTGATCTCTAAGACAGAGAGATGAATGGATGGAAGGTATTCATTAACCAGGATCAAAACTGTTGCTACAAGAATAGTCTTGGGGGTCAGACAATAAAGATGATGACCTGAGCTCTGGGCATGTCAAATGTAGAGCCATACGAATCTTCTCAGGAGTAATAGGCAGTTTATTAATAACAGTCTGGGACCTTGAGAAACCATCTAGGATGGAGTTTAAAAGCAAAACATGCCATGTGTGATGGCACACGCCTTTAATCCTAGCACTCAGGAGGTAGAGTCAGGCGGATCTTTGTGAGTTCTAGGCCAGCCTGGTCTACATAGTGAGTTTCAGGACAGCTGGGGATACAAGGAGACCCTGTCTCAAAAAGACATACATACATACATACATACATACATAAGTTATACTCAAAATACAGTGAAATTTACTGTGTGTAAATCTCAATTCAATATAAACATATTTAAAAATAAATTGTAGCTGGGCGTGGTGGTACACGCCTTTAATCCTATCAGTTAGGAGGCAGAGGCAGGCGGATCTCTGTGAGTTCAAGACCAGCCTGGTCTACAGAGTGAGTAGGCCAGCTGGGGCTACAGGGAGACCCTGTCTCAAAAAAAACCTAAATTAATAAATAAATAAAATTTAAATACTCCCAACATTATTTTTATATCTGTTCCTAAATATTGCTAGGGAGTCAGTTTCCTAAGCCAATCAAAAATTTTTCAGCAGCCACAGTGGGACATGCCTTTAATGCCAGTACTCAGGACACAGAGGCAAGGGGATCTCTGTGAGTTCCTGGTCAGCTGGGAGACCCAGTCTCAAAAATCAAAAATAAAGAAACAAACAACAAAAAAGAAGCTTTTGAAAATCTCTATTTTTATACTTATATGTTTTTAATTAATTATACATTTAAAAAAGGTCCTTTTAAAATTTTGATTTGCAGGGCTGTCATAACAGCTCAGAGAATAAAGGTACTTGCCACTAAGCCCGATGACTTGAGTTTGATCCATTTGCTTCTGCCTTGTGAGTACAAGGATTAAAGGTATGTATTACCCTGGCTTCTGTTTTATTTTTTTTATTTGTTTATATTTGTGTGTATGAGTGTTTTGCCTGCCTATATGGCAGTATACAATGCCCAGGGAGACCAAAAGAAGGCATCAAACCCCCTAGAACTAGAATTACAGATGGTTGTTAGCCACAATGTGGGTGCTGGGAATTGAACCCAGGTCCTTTGCAAGAGCACCCAGTACTCTTAACCACAGAGCCATCTCTCCAGGCCCAATAACTATTCTTTCTGAGGCTTGAGAAAAACAATTCGTGCAATTCTTCCAAAGTTTTCTTTTTGTATGTGTGTGTGTGTGTGTGTGTGTCTTTTTGAGACAGGGTCCCCTATAGTCCCAGCTGTCCTGGAACTTGCACTCTATAGACCAGGCTGACCTTGAACTCACAAAAATCCGCCTGCCTCTGCCTCTGGAGTGCTACACCTTTAATCCAGGTATGCACCAACACACCCGGCTAATTCTTCCAAAGTTTTACTTAAGATTTTAATGAAATAGCTAAATTTGTACAATTTAAAATCTTGATAAATAGATATATGTTTATATAGGACTTTTATGTGAGAAGGGAATGCCTGTTTTGGGATTTTTGAAGTAGGGTCTGACTATCTAACTCAGGCTGGCCTTTCATGGTCTACCTGCCTCAGCCCCTAAGGGCTGGAATTAGAGGCATGTGATTTAAGATAAAACAAAAACACAACTTTACAATGTCTATCACATAAATTGGCAATCGATAAATTTAACAAATTAATGTAAGAATGTCACTCCATACTATATTCACTAGAATTGAAAAGCACAACTTTGTGAAGCCTGGTATCTATCCAAAGCAAAAATTTTTTAATTCTATACAGCTTTCAATTTCTACACTGTCTTAAACTACAAGAAAGACCTCAAAACTAATTCGCACGAACCACGATTACATAATTCTTGCTGAAAGGAACCTTAAGAGATCACTTATGAGTGGTTAGTAAAAGGAACAGGTGTCAATTATTTTTTTTT
>VZQC01009231.1:1127413-1173201 GCA_009823505.1 Rhizomys pruinosus
AAAAAAAAAAAAAAGAAACAAGACTGCCTCTTCCTTAATAATTTTTCTAGCTTTACTGAGGTATAACTGATAAATTAAAAATGGTACATGGTTAATGTTTTGATGCATAACTACATTTGATCACCATAATCAAGCCAATGAACATATGAAGCACTCACGTAGTAAACTTGTATGTGTATGTGAACTATCAAGAAAAAAAAAAAAAGCAAACTGCAGAAAAAATGCTTAGCCTTTTTATATTATTTGGCTGTTTGAGATGGGGTCTCATTGTATATCCCTGGCTGGCCTAAAATCAGGCTGGCCTGAAATGCAGAGATTCGCCTACCTCTCTCTGGGACTAAAGACATATACCACCACCATAAACAGGCATATTTATCTTAAAAAGACATAAATTATAAATACATAATCAAAGCAGGGCGTGGCGGCACACACCTTTAATACTAGGCAGAGGCAGGTGGATCTCTGTGAGTTCAAGGCCTACATGGTCTACATAGTGAGCTCCAGACCAGCTGGGACTAAAGGGAGACCCTGACTCAAAAAGACATAAATAAATAAATAAATAAATAAATAAATAAATAAATAAACAAACAAACAAACAATAAGCACATGTAAAATGAAATGGGCAGAACCCAAGCTTGTAATTTTAAGTACTCAGAAAGCTAAGGCAAAGGCCTGTCAGGGCTACATAATGAGTTCAAGGCCAGTCTGGGCAACTGAGACACTATCTAAAAAACTGAAAACTTTAAAAGGGGACTATATATATAGCTTAGTGGTGGAGTACCTGACAAACATACACACACAAGGCCCCATGTTCAGTTCCCAGGACCATGGGGGCAAAGAAAAGAAAAAAGAAAAGGAGAGGGGGGGAAGAGGGGAGGGGGGAGAGGCAAGAAGAGGGGAGAAGGAAAAGAGCAGGGAAGGGGAGGGGAGGGGAGGAGAATTATTAAATGAGGATATATGTAAGGAAAAAAGATCCATAAACAAAAATTGCAACTACAGAACAAATTTCTTATGCAATGTCACAAGCAAAAGTAACACAAAATCACAATGCAGACCTGATTTTTGTGCTAAAATTCTATTTTTAATTTCTCCTACAGTATAAATTTTAGTCCAAAAGTTTTATTTTAACTTTAGATATTTTAAAATTGGTAACACATTTCGTAAGAGGAACCTAATTATAGACAATAATATGAAATTAAACTACTATCAAGCATCAAGCCTATTAAAAAAAGCTTACAAAGAAAGAGGAACAATTTCAGAACTTAACCACACATGAAGGAAGATGGAAAATTCTCCCAAAAAGAATGCTGGCTCTGTTTAGGAGTTTCCTGCTCTGTATGCTAAGCACATCCCCTGAAGAATGCACAACACACTGACCACTGCCTTTACATACCAAACTCTGCCAACATACCAAACTCTGCCAACAAAAGTTTCTCACAGTAGTTCTATGAAAGTATTTCAAATCTTTCAAATAGAACTCTTAAATTTTCTCTTAAGTAGGTACCAATCCAACTGCCTTTTAGTTACTTTAAATTGTTTTTCTCAGATCTAAAAGTTACATCTTGCTAACAGTCAATATCCCAGAATATACTCAAAAAGAAATAACTTTTGGGGGAGTCTGTGTATATAAACAATGTATATTACCCTAGTCATAGAATTTTCATGCTGTTTTTTTAGACCTTGGTTGGCTATTCACTACCACACTGTTCATAACAGCAAAGATGGCCTCTGTACTGAGGGGTCAGTTCCTCACAGTGTCTGCAAAGTGGGCACTGTGTTCCCATTCCCCTTAGCTGGGCTGCGTGGTCCCTGTTCGCCACAAAAGGAAAGCTTCCTACAGCTTTTTTTGTTTTCGTTTTTGTTTTTTCCCTTTTTTTGAGACAGCATCTCCCAGTAGCCCCAGCCAGCTGGAACTCGATACATAGACAGGGCTAGACTCAATCTCTTGCTGCCTCACCCTCCCAAGTGCTGAGATTAAAGGCATGTACCACCATCCCCAGTCTTAGGCATTTGTCTTTAGAGATAAGGTCTTACAGGGCTCCAGAGATCACCCTTTTTTCAGATGGTAAGGCAGGGTTTTACTCTGTAGCCTAGACTGTCTTGGAACAAGTTATGTAACCTAGGTTAGCCTCAAACTCCTTGCAAATTTCCTGCTTCAGCCTTCCTTAGCTGGAATTGTAGCTACATGTAGTCATGCCTGACTATCTCTACTCAGAGTACTTTTTTTTGAAGGGGGAGGGAGGAGACAGGACCTCACTATGTAGTCCAGCTGTGAACTAGAACTTGCTATGTAGACCATTCCAGGTTGGCCTCCATCTTGTAGAGATCTGCCTGCCAGTGCCCCAAGTGCTGTGCTGGGATTAAAAGTATGCACCACTTTTAGTACATTGATTTATTACATTCATCACTTATTTGCTGATTTGCTCTAGAACAAAATATACTCTAATGAATTAACACCAAGCCTTTTTGGCTAAATACAATGCATCTTTATATAACACTTTTATGAAGTGATTTTTGAGGAAGAAAAAAAATGTATCGGTTTATATTTAAGGGTAAAATAATAATTAGGCAGAGTGGGCACACCTACTACCTTGGGGCGGGGGCTGAGGCAGGAGAACTGCCTTGATGAAGTTCATGGTCAACCTGGGCTTCAAAGTGAGATACTGCCTAAAAAAAATAGTTAATATAGGGGGCTGGAGAGATGGCTCAGAGGTTAAGAGCACTGGCTGTTGTTGCAGAGGACCTGGGTTCAAATCCCAGCACCCACATGGCAGTTAACAACTGTCTGCACCTCCAATCCCAAGGGATACAACACCTTCTTCTGTCCTCTGCAAGGAATGCATGGCATGGGTGTACTTATATACATGTAGGCAATATACACATACACAGAAAATAAAAATAATAAATAAAATATTTTTTAAAGTAATTAATATAATTATAATAAAGGGAAACCATACTAAATTGTCAAGTTCCCAATAGTAAACAAAGGATTTTAGGTAATCTCCAATTAAGAAAACAACATTGGGCTGGAGCGATGGCCTAGTGGTTAAGAGCGCCGACCGCTCTTGCAGAGGACCTGGGTTCGATCCCCAGCACCCACATGGCGGCTGGGAGCCATCTGAAACTCCAATTCCAGGAGAACTCCAGTTCCGGGGGATTCCGACGCCCTCTTCTGACCTCCGCGGCATTGCACGTCACGGGTGCACAGACTTGCATGCAGACAGTACATTCATACACATACGGAAATAAATTAAAAAAAAAAAAAACACTTAAAAAAAAAAGAAAACACCATTAAGGACCAGCTGAGTAGTGCACACCAGAACCCAGAACTTAGGAAGCAGAGGCAAAGGTGGGCAAACCTCTGTGAGTCAAAGGTCAATCTGAACTGTATGAGTTTTGGGCATTTCAGGCAGCCAGGACTATGTAGTAAGATTCTGTCTCAAAAGAAAAAAGAAGCCAGGGGGCTGGAGAGATGGCTCAGCAGTTAAGAGCACCGACTGCTCTTGCAGAGGACCCGGTTCGATCCCCAACACCCACATGGTGGCTAAGAACCTTCTTTAACTCCAGTTCCAGGGGAATCCGACACCCTCTTCTGACCTCTGCGGCATTGCATGACATGGGTGCACCAACCTACATGCAGACAATATACTCATACGCATAAAAAATAATTTTAAAAAATTAAAAAAATTTTAAAAAAAAGAAAAGAAAAAAGAAGCCAGGTGCGGTGGCGCACGCCTTTGATCCCAGCACTCCGGAGGCAGAGGCAGGCAGATCTTTGTGAGTTCAAAGCCAGCCTGGTCTACAGAGTGAGCTCCAGGACAGCTGGGGCTACAGGGAGACCCTGTCTTGAAAAGACAAAACAAAACAAAACAAAAAAAGAAGCGCCAGCATGATGGTGTATGCCGCCTTTAATTCCACCACTCAGGAGGCAGAGCTTTTAATTCCACCACCCAGGAAGCAGGGGCCTCTCTGAGTTCAAGGCCAGCCTGGTCTATATAATGAGTTCCAGGACAGCTGGGGCTACAGGGAGACCCTGTCTCAAAAAAAAGACCAATCTGGGTGTGGTGGTGCATGCCTTTAATCCGAGCACTTGGGAGGCAGAAGCAGGTGGATCAAGGTCTGCCTGGTTTACATAGTAGCTCCAGGCCAGCTGGGACTAAAGGAGACCCTGTCTCAAATTTAAAAAAAAAAAAAAAAAAAAAAAAGGAGGGAGGGAGGGATGGGAGAATGGATGGGAGAGAGGGAGGGAGGAGAGAGGGGAAAAGAAAAGATGGGACTGGAAAGACAGCTTAGTGATTAAGGGGACTTGGGTTCAGTTTGCTCTACACTGGGCAATTCAAAACTGCCTGTATCTCCAGTTCCAGGGGGAATCCAACAACTTCTGGACTCTGCAGGGACTGCATTCATACACATAAAATAAAAATAAATGAGTCAAGGGGCTGGAAAGATGGCTCAGTGGTTAAGAACACTGGCTGCTCTTGCAGAAGACCCAGGTTCGAATCCCAGCAGCCACATGGTGGCTAACAACCGCTCATAACTCCAGTTCCTAGGGGATCCAACACCTTCTGTGGGCACTGCACAACACGGGTGAACTTATATATATATTATATACATATATAATATATATAATATATATACAGGCAATATACTCATATACATAAAAATAATAAAACATTTTTTCAAAATAAAAGAAACTGAGTCAAAAATTTTTAAAGAAATAAAAACAACATAAACTAGGCCTGGTAGTATGCACCTATAATCTCAGCTACTTGGGAGACTATGGCAAAAGGATCATAAATTCAAGCCCAGTCTGGGCTACAGAGTAAATTCAAAGCTAGCCTGAGAATTTATTAAGACTCTCTCTCAAAATAAAAAGTAAAAAAGATTAGGGATACATCTCAGCTAGAAGACTGCTTGCCTAGCATGCTTAAGACCCTGAGTTGAGGACTAACAAGATGTCTCAGTGGGCAGAAATACTTGCAAGACAAGCCTGACAACCCAAGCTAAATCCCTGGAACCAACACTGGAAGGAGTAACTGGATTCCCCAAAAGTTATCTTCTGACCTCCTCAAGTGTGCTCCCCTTTCTGCTCACAAAAATAATAAAAATAAATTTAAAAATGAAATTAAAACTTCTGGATATAGGGTAAGTTAAAAAAAAAAAAAGTCACCTTACCCCAAATTCACATTACATAAATGAAATAAAACAGAAAGAAATTCTTATCATAAGTATACCAAACAAAATGTAAAAATACTTGGTTTTGTTTTCCTATAGAACTTGAAATTGATTGATTAGTAAAAACACATTTTGGAAGAGGTCACCTCCAATTAAAAAAAGAGACATATCAACCTTTAAAATTAAAATGTGGGGCTGGAGAGATGGCTCAGCAGTTAAGAGCACCGACTACTCTTACAGAGGACAATTCCCAGTACCCACTTGGCGGCCAAGAACCGCCTTTAAGCCAGGCATGGTGGTGCAAGCCTTTAATCCTAGCAGAGGCAGAGGCAGGCAGATCTTTGTGAGTTCAAGTCCAGCCTGGTCTGCAGAGTGAGTTCCAGGCCAGCTGGGGCTATAGGGAGACCCCCTGTGTCAAAAAAAAAAAATTAAAAAAAAAACTTTTTTTTAAATTAAAATGTATATGAACTACTATATTTAAATTTTTTCACATTTTATTATTTGTTTGTGTGTGTGTGTGTGTGTGTGTGTGTGTGTGTGTGTAAGTCAGAGGAGAATCTACAGAAGTTGGCTCTGTTCTCCTACCATGTGGGTTCCTAGGGATCAAACTAAATCCAGGGGGTTGGTAGCCAGCACCTTTACCCACATAGCTATAAAGAGCCCTAAACTATTACCTATCCTTTAGTTTTCTACTACTTCTATCTGGATAAGAAACCTTAGAAAATGTAAACTGAAAAAAAATTAAACTCAATTTTCAACAAAATAAAGCTTACCTTCAGGCTGGTATGAGAACGTGGTTGGCTTAGTTCCTGAAATTTCCATTGCTCTGATCCTGGGGTCTCACTTCCTTTCTGAGTGTCAGGAGTAAGCAATCCATCTCCAGCAGGTAATGGGAAAATCCCTAATGATATAGGTCGTTCTTTTCTATTTGGAAGGGGGAAAAATTAAATATTAATATATTTTTAGTTTTTGTCATGATTCTATGTTATAAGCCTGAGCTGGGAACAGGCCCATAATCCCAGTTACTTCCGAGCATGATGCATGATGCAGAAGATCACAAGATCAAGGCCTACCTCTACTACAGAAAGCAGTTGGTGATCTGGTCTGGTGGCACATGCAGAAGAGCATGTAGGTAGGGCTGGCAGTCCTAAGGAATAGCTGATGGCAACCTTCCCAACCCCTCTCCTAGATTTTCCATATCCTCAAGCTACAATTTCTGAATATTTTTAGGTTAGGCTTTTTCTGTCTAGAGGAAAAATCAATATACTCTTTGAACCAGGGATACCAATTAAGTGGTAAAAACTCAAAAGGTTTTTTTCCCCTCTAAATTATGAAGGCACTGGTGGTTTGTTTTCGTTGTTGTTGTGTTGGTGTCTAGGGCCTCACACTTGATACGCAGTGTGCTACCATTGAGCTAGATCCCCAGGCCAAACTCTACTTTTCTTTTTTTTTTAACTTTATTTATTTCTGTATGTGTATGAATGTACTGTCTGCATGCAAGTCTGTGCACCCGTGTCGTGCAATGCCGCGGAGGTCAGAAGAGGGTGTTGGATTCCCCTGGAACTGGAGTTCTCCTGGAATTGGAGTTTCAGACGGTTCTCGGCCGCCATGTGGGTGTGGGGAACGAACCCAGGTCCTCTGTAAGAGCGGTCGGCGCTCTTAACCGCTAGGCCATCTCTCCAGCCCCAAACTCTACTGTTCTATGGATCATATTCTATCTCTATCAGTTCCTTTAGGGACAGTACATATGAGAAAACCATCCCCAGCTTTTCCTAACAAGGAGGCCAAAATATTCTGTAAAAAAATTATTGATGGACTTGTGGGCGGGAACCGGGGTCGCAGGGGAGACGCCATAACGCGCCAGGCCAGTAGGATCGAAAGGTTATTCCTGGACAAACTGTCAGCCCATGAAAGGAAACAGCCAGAATTGACCAGAGTCCAAGTCAACAGCTCCAGAGAGAGTGGACTGTTTTACCTCTCATCCACCTGTGCCCCTTTTCTAAGCCTAGGGAACAACCTGCGGAAGAGGGGGCGTGGTAGAATGTAAGGGCTGCGATTGGGGTGAATGGTGAAACTACAGCAATGTAGTCTGGACACTCATTTGATCAACTTGATTGAACAAACAACCTGTCACCCCCCACTGGATGGTGGGGCTGTAGGTGTTTGGGCACAACAGCCTGCAGATAGGTTTTGCATGAAGGATGCTTGTACTCATGGATTATCACTTATAGCTAAAAATGAAAAAAAAAAAACTGAGAGAAAGATGCAGGACAGTTATGGCAGAATGCATGATCTGGGATGGGGTGGGGTGAGGGGAAGTTAAGGCAGGAAGACAGAGTTGGTTACCAACTTGGGCTATATAGTCTGCTAGGCCAATCTTGGTTAAATAGCAAGTGTTTGTCTAGAGCTGGGAAGGTTCAGCAAGCAATGGGCCTAGCTGCCAAGTCTGAGAAGCTGAGTTTGATCTCAAGGATCAAAATGGTGGAAAGTGAGAAATGATTCCTGCAAGCTATCCTCTGACCTATATGTTCATTCCATGTCGCACACTTGTATATGCACACAGACACAAAACACAAACACCGCTAACACCACCCCCGCCAATTAGACCTGTATCGATAATGGAAATAGGGAAATATGTTGGTTACTAAAAGACCTTGATCCATATGTTGTCCGTAAATACGGATATCACATTCCTTTAGCCTTTGGGATCCCTGTGTTGCTGTAAAGCAGGAATGAAAGCATTCCTGTAACCTTTGTGACCACATGTTACCTGTAAACCAGATTCCGTAAAGCTTGTACTGTCACAAGGGGTAAAGAAAACCTAAAGACTCAGTCAGGCGGGCTGACTCCCTGTATGGAGGACTGCCTGATGGGTCAGCCAAGCTTCTGTGAAAATAAACTCCTCCTTCACCTAACTTTTTTTTGATCTCATGAGTGTTTCAACAACATCCTCAAAAATAATTTTTTTTACCTAGATAAGGAAAGAAGGTTTGGGTGTTTGTCTGGTTCTGACTTAAAACTACTACCTTCTAAGACTAGTTACAGTTATATTATGAAGTAATAATAAAATTCTATATGAGAAGCCTGGATCAGGGTTTTACCTCATACTTTATTACTGTTACTGTGGGGGTACACACATGCCCAGTAACACATATGGAGAGGGCGGAGAAGCACTTTCAGAAGCTAATCTCTTTTTTCTGCTGTTGTGCTGCATACTCCAGGCTAGATGTCTCACAAGCCTCTGAGGTTACAGATGCATGTCACCACATAGGGCTTTCTTTCTTTTTTTTTTTTATTAAAGACAGGGTCTTAGTATATAACCCAAGCTGACCTGGAACTCACGAGTAGCAAGGCTGGGCCCTCACTGAGACCCACCTGCTTCTACCTTGCTCGTCCTGGCATTCATGGGTGTTCTGGGATTGAACAAAGGAAGTCAGGCTTGGACAGCAGGCACTTTCCCTGCTGAGCTATCTGACCAACTTTACCTTCTTCAACTTTTTGATAAGCAGATTATCACAGCCCCTTTACTACTTTATAACCTCAACATACTAAATATTCCGGTGTGGTTCACTTGAAAATGTCTAGTATGTCTCCTTCTCTCCCTATTATTGCTGAAACTAAAACAATAAAATAAAATAAAAAAAATCAAAAGGGTAAAGCAAGTTCTCTTTATTCAGCGGTATTTCTGGTCTATATATTTGTCATCTGAAGACGAGAGAAAGGAGCTCTGTCAACCGAAGAAACCTCAAGGGTTTTAAATAATTCTTGTTTGGAAACTTTTATCCAAACTCTCTGTCTCTGTCTCTCAAGATTTAATCTTAGGTAGGTGTGAAAATACATACCTATAGGGCTGGAGAGATGGCCCCGCGGTTAAAAGCACCAACCCTTTTATAGAGGACGCTGGTTTCGTCCGCCAGCAACCCACATGGTGGCCAAGAAACCATCTGAAACTCCAGTTCCAGGAGAACTTCCAGTTCCAGGGGAATCCGACAAACCCTCTTCTGACCTCCGCGTATTGACACGGAAAAAACCAAAAAAAAAAAAAAAAAAAACGGTGTTACAAACTGCAATAACAGACGGTACATGCATACACAGACAGAAATAAATAAAATTTAAAATTAAAAAAAAAAAACATTTTTTTTTTTTGGGGGGGGGGGGGCCCCAGCACTTTGAAGGAAGGCTGAAGGATCATGATTCAAGGCCAGTCTCTCCTACATTGTGAGTCTGAGGTCAGCCGGGCGTACAGGAGAACCCGATTCAAAAACAACCATGGGGTGGGAGATTTATTCTCACTTTCAGTAAAATTATTTATATTATTTATCTATAATTTTTGTTTAACCTCGTCGCGCATCTTTTAAGAGTTTAAACACGGATCTTGTATTTAATTTGTTGCTTTAAAACTGAACAGGACTGGGCATGGTGGCGCACAAAAACTTTAATCCTAGCACTTGAAGGCAAAGGCGAGGCGGTGGATCTTTTGTGAGATTCAAGCCAGCCTGGTTTAAGAGTGGAGTTTCAGGACAGCTGGGACTACAAGGGAGACGCTGTCTCAAAAGATCCAAAAAAAAACAAAACTAAAACGAACATGAGCCAGGCATGGATGGCACACGCGATTTATCCAGCTCCTGGGAGGCCCCAGAAGCAGGCGATCTCTGTGATTAACGCCAGCCTGGTCTACACAACAAGTTCCCTCAGACAGAGAAAAAAAAAAAAAAAGGACGCAAAAGAGAAAAAAAACGGAAAAAAAAAACAAAAAAAAACACAACAAAAAAACTGAAAGTAGTATTGAAAATTAGGCATAGCTGCAGTATTTTTTTTTCCAAAGAACTCCTGGAAATAACTACAGTATTTAAGTATATAAACATTCTTGTCTCTGAAAAGTACACACAGTGGCACAACTCATACTCCGACACAATATCAAACTTTGTAGAAAATAATAAATGGGCCTAAAAAGAAAAGCAATAAACCTCATGCAGGTCTGTATGATCGGGGACAGGGCATAATGAAGGCATGAAATCAACAGAGCACTGTCTCAAAAAAAAGGAAAGGATACGACATCCACCACGGCCGTCGCTGTCACTAACCTCCACCCCATGGCACCACTGGTGGGTATGTGTCTAATCTCGTCCTCAACAGTCAGATAGATAGAATAGATAGGATAGAGTAGATAGATTAATGATAGATAGCATACTAGATACACAATAATCCCGTCAAAAGCTACCAATAACATGGCAGTGATTGCTTTTATAGAAACAAGACGGGTGGGGCTGAGAGATGTGGCTAACGCGGTTAGGATCGCCGTACGCTCTTGCAGAGTACCGGGTTTGAATCCCAGCACCCAATGGCGGCGAGAGCCGTCTGAAACTCCAATTCAGGAAACTTCCAGTTCCAGGGGAATCCACACCTCTTCTGCACCTCGGGCATTGCACGACGATGGGTGCACAAATTGCCTGCAGACAGTACAATCAAACACATACAGAAATAATAAAATTAAAAATTAAAAAAAAAAAAAAAGAAGACAAGACTGCCTCTTCCTTAATAATTTTTCTAGCTTACTGAGGTATAACTGATAAATTAAAAATGGTACATGGTTAATGTTTTGATGCATAACTACATTTGATCACCATAATCAAGCCAATGAACATATGAAGCACTCTACGTAAGTAACTTGTATGTGTATGTGAATATCAAGAAAAAAAAAAGCAAAACTGCAAGAAAAAAAAATCTTAGCCTTTTATATATTCGGCTGTTGAGATGGTGTCTTCATTGTATATTGCCCTGGCTAGGCCTAAAAATCAAGGCTTGCCTGAAATGGCAGATTCGCCTACCTCTCCCTCCTGGACTGATAAAAGACATATACCACCACCATAAACAGCATATTTATCTTAAAAAGACATAAAGATATAAATACATAATCAAAGCAGGGCGGGCGGCACACACCTTAATACTAGGCAGAGGCAGGTGATCTCTTGAGTTCAAGGCCTACACAGGTCTAATAGTGAGCTCAGCCACTCTGGCTACCAAGGAAGACCCTGACTCAAAAAGACATAAAATAAAATTAAATAAGATAAATAAATAAAATAAATAAAAAATAACAACAAACAATTAAGCACATGTATAAATGAAATGGGCAGAACCCAGAGCTTGTAATTTTAAGTACTGCAGAAAGGCTAAGGCAAAGGCCTGTAGGGCTACATATGGGTGTTCAAGGCCAGTGCTGGCAAACTGAGCACACTATCAAAAAACTGGAAAACCTTTTTTAAAAAGGGGAACCCTTATATATAGCTTGAGTGGTGGAGTAACCTGACAAACATACACACACAAGGCCCCATTGTTCAGTTCCCAGATCCAAGTGGGGCAAAGAAAAGAAAAAAGAAGAGAGGGGTGTGAAGAGTGGGAGGGAGAGGCAAGAAGAGGGGAGAAGGAAAAAGAGCAGGGAAGGGGAGGGAGGGGAGGAGAATTATTAAATGAGGATATATGTAAGGAAAAAAGATCCATAAACAAAAATTGCAACTACAGAACAAATTTCTTATGCAATGTCACAAGCAAAAGTAACACAAAATCACAATGCAGACCTGATTTTTGTGCTAAAATTCTATTTTTAATTTCTCCTACAGTATAAAATTTTAGTCCAAAAGTTTTATTTTAACTTTAGATATTTTAAAATTGGTAACACATTTCGTAAGAGGAACCTAATTATAGACAATAATATGAAATTAAACTACTATCAAGCATCAAGCCTATTAAAAAAAGCTTACATAAGAAAGGAGGAACAATTTCAGAACTTAACCACACATGAAGGAAGATGGAAAATTCTCCCAAAAAGAATGCTGGCTCTGTTTAGGAGTTTCCTGCTCTGTATGCTAAGCACATCCCCTGAAGAATGCACAACACACTGACCACTGCCTTTACATACCAAACTCTGCCAACATACCAAACTCTGCCAACAAAAGTTTCTCACAGTAGTTCTATGAAAGTATTTCAAATCTTTCAAATAGAACTCTTAAATTTTCTCTTAAGTAGGTACCAATCCAACTGCCTTTTAGTTACTTTAATTGTTTTTTTTTTTCTCAGATCTAAAAGTTACATCTTGCTAACAGTCAATAATCCCAGAATATACTCAAAAAGAAATAACTTTTGGGGGAGTCTGTGTATATAAACAATGTATATTAACCCTAGTCATAGAAGTTTCATGCTGTTTTTTAACCTTGGTGGCTATTCCACTACCACAAGCTGTTCATAAACAGCAAAGAGTGGCCTCTGTACGGAGGGGTCAGTCCTCACATCGTGTCTGCAAAGTGGGCACTGTGTTCCCATTCCCCTTAGCATGGCTGCGTGGTCCCTGTTCGCCACAAAAGGAAAGCTTCTACAGCTTTTTTTGTTTTTCGTTTTTGTTTTTTTCCTTTTTTGAGACAGACCTCCTCAGTAGCCCCTAGCCAGCTGAACTCGATACATAGACATGGGCTAGACTCATCTCTTGCTGCCTCACCCTCCCAAGTGCTGAGGATTAAAGGCATGTACCACCATCCCCAGTCTTAGGGCATTTGTCTTTAGAGATAAGGTCTTACAGGGCTCCAGAGATCACCCTTTTTTCAGATGGTAAGGCAGGGTTTTACTCTGTAGCCTAGACTGTCTTGGAACAAGTTTATGTAACCGAGGTTAGCCTCAAACTCCTTGCAAATTTCCGCCTTCAGCCTTCCTTGCTGGAATTGTGCATACAAATGTAGTCCAGCCTGACTATCTCTACTCAGAGTACTTTTTTTTGAAGGGGGAGGGAGGAGACAGGACCTCACTATGTATACGCACTGGTGAAACTAGAACTTGCTATGTAGACCATTCCAGGTTGGCCTCCACTTGTAGAGATCTGCCTGCCAGTGCCCCAAGTGCTGTGCTGGGATTAAAAGTATGCACCACTTTGTAGTACATTGATTTATTACATTCATCACTTATTTGCTGATTTGCTCTAGAACAAAATATACTCTAATGAATTAACACCAAGCCTTTTTGGCTAAATACAATGCATCTTTATATAACACTTTTATGAAGTGATTTTTGAGGAAGAAAAAAAATGTATCGGTTTATATTTAAGGGTAAAATAATAATTAGGCAGAGTGGGCACACCTACTACCTTGGGGCGGGGGCTGAGGCAGGAGAACTGCCTTGATGAAGTTCATGGTCAACCTGGGCTTCAAAGTGAGATACTACTGCCTAAAAAAATAGTTAATATAGGGTGGCTGGAGAGATGGCTCAGAGGTTAAGGAGCACTGGCTGTTGTGCAGCAGTAGGACCTGGGTTCAAATCCCAGCACCCACATGGCAGTTACAACCGTCTGAACCTAAGCCCTAATCCCAAGGGATCAACACCTTCTTCTGTCCTCTGCAAGGAATCATGGCATGGGTGTACTGATATATACACATACCAGAAAATAAAATAATAAATAAAATATTTTTTAAAGTAATTAATATAATTATAATAAAGGGAAACCATACTAAATTGTCAAGTTCCCAATAGTAAACAAAGGATTTTAGGTAATCTCCAATTAAGAAAACAACATTGGGCTGGAGCGATGGCCTATGGTTAAGAGCGCCGACCGCTCTTGCAGAGGACTGGTTCGATCCCCAGCACCCACACATGCAAGCCATCTGAAACTCCAATTCCAGGAGAACTCCAGTTCCGGGGGATTCGAGATCCTCTTCTACCTCCGCGGCATTGCACGTCACGGGTGCACAGACTTGCATGCAGACAGTACATTCATACACATAGCGGAAATAAATTAAAAAAAAAAAAACACTTAAAAAAAAAGAAAACACCATTAAGGACCAGCTGAGTAGTGCACACCAGAACCCAGAACTTAGGAAGCAGAGGCAAAGGTGGGCAAACCTCTGTGAGTCAAAGGTCAATCTGAACTGTATGAGTTTTGGGCATTTCATTTCAGGCAGCCAGGACGATGTAGTAAATTCGGTCTCAAAAGAAAATAAGAAGCAGGGGGCTGGAGAGATGGCTCAGCAGTTAAGAGCACCGACTGCTCTTGCAGAGGACCTGGTTCGATCCCCCAACACCCACATGGGCTAAGAAACTTCTTTTACAGGTCTCCCTTCAGGGGAAGTTCGACACCCTCTTCTTGACCCCTGCGGCATTGCATGACATGGGTGCACCAACCTACATGCAGACAATATACTCATACGCAAAAAATAATTTTAAAAAATTAAAAAAATTTTAAAAAAAAAGAAAAGAAAAAAGAAGCCAGGTGCGGTGGCGCACGCCTTTGATCCAGCACTTCCGGAGGCAGAGGAGGCAGATCTTTGTGAGTTCAAAGCCAGCCTGGTCGACAGAGTGAGCTCCGAGGACAGCTGGGGCTACAGGGAGACCCTGTCCTTGGAAAACAAAACACAAAACAAAAAAAATGCCAGCATGATGGTGTAGGCACGCATTTAATTCCACCACTCAGGAGGCAGAGCTTTTAATTCCACCACCCAGGAAGCAGGTGGCTCCCTGAGTTCAAGGCCAGCCTGGTCTATATAATGAGTTCCAGGACAGCTGGGGCTACAGAGACCCTGTCTCAAAAAAAAGACCAATCTGGGTGTGGTGGTGCATGCCTTTAATCCTAGCACTTGGAGGCAGAGAGCAGGTGGATCCAAGGTCTGCCTGGTTTACAATAGTGAGCTCCAGGCCACTGGGACTAAAGGGAGACCCTGTCTTAAATTAAAAAAAAAAAAAAAAAAAAAAGGAGGGAGGAGAGGAATAAAAATAAAGAGGAGAGAGGAAAAGAAAAAAAAACTATGGGACTGGAAAGACAGCTTAGTGATTAAGGGGACTTGGGTTCAGTTTGCTCTACACTGGGCAATTCAAAACTGCCTGTCTCTCCAGTTCCAGGGGGAATCCAACAACTTCTGGACTCTGCAGGGACTGCATTCATACACATAAAATAAAAATAAATGATCAAGGGCTGGAAAGATGGCTCAGTGGTTAAGAACACTGGCTGCTCTTGCAGAAGACCCAGGTTCGAATCCCAGCATCCACATGGTGGCTAACAACCGCTCATGAACTACTCCAGTTCCTAGGGGATCCAACACCTTCTGTGGCACTGCACAACACGGGTGAACTATATATATATTATATACATAATATAATATATATAATATATAATACAGGCAATATACTCATATACATAAAATAATAAAACATTTTTTCAAAATAAAAGAAACTGAGTCAAAAAATTTTAAAGAAATAAAAACAACATAAACTAGCCTGGTAGTATGCACCTAACACCAGCTACTTGGGAGACTATGGAAAAGGATCATAATTCAAGCCCAGTCTGGGCTACAGAGTAAATTCAAAGCTAGCCTGAGAATTATTAGAGATCTCTCTCAAAATAAAAAGTAAAAAGATTAGGGATACATCTCAGTCTAAGACTGCTTGCCTAGCATGCTTAAGACCCTGAGTTGAGGACTAACAAGATGTCTCAGTGGGCAGAAATAACTTAGCAAGACAACCTGACAACCAAGCTAAATGGGGGGGGGGTGGGGGGGGGCCTGAGAGGGTGAGGGCCATCGGGCGCTGGGGGGGAAGGTGGTGAGATAGACTCAGTGGGTGTGGGTGGGAGGGGTCCCCCCGAGTGAGGGGGGGGGGGGTTTGTTAGGGGGCAACAGCAACAACATTAACTCATCCTGGTACAACCAAAGAACGGGAAGGGGGGGTGGGGGGAGGGGGGGGTGGCGGGGTCCCCGGTTGTTGTGAAAGGGCTTTTCACGAAAAATAATAGAAAGTAAAGTTAAAATGTGAAAGGGATGATACTTTCTGTGGGGGGGGAGTGGGGTGGGGTTGTAAGGGGGGTGTAACGAGAAGAATGAGAAATGCAAGGGTGCACGGTGAGACCGGCGAGTGACGAGAAAAGGGGGGGGAGCCCGGGGTAGAAGGCACATTAACATAAATGAAGAAAAAACATTAGAGTGGGAAAAGTTTGGTTGGTGGGCGTGAGGCGCGGTGTGTGTGGAGGGGGGGGGTGTGGGGGGCGCAGAGTCTGAGGTTGATGAGTGTAGGTGTGTTGTAGAGGGAAGATCAGAAGGGGGAGGTTGGGTTTGGGGTGGGTTGTGTGGCGCGGTGGAGGAGTGGGGAAAACGTGGCGTCGAAGTCAGTGAGTGAACAAGGGGTTCGGGGTAGCGCGTCTGGTGGGCAGGAGGGGTAGTGACGCAGCGGTTGCGTGCGCGGAAAAGTGTACACAGAGGACTAGGAAGGGGGGAATGGCCACACACAACATCAAAAAAAAAAAAGATGTGTAGGCACAGAAAATAAAAAAGATAGGTGCCACTACACACGACAAATTCGCGGGAGAATGGTACACACCACTAAACACGAATATATAAGACACTATAGATGTAGTGGGTCCACACAATAAGATACTCAACACCAAAAGGGTGGAAAGAAATTGACAATCACACGTGTAACGGACTGGAGGAAATAAAAGACCAACAGAATCTCAAAATAAGACTGAAAACACAAATAAAAAAAAGAACAACACACCAAACAGAGACAAGCAAAGCTACTGTGTGCGTCTCTATCTTGGGTACAAACTCTTCAACACAACATCCCACACACAAACACACCCGGTGCCTCGGGTAAACGGAGTGCGGTGCTGGGTGCTCAACCGTTAAAGAGCCGAAATCGACATAAGCAAACAGTGGCTCCTCTTGCAACCTCAAAATAAGGAGAAGAAGAGAAAAACTAACACACACTACACAAATAAAGCAAAAGGTGCACAGCCGGGGGCCAAGATTGCCAGGGGCGCACGGGCGAGAGAAGAACACACCCATAGTATAAATACAAAAAAAAAAAAAAAAACGCTGAAAAAAAACTTAAAAGTAAGTAAAAATATAAAAGATAACGAAAAGGAGCAAATACAAAAAGGAAATAGTAGAACGAAAGTCTTTAGAAGGTGGTTCACAGGCGGTTTTGAGTGGAGGGTGTGGGTGTGGGTGGGGGGGTGTGGGGGTGGAAAGCAAAAGAACACAAGTGGCTTCGGTGTCGCCGACCAGGGGGGGTGCTATTCGTCTCTCTGCTCGCGGCCGTGGACCACACCGAGACACATACGAGAACGGCCCTAAAACGAGCCGATCCGTGGAGGGCGACGACTCGAGCGGGAGGAAAAGAAAAAGTAACGAAAAAAAAGATCAAGGGGGCACAAAAAACGGACCGGCAACGGGAGAACCGGGGCGGATGCCGAAAGGCCAGGCGGCGACCGGCGCCGGCCGGCGAGGGCAAGGACAATCCTCGCACAGTAGGAAAAGCCCGAATAGAGGGCGGCGGGGCTATGGGAGGAAAGGAAAGAGAAGAAGGGGAAGGGGTGGGCAGAGGCGAGGGAGAGCCGACGAACACATATAGCCCATTGACGGCCACGAAAGCAGGAGCAAAAGCCAAGCAACCGACCGCGACGACAAACAGGGGGCGGGCTGGCACAGCAAACCAGAGGACTCAGCCGAAAGACAGGCAACCGGCCCAACCCCCTCCGAGAGGGGCCCAGACCGCAGCCGGAAACAGGCGGAGATGGGGAGTACCGGGGTGCCGGCAAGGAAAAAGCAAGAACCGGGAACCAGGAGCCAAGGAAGGGGAAAACCAAAAGGTTGGGGCCCCCGAAAAAAGACGGGGGGGGGGCGGGGGGGGGGGGGGGGGCAGCCGCACACGGGAACCAGGGCGACCGGACCGAGCCCCAGCCAACGCGACGGGCGTGTTTGTGAACGGGTGCGGGAGGGGGGGAAGGGACTTGGCTGCATGCCATCGGGGTGCACCCGGTCTCAATGCCGCAGGTCCAGAAAGGGGTGGGAGGTCCCCGAACTGGGGTCTCCGGGGTGTGAAAGGGGAAGTTTCCAGACGGTTCCGGCCCGCCATGTGGGTGGGTGTTGGTGGAACCGAACCGTGGGGGTCCGCTAAATAAAAGAGCGGGGTGTGGTGGGGAACGAGAAGTCAGGAGGATGATGACGCCACCCGGTGCGTCGCTTGCACGTCTGCTGGCGGGGTACATCCAGCCCCCAACGCTACTGTTAGTGTGGTGTGTGCAGAGGGTATTGTCGGAGTCGGGGGGCTGAGTGCATATCGGGGTGGAGGGAGGGGGGTGGGGGGTGAGAGAAAGGGATCGGTGGTAGGCAGAGGACAAAAAACGGCATGGCCGCCCGCCGGGGTGGTGGCGCTAACAAGAAGGTGGCGCGAAAGCAGACAATAAAAGTAAACAACACAAAACGGGGAAGGAGATGGGACAGGGAAACGGAACCCAGAGGTCACAAAAAAAAAAAAAAACGGGGGGCCTGGAGGGGACGCGCCAGCCAGTAGAGGCGAAAGAGGAGGCCTGGGACAAACGGGGGGGGTGCAGCCCAGAAAAAAAAGCAGGCGGGCAGGGAAGGGTGACCAATCCAGCAACACGCCAGAAGGGGAAGTGGGAGGTAGAGTGATCAAGAGGAGACAGGTAGTAATGGGGGGTAGCGGGGAGGGTGCGGGGAAAGTCGTGCATAGCATGGACAGAGCGAGAAAGTGGGGGTGAAGATCACGGGCGGAGGTCTAAGGACGTAAGGGGAACAACCTCGGAAGGAGGGGGCGTGGGAAATGGTAAGGGCTGGCGATGGGGTGAATGGTGTGGTAAACTACACGCCAATGTAGTCTGGACATCTCATTTGATCAACTTGATGCGGAACAAACAACCTGTCAACCCCCAACTATGGTGGCTTAGTAGTTTGCGCACAACAGCCTGCAGAGATTGTTGCATGAAGAGGCCTTGTACGCATGGATTATCACTTAGTAGCAAAAATGAAAAAAAAAAACAAAATAGAGGAAGATGCAGCGACAGTGTAGGACAAATGCCATGATTGGATGGGGTGGCGGGGTGGGGGGGCGGGGGGAGGGAAAGGGAAATAAGCCCTGAACTGGAATGGAAAAAATGCTATAGAAATGCACAAGCATCTTTGAATAAAAACTAATTTAAAAAAAAAAAAATATTGATGACTTTCCAAAGCTTTATGGGAAATTTTCATCAACAAGAGTTACAATTTTGCTAACAATACCATTTTGTAAAAATTTTTATTTCTATCGATGTGTATGACTAGTACTGTCTGCCCCATGCAAGTTTGTGCACCCGTGTTCTGCAATGCCCGCGTGGGGTCACAAGAGGTGCAGAATTCCCCTTGGAACGGAGTTCCCTGGAATTGGAGTTTTTCAGACGGTCTCGGGCCGCCATGTGGGGTGCGCGGGAATCGAAACCCAGTCTCTGTAAGAGCACGTTGGCGCTCCTTAACCGCTAGGCCATCTCTCCAGCCCCTAAACACAATTTTTAACAACAACAAATAGTGGTTGTGATGTATAGAAAATCAAAATGAGTGGGGCTTGGAGAGATGACTCATGGTTAAGAGACACTGGTGCTCTTATAAAACCTGGTTCAATCCAGCACCGCATTGGCAGTAGCAACTGTTGTAACTCCGTTTCCAGGGAGGATCTAACAACTCTTCTGGTCCTCCCAAGCCTTGCAACAATGGGTTGGCACTTTAAACACACATCAGAATAACACTCATACCATGAAATAAAAAAAAGAAGGAAAGAAAAAAAATTTNTTTTTTTTTTTTTTTAAAAAAGATCAGAAATGAAAGGGTTTTTAGAAGGTACAAGAAGACTGCTACCAGGTCATCCTGGGTCGTTAACACAAAAGTGTGCGGAGAGAGAAAGGGAAGGGGGTAGTTATTAGTGAGCTAGAGATAGAGCTCGGTAGTTAGAGTATGTTTGAGACCCCGCACACAAAAAGTCTTTCTTTACTGGGCTTGGTGATGAATGCCTACAGTCCCAGCACTTGCGGGGGACGGGGGCGGGTGAAGGCAGGAGGATCAGGAAGTCAAGGTCTTTGGCTACAAAGCAAGTTAAAAGCTAGCTAGCCTGTGCTTTATGAGAATCTGTCTAAAAAACTAAACAGAATACTAAACTAACTATTCAACTACTCATAAGTCAATGAAAAGAAGAATTTTTTTTTTCGAAGTGAGTCATACAGTACATATTTCATGTATACATTTCCATGTAACACAGCTTAACTCTTCCTTGAGAATTACTGGCTTTTTTTTTTTTTTTATCTTTTCAAGACAGGGTCTCCTTGTAGCCCCAGCTGTCCTGGAACTCGCTCTGTAGACCAGGCTGGCCTTGAACTCACAAAGATCCGCCTGCCTCTGCCTCCCGAGTGCTAGGATTAAAGGCGTGCGCCACCACGCCCGGCACTGGCTCTTATTTTAAACTTACATCTTTTCTGTTTCTTTGATCTTAAGTCCCAACTCTTTTTTCTTTCTCATTAAATGATAGAATTATTTTGTTGTTGCTTTTAACTTGACAAATGAAAAATTGCCAACCTGATGTCTATTCTCATTTTGGAAAAACATATTTTGGGAACAGAAATCTAATGGCCTGAGGACTTCTATTTGTTTCTAATACTTTCATGCCTTAAGTAAAAAGTGACTGGGAATTTAATAGGACTGTGTCTAATGGAAAGAGAGGAAGATAATCCAGAGCTCATAATTTATCACATTGCTAAGAAAAATAAAAATTCATTAGAATTATCTTCCTTTTATGAACTCATTTTCACACATATCAAAACACTAAAAGGTTTTTAACTGTTGAAGTTTATAACTGTTGAAGGTTTTATCTGTCTTCTTTGAATCTAAGTTTTACTTTCCTACTTATTCTATAATCTAAAACACAAGAAAATTCCCAGTAATTAATTTTGCCTTTATTACTTATTCAGAGAAACCGATCTCTAGATCTAGATCTACCTGTCAAATTGGTCAATAATGTCATGGGTTGCTCTATTCCACCTCAAGAGGAATAATATTATCATATGCTTCCTCTTTATTTTCTTGATAAATTATATAATTGACAAGAGGAAGGAAAGACATGCATAGTTAATACATATTCAGTGGTACTCTGCTCTCAAAAAGAAACCCTAAAAAACAAACATTACTTTTAATCCTAGCACTTGGGAGGCAGAGGCAGGCAGATCTTTGTGAGTTCAAGGCCAGCCTGGTCTACAGAGTGAGTTCCAGGACAGCTAGGGCTACAGGGAGACCCTGTCTCAAAAAGACCAAAAACAAACAAACAAACAAACAAACAAACAAACAAACAGTCCTGTACTTCTCCAGTACTACATGCACTACGTGCTTCAGAAAAAGTCACAGAAAAGTAACCAAAGAATGGAGTGCCTATAGAAAAATACTGAGTGGGTTAAGAAGTTAAGAGCACTGACTCCAAGTCCCAAAACCCACATGTCAGCTAACAACCATTTATAACTCCAGTTTCGAGGGATCTGATACCCTCTTCTGACCTCTGCAGGCACTTACATACATGCAGGCAAAACACTCATACACATAAAATAAAAGAGCCAGGTGTGGTGCCATACACCTTTAATCCCAACACTGGGGAAGCAGAGGCAAGAAGATCTCTATGACATCAAGGTCAACCTGGCCTACAAAGTGAGTTCCAGGCCACCTGAGGCTACAGAGAAACACTGACTCAAAAACACCAAAAAATAAAATAAAAAAGTAAAAAAAAATTTTTAGGAGAAAAATTCCAAGTGGCAGATTTAAGCCCCTAGATGGAAACATCTGATATTAATGCCTAGTAATTTTACTCCCTAACAGAAGCAAAGCTTAGAAAGATTCTGATACTTGATATCAGAATCTTTCTTATATTCTTTGGCTAGTAGCTTCAGTTCCATATATCCATTTTTTAGTTTGTTATTTAAATATTAGCTTATGTGTATAACTGATTTTGAAAAAATGTGTCTTTGAAATAGCCTTTTGGCTACACACATTTAAAACAACTGACAAAGAAAATAATAATAAAAAAAACTGACAAAGTATACCTGCAGATAAACATTAATAAAAAAGATTACATGTGGTAGTGGAGAGCAGTTAATAGGTTAAGAGCACTAGCTGCTCTTGCAGAGGACCTGGGTTCAATTCCCAGCACCCACATGGTAGTTAACAACCATCTGTAACTCCAGTTCCAGGGGATTTGACACCCTCTCCTGACCCCTATGGGCATTTTATGACACAGGTGAACTTAACACAGGCAGGCAATACAATGATACATGTAAAATAAAAGTAATACTTTTTTTTTTTTAAAGATTACACTTGCTAGGTGTGGTAGCATACACCTTTAATCCTGATGCTCAGGAAGCAAGCCTATTCCATAACAGCAAGTACCAGGCCAATTAGCCCTCCACAGTGAAACCCTGTCTCAAACAAAACAAAACAAAAACAAAAAGCTCATAATGTGGCAGGTACTTAGCCAGATGATTTATTTATATTATCTTATTTAACCTATCAGGAAATAGGCACTGCTTTCTCAGTTTTCAGAGTAGGAAAATGATGTTCAAAGACTTTAGGTCATAGTAACTGACAGAGCTGGGATTAAAAGCCAATTTGGGCAGGGGTGGTGGCACAAGCCTTTAATCCCAGCAGGGAGGCAGGGATCTCTGTGAGTTCAAGGCCAGCCTGGTCTACATAGTGAGCTCCAGGCCAACTGGGGACTAAAGAGAGACCCTGTCTCAAACAGACCAAAAAAAAAAAAAAGTGTACTACTCTTGCAAAGGACCTGAGTTCTATTCCCAGAACCCACTTGGGTGGCTCACAACCACCTTTAACTCCAGCTGCAGGATATCCAACAACCTCCTCAATCCTCCATGGGCAGCTGTGCTCATATGCACATACATACAGACATGCACAAAGATACATTTTTAAAAACAAAATAAACCCTTTTTAAAAATCAGATTATGACTTTAATCCTAGCACTTTGGAGGCAGAGGCAGGTAGATCTTTGTGAGTTCAAGGCCAGCCTGGTCTACAGTGTTAGTTCCAGGACAGCTGGGACTACAGGGAGACCCTGTCTCGAAAAAAGACCAAAAAATAAAAAAATAAAAAATAAAAATAAAATNTAGGCGTTAAGAGCGCCGACCGCTCTCACACCGACGCACGCGTTGCGCTCCAGCACCCACATGGGTGAAGAACCATCTTGAAACTCCAGTCAGGAGAATCCAGTTCCAGGGGAATCCGAGAACCTCTTCTGACCTCCCGCGGCATATGCACACAGGACAAACTCTAGAGCACATATCTCACAACACCACACAACACACGTACAAATCTGAATAAAAGAAGAAAAGAAAAATATAAAATTAAAAAAAAAAAAAGAACATTTTTTTTGGAGTGGGAGTGGACCCTATCCTACACTTGTGACAGGCAAGGCTGAGGATCTATGTGAATTCAAGGCCAGCCTGCTTAGATGTGAGTCTGAGGTCAGCTCGGGCGTACAGGAGAACGCGATTCAAAAAAACCAGGAATTATCACTCATAAACAATAAATATCTAAATTTTTTAACTCGTCATTAGGTAACAGGATCTGTATATTGCTACTGAAAGGACTGGATGGTGGCCACCAAACTTTAATCCTAGCACTCCTGGAAGGCCAAAGGCGAGGCGATGCTTTTGTGAGTTAATGCCAGCCTGGTCTTAACGACGGACCGTTCACGGACAGCGGGACATACGGGAGACGTCTTCAAAAGACCAAAAAAAGAACATGGCCCATGAACACATTTAGCAACTGGAGAAACACGGATCTGACAACACGTCACAAGAGAATTCAGACAGAAGAAAAAAAAAAAAAAAAAAACGGAAAAACAAAAAAACAAAAAAACTGAAGAGTAAGTCTGAATAATTAGGCATACATGCTGCAGCTATTTCTTTTTTCCAAAGAACTACTGGAAATAACCTAGCAGTATTTAAGTATATAAACATATCTTGTCTCACTGAAAAGTAAACACGCAACACTTATCATCCGCAAAATATCAAACTTTGTAGAAAATAATAAATGGGCCTAAAAAGAAAAGCAAATCAAACCTCACTGACGGTTGGTATGATCGGGACACAGGGCACTAATGAAGGCATGAAAATCAACAGGCACTGTCTCAAAAAATAAAGGAAAGGATACATCCACCCACGGCCGGCTGCTCAACTAACCTCCACCCCATGGCCCATGGTGGGTATGTGTCTCTAGATCTCTGTCCTCAAAGTCAGATAGCATAGAATATAGATAGATAGAGGTAGATTAAGATAGATACGACTAGATAGACTCAAATAATTCCCGTCAAAAGCTACCAATAACATGGATGATTGCTTTATAGAAACAAGAGGGGGGGCTGAGAGATGTGGCCTACGCGGTTAGGATCGCCGACGCCTTTGCAGAGACCGGGTTTGAATCCCAGCACCACATGGCGGCTGAGACCGTCTGAAACTCCAATCCAGGAAACTCCAGTTCCAGGGGAATCCAACATCCTCTTCTCGACCGTCACGCGGCATTGCACCGACATGGTGCAAAAACTTGCCTGCAGCTACAATTCAAACACATACAGAAATAAATAAAATTAAAAATTAAAAAAAAAAAAAAAAGAAACAAGACTGCCTCTTCCTTAATAATTTTTCTAGCTTACTGAGGTATAACTGATAAATTAAAAATGGTACATGGTTAATGTTTTGATGCATAACTACATTTGATCACCATAATCAAGCCAATGAACATATGAAGCACTCTATGAAGTAACTGTATGTGTATGTGAATATCAAGAAAAAAAAAAGCAAAACTGCAGAAAGAAAAAATCTTTAGCCTTTTTATGATATTTGCGGTTTGCAGATGTGTGTCTCATGTATTACCCTGGCTTGGCCTAAAAAAACCGGCTGTGCCTGAAATGCAGAATTCGCCTACCTCTCCCTCTGGACTGACAAAGACATATACCACCACCATAAACAGCATATTTATCTTAAAAAGACATAAAATGTATAAATACAAATAATCAAAGCAGGGCGGGCGGCACACACCTTTATACAGGCAGAGGCAGGTGGATCTTTTGAGTTCAAGGCCTACACAAAGGTCTAAATAGTGAGCTCAAGCCAGTCTGGCTCAAGGTAGAACCCTGATCAAAAAGACATAAAATAAATAAATAAGATAAATAAATAAATAAATAAAAAATAAACAACAAACAAATTAAGCACCATGTAAAATGAAATGGGCAGAACCCAAGCTTGTAATTTTAAGTACTGCTCAGAAAGCTAAGGCAAAGGCCTGGTCAGGGCCTACATAATGTGGTTCAAGGCCAGTGCTGGGCAACTGAGACATCTATCAAAAAACTGGAAAACTTTTTTTAAAAGGGGGAAACCCTATATATATAGCTTAGTGGTGGAGTACCTGACAAATCAACACACACAAGGCCCCATGTTCAGTTTCCCAGGATACCATGGGGGAAAGAAAAGAAAAAAGAAGGAAGGGGGGTGTAAGAGTGGGGGAGAGGCAAGAAGAGGGGAGAAGGAAAGAGCAGGGAAGGGGAGGGAGGGGAGGAGAATTATTAAATGAGGATATATGTAAGGAAAAAAGATCCATAAACAAAAATTGCAACTACAGAACAAATTTCTTATGCAATGTCACAAGCAAAAGTAACACAAAATCACAATGCAGACCTGATTTTTGTGCTAAAATTCTATTTTTAATTTCTCCTACAGTATAAAATTTTAGTCCAAAAGTTTTATTTTAACTTTAGATATTTTAAAATTGGTAACACATTTCGTAAGAGGAACCTAATTATAGACAATAATATGAAATTAAACTACTATCAAGCATCAAGCCTATTAAAAAAAGTTACATAAGAAAGAGGAACAATTTCAGAACTTAACCACACATGAAGGAAGATGGAAAATTCTCCCAAAAAGAATGCTGGCTCTGTTTAGGAGTTTCCTGCTCTGTATGCTAAGCACATCCCCTGAAGAATGCACAACACACTGACCACTGCCTTTACATACCAAACTCTGCCAACATACCAAACTCTGCCAACAAAAGTTTCTCACAGTAGTTCTATGAAAGTATTTCAAATCTTTCAAATAGAACTCTTAAATTTTCTCTTAAGTAGGTACCAATCCAACTGCCTTTTAGTTACTTTAAATTGTTTTTCTCAGATCTAAAAGTTTACATCTTGCTAACAGTCAATATCCCAGAATATACTCAAAAAGAAATAACTTTTGGGGGAGTCTGTGTATATAAACAATGTATATTACCCTAGTCATAGAATTTTCATGCTGTTTTTAGAACCTTGTGGCTATTCACTACCACAAGCTGTTCATAACAGCAAAGATGGCGCTCTGTACCGAGGGGTCAGTCTCACATAGTGTCTGCAAAGTGGGCACTGTGTTCCCATTCCCCTTAGCATGGCTGCGTGGTCCCTGTTCGCCACAAAAGGAAAGCTTCCACAGCTTTTTTTGTTTTCGTTTTTGTTTTTTTCCTTTTTTGAGACAGATCTCCTCAGTAGCCCTCAGCAGCTGAACTTCGATACATAGACAAGGGTAGACTCATCTCTTGCTCCTCTACCCTCCCAAGTGCTGAGATTAAAGGCATGTCACCACCACCCAGTCTTAGGGCATTTGTCTTTAGAGATAAGGTCTTACAGGGCTCCAGAGATCACCCTTTTTTCAGATGGTAAGGCAGGGTTTTACTCTGTAGCCTAGACTGTCTTGGAACAAGTTATGTAACCGAGGTGAGCCTCAAACTCCTTGCAAATTTCCTGCTTCAGCTTCCTTAGCTGGAATTGTAGTAACATGTAGTCCAGCTGGACTATCTCTACCTCAGAGTACTTTTTTTTTGAAGGGGGAGGGAGGAGACAGGACCTCACTATGTAGTCGCACTGGTGAAACTAGAACTTGCTATGTAGACCATTCCGGTTGGCCTCCATCTTGTAGAGATCTGCCTGCCAGTGCCCCAAGTGCTGTGCTGGGATTAAAATATGCACCACTTTTAGTACATTGATTTATTACATTCATCACTTATTTGCTGATTTGCTCTAGAACAAAATATACTCTAATGAATTAACACCAAGCCTTTTTGGCTAAATACAATGCATCTTTATATAACACTTTTATGAAGTGATTTTTGAGGAAGAAAAAAAATGTATCGGTTTATATTTAAGGGTAAAATAATAATTAGGCAGAGTGGGCACACCTACTACCTTGGGGCGGGGGCTGAGGCAGGAGAACTGCCTTGATGAAGTTCATGGTCAACCTGGGCTTCAAAGTGAGATATACTGCCTAAAAAAATAGTTAATATAGGGGGCTGGAGAGATGGCTCAGAGGTTAAGGAGCACTGTCTTTGTGCAGAGAGACCTGGGTTCAAATCCCAGCACCACATGGCAAGTTACAAGGGTCTGTCTGCCCTGCAATACCAAGGGATCAACACTTCTTCTGTCCTGCTGCAAGGAATGCATCATGGGTGTACTTAGAATATACACATACACAGAAAATAAAATAAATAAATAAAATATTTTTTAAAGTAATTAATATAATTATAATAAAGGGAAACCATACTAAATTGTCAAGTTCCCAATAGTAAACAAAGGATTTTAGGTAATCTCCAATTAAGAAAACAACATTGGGCTGGAGCGATGGCCTAGTGGTTAAGAGCGCCGACCGCCTCTTGCAGAGGACTGGTTCGATCCTCCAGCACCCAACATGGCGGCTGGGAGACCATCTGAAACTCCAATTCCAGGAGAACTCCAGTTCCGGGGATTCGCAGATCCTCTTCTACCTCCGCGGCATTGCACGTCACGGGTGCACAGACTGTGCATGCAGACAGTACATTCATACACATACGGAAATAAATTAAAAAAAAAAAAACACTTAAAAAAAAAGAAAACACCATTAAGGACCAGCTGAGTAGTGCACACCAGAACCCAGAACTTAGAGAGAGGCAAAGGTGGGCAAACCTCTGTGAGTCAAAGGTCAATCTGAACTGTATGAGTTTTGGGCATTTCAGGCAGCCAGGACGATGTAGTAAGATTCTGTCTCAAAAGAAAATAAGAAGCAGGGGGCTGGAGAGATGGCTCAGCAGTTAAGAGCACCGACTGCTCTTGCAGAGGACCTGGTTCGATTCCCCAACACCCAACATGGTGGCTAAGAAACTTTTTTTTTGAACACTCCCTGTGGGAATCGACACCCTCTTCTTGACCTCTGCGGCATTGCATGACATGGGTGCACAACCTACATGCAGACATATACTCATACGCAAAATAATTTTAAAAAATTAAAAAAATTTTAAAAAAAAAGAAAAGAAAAAAGAAGCCAGGTGCGGTGGCGCACGCCTTTGATCCCAGCACTCCGGAGGCAGAGGCAGGCAGATTCTTTTGTGAGATTCAAAGCCAGCCTGGTCTGACAGAGTGAGCTTCCGACAAGCTGGGGCTACAGGGAGACCCTGTCTTGAAAAGACAAAACAAAAAACAAAAAAAAGAAGTCGCCACACTGATGGTGTAGCACGCTTTAATTCCACCACTCAGGAGGCAAGAGCTTTTAATTCCACCACCCAGGAAGCAGGGGACCGCTCTGAGTTCAAGGCCAGCCTGGTCTATATAATGAGTTCCAGGAAGCTGGGGCTACAGGACCCTGTCTCAAAAAAAAGACCAATCTGGGTGTGGTGGTGCATGCCTTAAATCCTAGCACTTGGGAGCAGAAGCAGGTGGATCCAAGGATCCTGCCTGGTTAAATAGGAGCTCCAGGCCAGCTGGGACTAAGGGAGACCCTGTCTCAAGATTAAAAAAAAAAAAAAAAAAAAAAGGAGGAGGAGAGGATGGAGAATGGAATGGAGGAGGGAGGGAGGAGAGAGGGGAATAAGAAAAGAATGGGACTGGAAAGACAGCTTAGTGATTAAGGACTGGTTCTTTTTTAGAGGCACCTGGGTTCAATTTACATAAACTGCCTGCTTAGTTGTTCCAGGGGGAATCCAACAACTTCTGGACTCTGCAGGGACTGCATTCATACACATAAAATAAAAAAAATGATTCAAGGGCTGGAAAGATGGCTCAGTGGTTAAGAACACTGGCTGCTCTTGCAGAAGACGCCAGGTTCGAATCCCAGCAGCCCCATGGTGGCTAACAACCGCTCATAACTCCAGTTCCTAGGGGGATCCAACACCTTCTGTGGCACTGCACAACAACGGGTGAACTATATTATATATTATATACATATATAATATATATAATATATATACAGGCAATATACTCATATACATAAAATAATAAAACATTTTTTCAAAATAAAAGAAACTGAGTCAAAAAATTTTAAAGAAATAAAAACAACATAAACTAGCCTGGTAGTATGCACCTAGACTCTCAGCTACTTGGGAGACTATGGAAAAAGGATCAATAATTCAAGCCCAGTCTGGGCTACAGAGATAAATTCAAGCTAGCCTGAGAATTCTATTAAGACTCTCTCTCAAAATAAAAAGTAAAAAGATTAGGGATACAATCTCAGCTAGAAGACTGCTGCTTAGCATGCTTAAGACCCTGAGTTGAGGACTAACAAGATGTCTCAGTGGGCAGAAATACTTGCCAAGACAGCCTGACAACCCAAGCTAAATCCCTGGAAGCCAACCACTGGAAGGAGTAACTGGATTCCCCAAAGGTTATCTTCTGACCCCAAGTGATGCATGCCGGTCTTCTGCACAAAATAATAAAAATAAATTAAGAAAATAAATAAACTTCGGATATAGGGAAGTTAAAAAAAAAAAAAAGGTCACCTTCTCATACATTCTAAATGAAAGTGAAAACAGAAAGAAATCTTATCAGTAAGTAACCAACAAAATGTAAAAATACTTGGTTTTGTTTTCCTATAGAACTTGAAATTGATTGATAGTAAAAACACATTTTGGAAGAGGTCACCTCCAATTAAAAAAAGAGACATATTCGTACCTTTAAATTAAAATGTGGGCTGGAGAGAATGTGCTCAGCAGTTAAGAGACCGACTACTCTACAGAGGACACTCCCAGTACCCCACTTGCGGCAAGAACGCCTTTAGCAGGCATGGTGGTGCCTTTAATCCGCAGAAGCAGAGGCAGGCAGATTTGTGAGTTCAAGTCCAGCCTGAGTCTGCAGGTGAGTTCCAGGACAGCGGGGCTAAAGGGACCCCTTGTCAAAAAAAAATTAAAAAAAAAAACTTTTTTTTAAATTAAATGTATATGAACTACTATATTAAATTTTTCACATTTTTTATTTGTTTGTTGTTGGTGTGTGTGTGTGGTGTGGTGGTGTTGTGTGTGTAAGTCAGAGGAGAATCTACAGAAGTTGGCTCTGTTCTCCTACCATGTGGAGTCCTAGGGATCAAACTAAATCCAGGGGGTTGGTAGCCAGCACCTTTACCCACATAGCTATAAAGAGCCCTAAACTATTACCTATCCTTTAGTTTTCTACTACTTCTATCTGGATAAGAAACCTTAGAAAATGTAAACTGAAAAAAAATTAAACTCAATTTTCAACAAAATAAAGCTTACCTTCAGGCTGGTATGAGAACGTGGTTGGCTTAGTTCCTGAAATTTCCATTGCTCTGATCCTGGGGTCTCACTTCCTTTCTGAGTGTCAGGAGTAAGCAATCCATCTCCAGCAGGTAATGGGAAAATCCCTAATGATATAGGTCGTTCTTTTCTATTTGGAAGGGCGGAAAAATTACAATATTAATATATTTTTAGTTTTTGTCATGATTCTATGTTATAAGCTGAGTGGGAACAGGACCCATAATCCCAGTTACTCCGAGCATGATGCATGATGCAGAAGATCCAAAGATCAGGCCTACTCTACTACAGAAAGCAGTTGGTGATTGGTCTGGTGCACATGCAGAAGAGCATGTAGGTAGGGCTGGCAGTCCTAAGGAATAGCTGATGGCAACCTTCCCAACCCCTCTCCTAGATTTTCCATATCCTCAAGCTACAATTTCTGAATATTTTTAGGTTAGGCTTTTTCTGTCTAGAGGAAAAATCAATATACTCTTTGAACCAGGGATACCAATTAAGTGGTAAAAACTCAAAAGGTTTTTTTCCCCTCTAAATTATAAGGACTGGTGGTTTTGTTTCGTTGTTGTTTGTGCTTGGTGCTAGGGCCCACACTTGAACGCAGTGTGCACCATTGAGCTAGACCGAGCATAACCTAATTTTCTTTTTTGTGGGTGGTGTACTTATTTTTTCTGTTGTGTGAATGTACTTCTGCATGCAAAGTCTGTGCACCGTGTTGTGCAAGGCCGCGGAGGTCCAGAAGAGGGTGTTGAATTCCTGGAACTGGAGTTCTCCTGGAATTGGAGGTTTCAGACGTTCTCGCCGCCATGTGGTGTGGGGAACGAACCCAGGTCCTTGTAAGAGCGGTCGGCGCTCTTAACCCTAGTCATCTCTCCAGCCCCAAAACTCTACTGTTTCTATGGATCATATTCTATCTCTATCACGTTCCTTTAGGGACAGTACATATGAGAAAACCATCCCCAGCTTTTCCTAACAAGGAGGCCAAAATATCGTAAAAAAAGTTAATTGATGGACTTGTGGGCGGGAACCGGGGTCGCAGGGAGACGCATAACGCGCGGCCAGTAGGATCGAAAGTTATTCTGGACAAATGTCAACCCAAGAAGAAACAGCCAGAATTGAACCAGATCCAAGTAAGCAGCTTCAAGAGAGAGTGGACTGTGTTTACCTCTCATCACCTGTGCCATTTCTAAGCTAGGAAAAACCTGCGGAAGAGGGGGCGTGGTGAGAATGTAAGGGCTGCGATTGGGGTGAATGGTGAAAACTACAGCAATGTAGTCTGACACTCATTTGATCAACTTGATTGAACAAACAACCTGTCACCCCCCACTGGATGGTGGGGCTGTAGGTGTTGGGCACAACAGCCTGCAGATAGGTTTTGCATAGAAGGATGCTTTGTACTCATGGATTATCACTTATAGCTAAAATGAAAAAAAAAAAAAAAAATGAGAGAAAGATGCAGGACAGTTATGGCAGAATGGCATGATCTGGGATGGGGTGGGGGTGGGGGGGGAGGGAAAGGGAAATAAGCCTGAACTGAATTGGAAAAATGTATGAAATGCACAAAGCATCAATAAAAACTAATTAAAAAAAAATTATTGATGACTTTCCAAAGCTTTATGGGAAATTTTCATCAACAAGAGTTACAATTTTGCTAACAATACATTTTTTAAATTTTATTTATTTCTATATGTGTATGAATGTACTGTCTGCATGCAAGTTTGTGCACCCGTGTTATGCAATGCCGCGGAGGTCAGAAGAGGGTGTCAGATTCCCCTGGAACTGGAGTTCTCCTGGAATTGGAGTTTCAGACGGTTCTCGGCCGCCATGTGGGTGCTGGGAATCGAACCCAGGTCCTCTGTAAGAGCAGTTGGCGCTCTTAACCGCTAGGCCAACTCTCCAGCCCCTAACAACAGATTTTTAACAGAAACAAATAGTGTTGTTGATGTATAGAAAATCAGAAATGAGGGGCTGGAGAGATGACTCAGTGGTTAAGAGCACTGGTTGCTCTTATGGAAGACCTGGGTTCAAATCCCAGCACCCGCATGGCAGCTAGCAACTGTTTGTAACTCCGTTTCCAGGGATCTAACAACCTCTTCTGTCCTCCTCAAGCCTTGCACGACATGGGTGCACTTAAACACACACAGACATAAAACACTCATACATGAAATAAAATAAAGGAAGAAAAAAAAATTTTTTTTTTTTTTTTTAAAAAAGATCAGAAATGAAAGGGTTTTAGAGAGGTACAAGAAGACTGCTACCAGGTCATCCTGGGTCGTTACACAACAATAAGTGTGCGGGAGAGAAAGGGAAGGGGGTAGTTTTAGTGAGCTAGAGATAGAGCTCGGTAGTTAGAGTATGTTTGAGACCCGCACACAAAAAGTCTTTCTTTACTGGGCTTGGTGATGAATGCCTACCACCCAGCACTTGCGGGGGACGGGGGCGGGTGAAGGCAGGAGGATCAGGAAGTCAAGGCATCTTTGGCTACAAAGCAAGTTAAGCTAGCTAGCCCTGTGCTTTATAGAATCTGTCTAAAAAACTAAACAGAATAACACTAAACTAACTATGTCAACTACTCAAAGCAATGAAAAGAATTTTTTTTTTTAATGTGAGAATACAACAATTTATGATAATTCCATGTAACCTAGCTTATAACTACTAGTCGTTGAGGATTAACGGCTTTTTTTTTTTTTTTTTTTTTTTTTTTACTTTAAGACAGGGTCTTCCTTGTACCCCAGCTGTCCTGGAACTCGCTCTGTAGACCAGGCTGGCCTTGAACTCACAAAGATCCGCCTGCCTCTGCCTCCGGAGGCTGGGATTAAAGGCGTGGCGCCACCACCCCACTGGCTCTTATTTTAAACTTTACATCTTTTGTTTCTTTGATACTAAGTCCCAACTCTTTTTTCTTTCTCATTAAATGATAGAATTATTTTGTTGTTGCTTTTAACTGACAAATGAAAAATTGCCAACCTGATGTCTATTCTCATTTTGGAAAAACATATTTTGGGAACAGAAATCTAATGGCCTGAGGACTTCTATTTGTTTCTAATACTTTCATGCCTTAAGTAAAAAGTGACTGGGAATTTAATAGGACTGTGTCTAATGGAAAGAGAGGAAGATAATCCAGAGCTCATAATTTATCACATTGCTAAGAAAATAAAAAATTCATTAGAATTATCTTCCTTTTATGAACTCATTTTCACACATAATCAAAACAACTAAAAGGTTTTTAACTGTTGAAGTTTATAACTGTTGAAGGTTTTATCTGTCTTCTTTGAATCTAAGTTTTACTTTCCTACTTATTCTATAATCTAAAACACAAGAAAATTCCCAGTAATTAATTTTGCCTTTATTACTTATTCAGAGAAACCGATCTCTAGATCTAGATCTACCTGTCAAATTGGTCAATAATGTCATGGGTTGCTCTATTCCACCTCAAGAGGAATAATATTATCATATGCTTCCTCTTTATTTTCTTGATAAATTATAAATTGACAAGAGGAAGGAAAGACATGCATAGTTAATACATATTCAGTGGTACTCTGCTCTCAAAAAGAAACCCTAAAAAAAACATTACTTTTAATCCTAGCACTTTGGGAGGCAGAGGCAGGCAGATCTTTGTGAGTTCAAGGCCAGCCTGGTCTACAGAGTGAGTTCCAGACAGCTAGGGCTCAGGGAGATTCTGTCTCAAAAAGACCAAAAACAAAACAAAAACAAAACAAACAAAAACAGTCCTGTACTTCTCCAGACTACATGCACTACGTGCTTCAGAAAAAGTCACAGAAAAGTAACCAAAGAATGGAGTGCCTATAGAAAATACTGAGTGGGTTATAGAAGAGAAAGCACTGACTCCAAGTCCCAAAACCCACATGTCAGCTAACAACATTATAACTCTCAGTTTCGAGGGAGTCTGATACCCTCTTCTGACCTCTGCAGGCACTTACATACATATAAAAAAAAAACACTCATACACATAAAATAAAAAAGCGGTTGTGGTGCACATACCTTTATCCCAACACTGGGGAAGCAGAGGCAGAAAGATCTCTATGACATCAAGGTCAACCTGGCCTACAAAGTGAGTTCCAGGCCACCTGAGGCTACAGAGAAACACTGACTCAAAAACACCAAAAATAAAAAATAAAAAGTAAAAAAAATTTTTAAGAAAAAAATTCCAAGTGGCAGAATTTAGCCCCTAGATGGAAACATCTGATATTAATGCCTAGTAATTTTACTCCCTAACAGAAGCAAAGCTTAGAAAGATTCTGATACTTGATATCAGAATCTTTCTTATATTCTTTGGCTAGTAGCTTCAGTTCCATATATCCATTTTTTAGTTTGTTATTTAAATATTAGCTTATGTGTATAACTGATTTTGAAAAAATGTGTCTTTGAAATAGCCTTTTGGCTACACACATTTAAAACAACTGACAAAGAAATAAAATAAAAAAACTGACAAAGTATACCTGCAGATATAACATTAATAAAAAAGATTACATGTGGTAGTGGAGAGCAGTTAATAGGTTAAGAGCACTAGCTGCTCTTGAGAGGACCTGGGTTCAATTCCCAGCACCCACATGGTAGTTAAACAATCTGTAATCCAGTTCCAGGGGATTTGACACCCTCTCCTGACCTCTATGGGCATTTTATGACACAGGTGAACTTACACAGCAGGCAATCCAATGATACATGTAAAATAAAGTAATACTTTTTTTTTTTAAAGATTACACTTGCTAGGTGTGGTAGCATACACCTTTAATCCTGTGCTCAGGAAGCAAAGCCTATTCTATACAGCAAGTACCAGGCCAATTAGCCCTCCACAGTGAAACCTGTCTCAAAACAACAAAAAAAACAAAAAGCTCATAATGTGGCAGGTACTTAGCCAGTATATTTATTTTATTATCTTATTTAACCTATCAGGAAATAGGCACTGCTTTCTCAGTTTTCAGAGTAGGAAAATGATGTTCAAAGACTTTAGGTCATAGTAACTGACAGAGCTGGGATTAAAAGCCAATTTGGGCAGGGGTGGTGGCACAAGCCTTTAATCCCAGCCAGGGAGCCAGGGATCTCTGTGAGTTTAGGCAGCCTGGTCTACATAGTGAGCTCCAGGCCAACTGGGGACTAAAAGAGAGACCCTGTCTCAAACAGACCAAAAAAAAAAAAAAAAAGCCAATTGACTAAAAATGTATAACATTATATGAAATAGAAATTCACTTATATAATTACATACATCTTGCAACTGTAATTAAAGTGCAAAATAACAGCTCATTTAATTTTAAAAATTAGTCACTAAGAGATGAAATAAACTGCCAAAGGTCCAAAGGCTGCATATATGGGACAGTGCAACTCCAAAGTCTCTTTTACGTACCACATGGCAGTAACTTCCTTCTCAAACAGGACAAACCTAACGCAGTCCCTTAACACTAGTCTTATATTAATATTATACTTATTTGGGGGGGTGTTGTTTTTAATTTCCTCAAAGCTTAAGTATACATGAAAATAAATTATCACGCTGGGGGTGGAGCATGCCTTTAATCCTAGCACTTGGGAGGCAGAGGCAGGCGGATCTTTGTGAGTTCAAGGCCAGCCTGGTCTACAGAGTGAGTTCCAGGATAGCTGGGGCTACAGGGAGACCCTGTCTCAAAAAGACAAAAAAAAAAAAGAAAGAAAGAAAATAAATTATCAAGCACCTAATTTTAAACCATACAATGAAATCTGGATCTTAAAACTAACATTGAACATGATTGATTCTTTCAATAAAAAGAATCACACTACTTTTATTCTTGTCTAAATCTATAATTAGGGTTTAAATTTCTTAACCATCAAATAATAAAACTACGTATACTATGAACTTTTTAAAATCACGTACAAAACAGAAGAACTTAACCACCTAACATGTAGAAGATGTTCTCACAGGCTGCAAGCAGTGAGCAACAGCAAAGCTACACAGATTACTGCCTACCCCCACAAACAGGCATGGATATTTGTCACCCAGGACTACAAAGAAAAGAAAGGGCGACATCTGACCAAACAATAGTGAATAGGCTTTGTGAAGCTTTCACAACTTTGATGTGCAAATGGAGGAAATGCATTCTTGTCCTAAGAAATTTAAAGTGTTTTTATTTTAAAATATAGTTTGTTTTCGAAGGAAAATGTTTAGATTGTCAATTCCCTTGAGTTATTATTAAAATTTATGACATTTATACCAAACCTGTCATCAGGCAAAGGGTAACTCAAAGTAAACATATTGTTTATGGCTAATCATTTGCAAGACCCAGCATAAAAGCTATTTGTTCCTAAATGCTCAGAAGCTAAAGCCAGAGCTGTATGAACTTGGACCTGGTGCTGTTCTTGCTTTCCTTTTCAACTTCAACATACTGCTTAAGACAAGACCACACTGACTTTGTATTTGTATATAAATACAAGACAGAAATCCTTTTCTTTGGTTTGTAATTTCCAAACATAAAGCAGTGTTCCTAAAACGATGGCCTATAAATTACTACAAAAAAGAACAGACATCCTAGCTTCAGGCCGTTTTCCATTGTTTGAACCTGTAACAGAAATGGTTACAAGGCAGGGCCTTGGTGCTAAGAAATTAAGAAAACCCAGCTAAGCAGGAGCTTCCGAGAGACTGGAGTACCTGAGTATCCTTGGCAGGTTCTGCGTCAGCGCTGGCACACCGGCAGAAATAGAAAAGTGCACAAGTAGCAAAACAGAGAGAGATACTAAGATAGCAGAATTAATGACCACCGCCCCGCCAACAAAGCCAAACACAAACAGCAGCATGCATCCAGGACTCATGGCGCTGTGCTGGCATGGTGAAAAGTCCGAACCAGGAGGCCTACACGGGGGCCAAAAGGGTATCTTTGTAGTGAGGAGCTGTCATTCAGCTGCCGCCACAAAAACAATGCCATCAGCAGCAGCTTTCCACTCCATCCTGCAGCGGCTCCAAAGCGATGACGTCATTCCGCTTTCCCCATCTCAGAACCAAAGAGCCACGGCTCCTAGCATTTATGCAGCAACAAGCACGACCGCCTATTAACTACTTCCCTCTCCACTAAGACTCTTGGCTTAGCTCATTGGCTACAATGCCTAGAGATCTACATAATTTATTCACACTCCTACATCAAACAGATGGCAGGCTAATCCTTTCACACTTGCCTCTCTGTAACAAAAAGGACCAATAATATGGGAGAAATGAAAATTTTTTAGCATTCCCACAAACTGAAAAATGCCAAAACTATTATAATTTCCTATCAAGATCCAAAACAAAAAAGGCCAAATAAAAATACCTCGATGTGCTGCTTACAATTTATGTGGCTCATAATTTCTTTTAATAATAATTCTACTTTTACATGCATTTCAACCACAGTAAAGAGCTTTTGGAAGCAGCCTAACTACTGTTCCCAGATTTAAAGAACAAAGAAAAACAGGAACAAAAAAAGACATTATTTATTTCACTTTTTCTAGGGGAAAATGTAACAAAACTTACCTAATTCTACTATGAGCTGCAGACTCCAGCTGATCACTTCCTGAGAGCTGGTGAAGTTTTGTTCTCTCTAAATGTTCCATATAATTATGGATCATCTATTTTAAAGAAAAAATATACACAAAACTTAAGGCTATAACCTAAAATAAAACATAGTATTATAACAAGGAAACATTTTGGTACAATTTTCTTATTTATAAGATTATTCAATGTCACGTAAATGAATACAAAGGAATGAAAAAGTTTTAACGGCAAAGGGATTATGTAAATGCTCACATAAGATTCTAAAATCAGTAAAGGAGCTAATATATTTGCTTTGCAAACAAAAACTTTTTTGTTAAATGAAATAATGTTACCATAAATAACACAAATCAGTACACAGACATTGAATTAGGTTTTACGAGAGCACTGGTTAAGAATAATAGTGGGGCTGGAGAAATGGCTCAGCAGTTATGAGCACTGACTACTCTTGCAAAGGACCCAAGTTCAGTTCCCAGGACCCACATGGCAGCTAACAAAAGTCCATAACTCCAGTTGCAGGTGACCTGACACCTTCTTCTGACCTCCACAGGCACTATACTTGACACAGGCACAGGCAATACACTCATACACATAAAATAAAAATATTTCTTAATAATAGATAACATTTGCCAGGCATAGTGGCGCACGCCTTTAATCCTAGCACTTGGGAGGCAGAGGCAGGCAGATCTTTGTGAGTTCAAGGCCCGGTCTACAGAGTGAGTTCCAGGACAGCTGGGGCTACAGGGAGACCCTGTCTCGAAAAGAAAAAAAAAAAAAAAAAAAGAATATAAAACACAGGGCTGGAGAGATGGCTCAGTGGTTAAGAGCACTGACTGCTCTTGGAGAAGACCCAGGTTCAATTTCCCAGCACCCACATAGTGGCTAAGAACCCTCCTTAACTCCAGGTCCAGGGGAATCTGATGCCCTCTTCTGACCTCCTGTGGCATTGCTCTTCTGACCTCCGTGGCATTGCATAACACGGGTGCACTCACATACATGCAAGCAATACACTCACACATTAAAACACACACACATACACACACACACACACACACCGCATTAGCTATTGTTGTGGGGTCCTACTCAGTAGATGACCTATGCTTTCACTTTTAAGGATCCTTAATTTGGAATTTAAAAATGTAAAATGTAGAAAAATTTCAATCACAAAAGGGTTGGAGATGTAGCTCAACATTGTAGTACTTGCCTAGCAGATACAAGAGCCCAGGTTAAAATTCTAGAATCTTTTTTTTTTTTTTAAATGAGGAAAAGAAATGTCAATCACACAATCAAAAGGCTTCACTAGGGAAAGATATTAAACATAATATAAAATAAAAATAATTTTGAAAAATATGAGAAATGGCATGTTCTTATTTTCAAAGCTGTAAAAAAATTAAGAGCCAAGAACGACTGAGGTCTTCAGAGTATTACCTAAATCCCCTGCCCCCCCTCCCCGTCTTTTTGAGACGGGGGTCTCCCTTTAGTTCCAGTTGGCCTGGAACTCCCTTATGTAGACCAGGCTGGCCTCAGAACTTATTGTGTGCTAAGTCTGACATGTCTCTGCTTTGCTGGGATTAAAGGTGTGCGCCACCACGCCTGTCAAGATGTGCCACTTTTAAATGCCCCGCTCTTAATTTTTAAGTAGCATCCTTTAGAGTGGGGCATGGTAGCTTACATCTGAAACCCCAGTACTTCAGAAGCTAACACAGGAAGACTGCTATAATCTAGGCTAGAATGGATCTAAGAAAGGTGTGTGCCACCTCACCCAGCCTACATGTTAAGCTAAAAATGTATAATTCAGCCGGGTGTGCTAGCGCACACCTTTAATCCTAGCACTTGGGAGGCAGAGGCAGGGGGATCTTTGTGAGTTCAAGGCCAGCCTTATCTACAGAACAAGTTCCAGGACAGCTGGGGCTACAGGGGGACCCTGTCTCAAAAGACCAAAAAAAAAAAAAAAAGTATAATTCTCTCTTCACTACTATCAAGAATTTTGTAGGCAGGCATGACACCTTTAGACCCAGCACTTGGGAGGCAGAGACAGGCAGATCTCTGTGAGTTCAAGGCCAGCCTGGTCTACATAGCAAATTCCAGGCCAGCTGGAGCTACAGGGAGACTCTGACTCAAAAAGGGACCAAAGGAAGAAAAAAAAAAAAAGAATTTTTGCATAAAAGCTTTCTTTTTGTCAGCAGATTAGAAATGAGCTGCTTTCTTCTTGTATCAGGAAGAAACTTCAGGAAAAAAGTAGACTGACATAACAAAATGAGTGACAGGGCTAGTATGTTAATTCAGATTTTCGGAAGGCTGGAGCGATGGCTCAGCAATTAAGAGCACTGGTTAAGAGCTCGTGCAGGGGACTCGGTTCTGTTTTCATCACCCTCATGGGAGCTCACGACTGTCTGTATTTCTAATTCCTGGGAGCTTGAACCCTCTTTTTGCCTCTAGGCACCAACAGATAATGTACACTAAACATGTAAAACAAAATAAAAAAAAACAGTTAAAAAAAAAAGGTTTTGAAAGTCTTAGTTGAATTCTTCATAATTATATGAAATTTATTTGTTCAGTGGAAGGATGTTAAGTTTCTCTGAGCACTTCAATGAAGAAAATTAAAACTTCCTTGCTTTTATATTAATTCAGCAACATCTAATAAGCAAATGATAAAGACAGAATCCAGCCCCCCTCAATAGCTTGTTCTAAATTTCCTTGTATTTTATATTTTTGTCTTTTTTGAACAGAGTCTCCTGTAGTGCCCGCTGGACTGGAGCTTCACTATGTAGCCACGCTAGGCTTGGCTTTGAACTCACGAGATCCTAAATCTCTCGCCGCCCAAGTGCTGGTTGTATTTTTTTTTTCCCCATTTCCATCTTCTAAATTTTTTTTTTTTAATCTTATTTATTTTTTTTTTATTTTTTATTTTTATTTCGTTTTTTTGGTCTTTGAGACAGGGTCTCCCTGTAGCCCCAGCTGTCCGTGGATACTCCAGTCTGTAGACCAGGCTGGCCCTTGAACTCAAAAAGTCCGCGCTGCCATCTGCCTCCCAAGTGCTGAGATTAAAGGCAATGCACCAGCACGCCCAGCATTTATTTAATTTTTGTATGTGTATGAACGTACTGTCGGCCATGTAGGTTTTGTGCACCCATGTTGTGCAATGCATGTGGAGGTCAGAAGAGGGTGTGGAATTCCCCTGAACTGGAGTTAAAGACGTTTCTCAGCTGACCATGTGGGGTCCGCTGCAAGAGCAGTCAGCACTCTTAACTGCTAGGCCATCTCTCCAGCGCCAAATTCTCTTTTAAATGCTTAAAATCTAGAAAATGCAAAATTTGAAGCCTCCTTCAGATCACTGATTACAGACATGTTATCTTTTTTTTTGAAACAGGGTCTCCCTATAGCCCCAGCTGTCCAGGAACTCACTCTGTAGACCAGGCTGGCCTGGAACTCACAGAGATTCACCTGCCTCTGCCTCCCCTGCTGGGATTAAAGTTGTGTGCCACCACACCCAGATTAAAGACTGTTCTCAGCCACCATGTGGGTGCTGGGACTCGAACCCAGGTCCTCTGTAAGAGCAGTTGGTGCTCTTAACCACTGAGCCATGTCTCCAGCCCCAGACATGTTATCTTGACCAAATTATGAAAATATAGAGCAAACTAAAATACCACTGAAGAGGACAGAGGAACAAATGGCAGCTGACACACTAAGTACCAACTATTTGTAAACTGGTACATTCAGCATCATTTTCCATTTAATCCCTGCAATATCACAGTTCACATACACTCCAGGTATATGTTAAAATAACGTGCCTAAGTCAATAAGCTAGTTAACAACGAACTGTTTTCTGTTGTGTTTTTTGTTTGTTTTTTGGTCTTTTTGAGACAGGGTCTCCCTGTAGCCCGCCAGCTGTCCCTGGAACTCACTCTGTAGACCAGGCTGGACCTTGAACTCACAAAGATCCACCTGCCTCTGCCTCCCAAGTGCTAAGATTAAAGGTGTGCGCCAATTTATAGCCAGGACTTGGATCTGTTTACAGCAGCCATTTGAATAGTAGACACTACAGGACCCATGTTGCATCTGCCCTTCTAGTTAATTCTCTGGGCAAGCAATAGCTCATTGTCCTTTCTTCTTCACACCCTCAAGAAAACCCCACACCCTGAGGCATTTCCTGACATTCAAAATAATATGTGCTATATTCCATAAATGAACAAAAGCAGAAAAAGTAAGACTGCATATAAAAATTTAAATGGGGGGGGGCAGGGGATTGGAGACGTGGCTTAGTGGTTAAGAGTACTGGCTGCTCCGGGCTGGAGCAATGACCTGGCGGTTAAGAGCACCGGCTGCTCTTTGCAGAGGACCCAGGTTCGATTCCCAGCACCCACATGGTGGCTGATAACCATCTTTAACCCCACTCCAGGGGAATCCGTCCACCCTCTTCCGACCTCCGCGGCCCATATGCACCGACATGGGTGGGTGCACAGACTACATGTGGACAGTACATTCATACACACAAAAAATAAATTAAAAAAAAAAAAAAAAAAAAAGAGTTGGATGAGGGAACCTGGATTTAATTCGCAGTACACCACACGAATGGACAACCATCCATAACGCCGTTCCAGGGGGAATCCAACCACCCTTTTCTGACCTCTGGGCATTGCCACGTTCACTACGACATTAGGCACATTACTCATACACATCAAAAAAAAATATAATTGATAAATCTATATTAAAAAATAAATAAAAATATCATGGAGCTGTGAGAGATGTTGCTCAGGGTCAAGGGATTGCTCGTTTTCGCAGAAACTGGTTAATGTCGCCAGCACCCAAGATACTACCACTCCAAAACTCAAGGTCCAAGGGAATCTGACACCCTCTTCTGACCTATCTTTGGGTGGAGCATTTGCATTATACATGGGTAACTTACATCCATTACACATAAAGTAAAAATATTAAAAGTAGACCGTGCCTATTGTGTCCCCAGCACCACAAACAAAACAAAACAAACAAACGACGACTGCACACGTTGCCCCAATGCTTCATATTTCTTTCCTCTCTTGCTATTATTTTCTCTTCTTTTTTTTTTTTTATTATTTATATTATTTTTGTATGTGTATGATGTACTGTCTGCATGCAGGTCTGTGCACCGGGTCGTGCAACCTGCCCGGCGGAGGTCAGAAGAGGGTCTCGGATTCCCCTGAAGCTCGGAGTTTCCACTTGCAATTGGGAGTTACAGACGGTTCTTAAACGCTTTTTATGTGGGTTGCTGGGGATCGAACCCGGGTCCTCTGCAAGAGCGTCGGCGCTCTTAACCGCTAGGCTATCTCTCCAGCCCCGCTATTATTTTCTCTTTAAGGTGTCTTTTTTTAGGTAGTGTGCTTAATGTTTAAGCCTGTCAACTTGAAAAGGATCTACAATCACCATGGAAACAAACCTCTGGGAACATCTGTGAAAGATCATACAGAGTGAGGTGAGAAAAACCACCATCTATGTGGGTGGCATCATTCCTGGGGCTCAGGTCCCACATTGCATACAAGGGAGAAAGCCAGCGGAGCGTAAGCTCTCTGCTGCCCGACTGCAGACAACTGACCAATTCATGCTCTGGGCATGATACCTTTCCTCACATGATAAGGCCGATCTGGAACAGCAACCTAGATTTAAAACTCCCTTAATTAAGTTTCTTTGCCAGGTAACTAATACAGTTACTGGTTTTAATGAGACAGGGTTATTTATGGATAGCTCTGACTGGCCTAGAACATTAATGTGTACTCCAGGCTGGCTCAGACAATTCTTATGCCTCAATCCTGTAAGTGCTGATATGGTAGCTTATAAACCCACCACTTCTCAAGGTATGCCTTTTTTAAAGTAAATTCAGTAATGATACAAAATTTTTATCTGCTTAGGGAGTAGTTATTTACATTTTTTAGAAAGAACCATAGCCAGATGTGGCAGTACATGCCTTTAATCCAGCACACAAGGGGGAGCGAAGAGGGCAGTAATCTCTGTCGATTCAGACCAGGCCTGGTCTAACTACATTAAAGAAGTTTCCAGCCCAGGCTGTGGGTGGGCACACACTGTTTTAATCTAAACTCTCCAGGAAGCAGAGGCCGAGGCGGGCGGATCTTTGTGAATTCAAGGCCAAGCCTGGTCTACAGAGTGAGTTCCAGGACAGCGGGGCTACAGAGAGACCCTGTCTAAAAAAGACAAAAAAAAAAAAAAAAAAAAAAAAGGAAAGAAGTAAGTTTCAGGACAACCAGAGATACATGGTCAGACTCTTTCACTGAAGGTTTCCAGAGTTTATGTTTAAAGAGTATATAGTTCTTTGGGCTGGAGGGATGGCCTAGTGGTTAAGAGCGCTGACCGCTCTTACAGAGGACCCGGGTTCGATCCCCAGCACCCACATGGCGGCCGAGAACCGTCTGTATCTCCAATTCCAGGAGAACTCCAGTTCCAGGGGAATCCGACACCCACTTCTGACCTCCACGGCATTGCATGACACGGGTGCACAGACCTACATGCAGATAGTACATTCATACACATACAAAAATAAATAAATAAAAATTTTTAAAAAGTTAAAGAAAAATTTAAAAAAAAGAGTATATAGTTTTTCAGAGTTACAGAACTATATATAATTGCTAATTGAATGGGCTCTACAAAGATAGATAAATGGAAAATTTTAGGGTACTACTTTGAGACAAAATACAATAGAGGGAGTCTAACAGGGCAGAAGATATAAGCTGCTTGGACCTGAGGGAGGAGATTCTATAAAAAGCTGTGAGTAAGCAAGGGAAAGGTAGCTGCCTGATGGATGAACAGGACCAGAACTCTGACTTGGTAAATGAGTTTTCCTGAGATCTCTTTCTTCCAGTACTGTACATTCCTGAGGGCACAGAAACAGACAGAAAAATTATAATTTTTCATAGGAAGTGGATATGAGGTTTTGTTTTTTATTTTATGTGTGTGAGTGTATTCTCTGCATGTATACAAGTGCACCCTTGTAGTGCAATGCCCACAGAGGTCAGAACAGGGTGTCAGATGGTTGTTAGTTACCATGTGGCTGCCGGGATTCAAACCAGTGCTCTTAACTGCTGAGCTATACCTCCAACCTTGTAATGTCAAGTTTTTATATTTCTACAGAAATGTATCTTCTCTTTTAATAAATCAATATGAGGGAAAAAAGAAATTTAACATTTTATTTGTACTTTCAAAATGTAGATTTTTTTTATTTTTTAAAAGTACATAGCCAATTTTACTTTTTCTCATTGATTTTTCTCCTTCCAGAATCTTTGAAGTAAATTCTTGCTATTTTATCATTTAGCCAAGTATCAAAATGTAGATATTTTCAAAGAACATGAGGCTGGGCATGGTGGTTACACACCTTTAAGCCCGGCACTCTGGAGGCAGAGGCAGTGGATTTCTGTGAGTTCAAGGTCAGCCTGGTCTACATAGTAAGCTCCAGGCCAGTTGGGACTAAAGGGAGACCCTGTCTCAAAAAAGATCAAAAAGAAAAAAAGAAAAAAAAAGAATGTGATATTTTAAATATATTTAATAGCATTTTAATAAACTCCAAAAGTTAGAGTGGCATTAAAAATTAAATATTACTGGGGGCTGGAGGGATGGCCTAGCGGTTAAGAGCGACGACCGCTCTTGCAGAGGACCCGGGTTCGATCCCCAGCACCCACATGGCGGCTGAGAACCGTCTGTGACTCCGGTTCCAGGAGAACTCCAGTTCCAGGGGAATCCGAGACCGTCTTCTG
>VZQC01009231.1:1174318-1209515 GCA_009823505.1 Rhizomys pruinosus
ATCTTTTTAAATTTTTTAAAGGAGGACTCTTTTTTTTTTTTTATAATTAATTTTATTTAGTTTCTGTATGTGGAGGAATGTACTGTCTGCATGCAAGTCGATGCACCCGTGTCGTGCAAAGCCCCCCCCCCCCTGCGAAGTCAGAAGAGGGTGTCGGACTCCCCTGGAACGAGTTCTTCCTGGAAAATTTGATTTCAGACGGGTTTCGTGTTCTTCTTGCTTGCTCTCTTGGTGCCGCTTGGGCGCCATTTTGGGTGCTGGGGATCGAAACCGGTCCTCTGCAATAGTGGGTCGGCGCTCCTTAACCACTAGGGGCATCTCTCCAACCAGCCCCCTGTTTTTTACTTATAAAATCTTTAATCAAGAGTGATAATTAGAAAATAATATTTGGAAGAGGCTGGTTGGCAATGTTCCTTAAATATCCCAGCACTGTCGAGGCAGAGGCAGGCAAGGTCTCTGTGAGTTCAAGCGAACCTGTGGTACCTACATAGCTAGTTCCAGGGGGGCAAGCCTTGGGGCTGTGGGTGTGTGTGGGTGTGTGTGTGTGTGTGTGGTGTGGTGTGTGTATGTATATATATACATGTAGATTATATATATGTGGTTACGTATCAAGTATTTCTGGCATTTTGCAACCCAGACGTATCCAAATGTGTGGTTGTGTACTGTATAGGATCTCATGTAGATTATAATACATCCACCCACCCACATGTGGAGAATTAAGTTTAATTAAACGCCATAATCATTGATAGTTATATTGCATTTTTTTTTTGTTTTTTTTTAGTTATTTTTATGTGTCTGAATGTCTTGTCTGCATATGCCGGTCCTGCGCACACCGTGTTCGTAGCGAGCCGCGGAGGTCAGAAGACACCTGGGCCTTGCATGTACTTAAGCAAGTACTCTACCGTTCTTTTCTTTTTGGTCTTTCCGAGACAGGGTCTCCCTGTAGCCCCAGCTGTCCTGGAACTCACTCTGTAGACCAGGCTGGCCTTGAACTCACAAAGATCCGCCTGCCTCTGCCTCCCAAGTGCTAGGATTAAAGGCATGCACCACCATGCCCAGCTGAGAAGTACTCTGATTTTCAAAGAAAGCTTCAGACATAAAAAGCCTATGTCTATGTTTCCATATTATCTTGGTAAGAGCAATGCAGAAACCCACCTCCGTGTGTCTCTGATGTAACGCATTATATTCCTTCTTCAGTTCAGCTTCTCTTTCTTCAAGTCTGCTAACTGAAATAAGACACATATACTTAATCAAAACAAATACAAGAAATTTACTTGAAAAAGACTATTTTTAAAACTTGTAATATTGGGGCTGGAGAGATGGCTCAGCAGTTAAGATCACTCACTGACTGCTCTCACACAGGATCGGGGATCAGTTCCCAACACCCACGTGGTGACTCACAACCATCTATAACTCCAGTTCCAGGGACACTGATATCTTCTGGCCTTTTCTGGGACCAGACATACATGTGCCATGCAATCACTCACACATAAAAATAAAATAATAAATATTGTAAACTTGCAATGTTATCCATAATCCTTAGCAACTTTATAAGTTAGTATATTCCATATGAAATTCTGCACAAACCAAATGGTCTCATTCAGAACCCTCAAATCCATTTTTGTTTTTGGTCTTTTTGAGAGAGGGTCTCCCTGTAGTGCCAGCTGGCCTAGAACTCACTATGTAGATCAGGCTGGTCTTGAACTCACACAGATACGACTGCCTGCCTCTGAGTGCTGGGATTAACACACCTGGCTCAAATACCATTTTTTTTAATACTATTTTTTTTTTTGAGACAGGGTCTCCTTATAGCCCCAGCTGGCCTGGATCTCACTCTGTAGACCAGGCTGGCCTTGAACTCACAGAGATCCACCTGCCTCTGCCTCCCAAGTGTTAGGATTAAAGGTGTGCGCCACCACACCCAGCTTAAAGATGGTTTTTAGCCGCCATGTGGGTGCTGGGAATCAAACCTGGGTCCTCTGCAAGAGCAGTCAATGCTCTTAACTGCTGAGCCATCTCTCTAGTCGTGCCCCTCCCCCCATTTTTTTAAGAGGAAGAAATGGGACGGGGAAAGAGTAAAATATCAGACTGTTCTCTAATTCATATATGTGCCAGACCATCTTTCTAAACAGGTTTTATATGAATTACTTTTTTCAAAACTCCAAGTATCATACCAGTCATAACCTGGTATCAGGACCCAAATGGTTATTTCCAATCATTTTCTAGTACTAATCAAGCTCCTGTTCAGTACTAGCGCAATGGCAATGCCAGACCGTAAATACACTTGGTTTTAAGTCTTCTCAATTTCAGACACATCTTCTTTTATTTAGCTCCCTCTGGTGATGGATTTTGTGAATGGCACTGATGTGGAGCAGACTCAACAGAATGCTTTAGATAGAGAAACAAAACTGTTTTAGATTTTGAGATACAGATTATCAGGACAAGATTTTTCAAGAGAATGACTGACTTAAGGATGAAGCTGAGTGTGGTGGCATATCCTTAATCCCAGCATTAGAGAGGCAGAGGTAAGTGGATCTCTGTGAGATCAAAGACAGCCTGGTCTCCATAGGAAGTTCCAGGCAAGCTGGGACTACAGGAAGACCCTGTCTCAAAACCAAAGAAAGAAAGAAAGAAAGAAAGAGGAATGACTTGGAGAAAGGCAGGATTCCAGGCAGCCTGTGAAGAAATGCCAACACTGGGCAGACCATTAATGAAAGTGTTCCAGACACACACTGCTGCCACAGAGAATACAAAAAACCATACTGGTGGGGAGACATCTGGAGAAGCCCAGAGTGACTAAGAAGCAAGAGGACCCAGTTGCTGAGATATTCATTCAAGACTGTTGGAAAGCCATAATTAGGTGGAAACATACTCTTAGTATAAGGGTCAACAAGCTGCAAACATGAAAGGCTTGACTTTCCCAAGGCTGTGAGAACTACTGTAACTATACTCCAAAACCACAGACATTTTATACACCTGTTCACATGAGACACCACACAAACTGTAATGTGCTGCCCAGCCAACTAGTTTTGGGTTTGTATATATTTCCCTGTCATAATCTGTTTCAATATCTTAGAAATATGTCATCATGCCAGGCGTGGTGGTGCACGCCTTTAATCATAGCACTCGGGAGGCAGAGGCAGGCGGATCTTTGTGAGTTCAAGGCCAGCCTGGTCTACAGAGTGAGTTCCAGGACAGCTGGGGCTACAGGGAGACCCTGTCTCAAAAAGACCAAAAAAAAAAAGAAATATGTCATCATTTAGGAAAATTCTAGCTCTTTCTATTGTGATTTTTTCCTAATATCACACCACTCTGGCTCATGCAATGGCAGCACATCCCACAGTTACCTTAGTGCACACCTTCAACAGCAGGCAGCAAACGAGCACATCTGCTACAGCCCGAAACAATAATAAGCCACTATAATACATATGCCTCAGGAAACCACAAGGCAATAGGATGACAATTTGGGCTTTTGTTTTGTTCTGAGTCTGTCTGTCTGTCTGTCTGTCTGTCACAGGATCTCCCTGTAGCGCCGGCTGATACAAAACTTGCTATGTAGAGCAGGATAGCCTCAATCTCACAAAGATCCACCTGCCTCTCCCTCTTGAATACTGGAAGTAAAGGTGTGCATCACTGCATCCAACCATATATTTTTTCCTCAGGTATTCATATATTTTCATTAGCAAATCATAGTGAGCTAGTTTGATTCATCATAGAAATCCAACCATATTATTTTAAATGTTTTTTTTAATATTTTTTAGTGTGTGTGTGTGTGTGTGTGTGTGCCACAATGCTGTGTGGAGGGCAGAGGGCAATCTGCGAGAGCAGGCTCTCATCTTCTACCATGTGGGTTCTGAGTACTGAACTTAGGTCATCAAGCTTAGGATGCCTTTACTCGCAGTGAGCGATCTTATCAGACCCTGTTAATATTTTCTTGATACTGTACAACCAAAATAAAACACTGGATGCTGAGACTAAAATAAAATCCAATTATCAATCATAAACTTGAATTTCAAATTTGTGCAAAAATAGAGCTTCGTTATTCTTGTCAGCTAACTTAAAATGAATTCATAAATAAAATTATATTATCACCAACATTAACAGCAGCTAACATATACTGCTTATAGTATATTATGAACTGTCCTAAAAAGTGGATATAGCTGGGTGTGGTGGCGCACGCTTTTAATCCTAGCACATGGGAGGCAGAGGCAGGCAGATCTTTGTGAGTTCAGGGCCAGCCTGGTCTAGAGTGAGTTCCAGGACAGTGGGCTACAGGGAGACCCTGGTCTCAATAAGACCAAAAAAAAAAAAAAAAAAGTGGATATAAACTACTTTTATTCAAATGATGGAAGTATCATTACATTCATTTTAGAGATAAGGAAATTGAAGTAAATGGGGTTAACTTATCACAGGTCACAAGGTGACTCTACTAATGGAGAAGTCTGGCTCTAGACTCTGTGTTCTGAATTACCATGCTATACTGCCTCTTAAGAAATGGTCCTTTCAGCCTGGCATGGTGGATCACATCTAGAATCCTAGCATTTAGGAGGTGAGGCAAATTTACTGCAAGTTTGAGGTCTGGATTACATGGTGCACTCCAGGCCTGGGCTACAGCCCCAGTCTCCAAAAAAGTAAAACCTTCCTTTTAATCTGTTTTACACAATAGATTCATTGAGGGGAGGAGAAAAGCTTCAAACAAAAACCTCCCCTACAGGTTAGCTGGGCGACACAGGTGAGACATATCTCCAAAAGAAGAAAACCTCTTCTGTTCTTTTAAGACAACCCAGTCTTAGACACAAGGAAAGCATCAAATTCCCAAGGAACAGTAAAACATATTTGCCCTTAGGAATCGTTGGTGTGGTGGTTTGAATGAGAATGTCCCCCAGGCTGGAGAGATGGCTCAGCAGTTAAGAGCATCAACTGCTCTTGCAGAGGACCCGGGTTCGATTCCCAGCACCCACATGGCGGCTAAGAACTGTCTTTAACTCCAGTTCCAGAGGAATCCGACGCCCTCTTCTGACCTCCGCACAACACCACGGGTGCACCAACCTACATGCAGACACTACACTCATACACATAAAAAATAATAAATAAATAAAAATAAAAATAAAAATAAAAAAAGAGAATGTCCCCCAAAGGCTTCAAGTATTCAGACATTTTGTCCCCATTTGGTAGCACTGTTTTGGGAGATCTTAGAAAGTATGTCCATGCTGGAGGAAGTATGTCACTGGGGGCAGAGAGTTCAAGCCTTGCCAGTCTCTTCCTGTACTCACTGGAAGATGTGAACCTCAGCTTTCTGCTCCAGCTCCTGCCACCATGCCTCCTCGCCATGACGGACTCTAATTCTCTGGAATGTCAACCACAAGCTCAAATAAACTCTTTCTTTTAGAAGTTCCCTTGGTCATGGTGATTTTATCATAGCAACAGAAAAGTGACTAATAAGGTTGGGAAGAGGTACACTGTTCTTGTTTGGATGTGGTTTGTCCAAAAGTTTGTGTGTTGCAGACTTGCTCCCCATGATGCCAGTGTTGTGAGGTAGCATGAGACCTCTAAGAGAGGAGAACTAGTAAGAGGTCATTGGATGACTTGTACTTGGAAGAAGGTAAGATAGCTCTAATCAGAGTTCTGAACTCACAAAAGCAAATTGGAAGAAAGAACCTGATACCTAATTGGCTCTCTGGCTTACTGCTGAGATGCTCCCACATACACTCTCAACATTGTGATGCCATGTCACTAGTTCTCTGCCAGAGGCCCAACCAGTACCCTCCATCCCCACAATCTTCTACTTTGGATCTGCAGAACTATAAACTAAATAAACCTTTTTTTCTTTATGACGTTTCCCTGCTTCAGATATTTTGTTATAGTAATAAAAAAAGACTAATATATGTATTCAAATGAAAACCTTAACTATAGATTAAATTGGCTAAAATAAGAAATGTAACATATAAGTGCTAGCTAAAAAGTAGAAAAAACCCAGAAGTTTTGTACGTTGCTGGTGGGGATATAAATTGGTACATATGATCTGGTTATAGTTTGGCATGTCTTAATAAAATTGAATGTTTGCAAACTTTATGACAACATCTTTCACTGCTAAGACGTATATCTATACATATGACTACTGTTATTGTCTGGATATAAAATGTATTCCTAAGGCCCATGTGCTGCCAAGGCTTTGAGGAGATAGCTGGATACTGAAAGATCTGACCTCATCAATGGAACCTAGGATTCTGGCCACCCTGGTCCAGCCAAAGCAATGAAGCCTGCCAAACATGGACTCAAACCTCTGAAATGGTGAGATACAGCAGGCCTTTCCTTCTTCCAATTGTTTTCATAAGGCATTTTTGTCAAGTGATGTAAAGTGTACAAGCACACACCAGAGGCACTGAAAAGCACTGCTCAAGAAAGCACTATCTATAATCATCCAAAGCGTAAAAGAACCCATCTGTCAACCCACAAAAGAATGAATAGTCACATACTGGAATACTACCCCAAAATGAATAAATTATTTCTACATACATCAGGGACAAATATCACAAGGATGATATCAAGAGAAATAAACACAAATTTAAAAATACAAAAAAAAAAAAAAAGTAAAGACATACATAAAAGGAAGTCAGTATACTGGTTACCTTTGTGATAGAACAAGTTCCCTGAGAAATTTGTGTTCAACCCCACTCTACTCCAGTCCAAACACAATGTGCATCCATTCACATAGACACCATTCTTGGCTTGAATATTCATTGTTCTCTAAAAACTACCATGTGTTTAGCATGTAGCACAAGATTTAAACAAACTATTTGTATCATTAAAAACAAGCTGTGCTGTTCTGATTTTAGAATTTATAGGGAGGACAACATGCTACCAAACTGAAGCGCAGCTTTAGTCTCGGCACTCAGGAGGTAGAGAGAAGTGGGTAGATCTCTGTGAGTTCCAGGCCAGCTGGGGCTACAAAAAAAAAAAAAAAAGGAAAAACAATGCACATGGGAGGATAAAACAGAATTATTCTTTTGAAGGTTATGCTAGTGATGTCTAATATAACATAATTTTCTTATCCTGCAGACACGTGTATGAAAGTGAATAGCGTATATTCAGCTTTATCACTAGGAAATTAATGAAATAAATTATGAAAGTCATAGGACAGAAGATGATGCTACAGCTTTCCTACCTCATTTCCACATGACCTTTAGTACCCTCACTGACCTTGTTTCATTTGTGGTAATAATAGATTGTATTAGGATTAAATTAGTTAAGACTTATAAAGACATAGAAATGTGCTGGCCTGAATGTACTTTTCATATAAAATACAGTATATCTACACATATTAATATAAGATAGGGAGATATCCCAAGACCAGCTGAAGCTCAGGAAGGTAGGTAGGAGCTGGGTGCTTCAGCAAGGCTGATTGTTGATTGCCTTAATCTAGAGAGATGGCCTAGCAGTTAAGAGCACCGACCGCTCTTACAGAGGACCAGGGTTCGATCCCCAGCACCCACATGGCAGCTGAGAACCGTCTGAAACTCCAATTCCAGGAGAACTCCAGTTCCAGGGGAATCCGACACCCTCTTCTGACCTCTGCAGCATTGCACGACACGGGTGCACAAACTTGCATGCAGGCAGTACATTCATACACATACAGAAATAAATAAAATTAATAAAAAAAATTTAAAAAAATCTAGTTAATCCAGTTGTCTTTGGTTTAATTGGCTTTTGTGGCTGTGGGGACAGAGTTATCCTCCCAGCTGGTAAAAAAAGTAGGGTTGTGTGAGTCTTGAGATCTGACATCTCCCAAGACCAGCTGAAGGGCGGGTACCCCCACCTCCCCCACATATCAGAAACACAATTGTGAACATACTTGAAGAACTACAAGATTATAAAGAGCAAATCAAAGAATTAAGAAAAGAGAATGAAGAACTCAAGAAGGACATAGAGAGAATGACAAACTCTGGAAGGAAGTGGAAACACTGAAAAGATCCCAAGCTTGGAAAAAACAGTCCATGTTTATTTCAGTTCTCTTCACAATAGCATGGAGCTAGAACCAACCCAAATGCCCCTCAACTGATGAGTGGATAGAGAAAATGTGGTACATCTACACAATGGAGTTCTATGCAGCAGTAAAGAAAGATGACATCATGAGCTTTGCAGGAAAATGGCTGGAGCTAGGGGACATCATGCTGAGTGAAATAACACAGTCCCAGAAAAACAAACAACGAATGGTTCCCCTCATTTATGGATGCTAGTGCCAATTACCTAGTTGTAAGTATTTCTTGTGCACGGCCCCTTGAGCTTTTGTCCAAGCAGTTGGTAGTGATGCATATTGGAAACAACAACAACAACAACAGAAAGGACTGCATCAAAGAACTGACTGAAACAGTGAACTTCTGCTCAAAACAGTCAACTTCCACATGGAGAATATTGAGAAAGACTGAGAAAGAGATGAAAAGCATGTTTGGCAGAATGCATGAGCTCTGGTGGTGTGGGGGGATAGGGTGGGGGACATGAGTCTAGATTTAATAAAAAAATATATACATATATAAATAAAAATATATAAGACAGTACCTAGCATTGAATGGCCAGGGATGGTGGTGCGTGCCTATAATCCCAACACCTGGGAGACAGAGGCAAAATGATCAGAAGTTCCAAGCTAGCCTGTGAGTTCCAGAACAGTCTAACTACATAATGAGATTCTTGTCTCAAAAAAATAAACACGGGAGCTCTGGAGAGATGCCCAGGCGATTAAGAGACCCGCTCTTTCAGGACAAGAGTTCAGTTCCCAGCACCAACACAGAGCAGCTCTCAACTGCCTGTAACACCAGCTTCAGGGTATCCAATGCCCTCTTCTGAAATCCATAGGCATTCACATGCATGTCTTCATAGACAGGCATAGGCACAGATATAGACAGACAGACAGACACACACACACACACACATATACACATAATAACATAATATTAAATAAATAAAAATAAATCTATTTAAAAACCCAAACCTAAACATTATGAACAATAAGAGGTCTACAAAGCCAAAACAATTGTCTCCCCAAAGCCTCTCTTTTCTATAGTCTTCTGATTTGGACAAAAATCCTGCATCCATCCTCTTACTCCCTTCTTTCACACACACACACACACACACACACACACACACACACATATATATTTATACAACTGTTACAATGGGAATCTAAAATACCTCCCACAAGCTCTTAAATGAAGCATGGATTCCCAGCTAGTGGTTCTATTTTGGGCGGTGGTAGAAACTTTAGGAGGGGACCTAGCTAAGAATGTAGGTAGCCTGGGGTATCAGTTCCTTCTTCCATCTCTGCTTCCTGCCACATTCTCCCCACCCAATGAATTGAAATCTCTGAAACCTAGGGCCAAAATATATCTTTCCTCCCATAAGTTGTTTATGTGAGACATTCTGTTACAATAAAGAAAAGAACACAGTGTATCAGTAAACTCTAACTTTCAAACACACACACACACACACACACACACACACACACACACATATGTTGGACATGGTAGCATAGCTTTTAATCCCAGCACTCAGGAGAGACAGGCAATCTCTATTAGTTCAATGCCAGCCTGGTCTATGTAAGTGAGATCCAAGCCAGCCAGGGCTACATAATGAGACCCTGCCTCAAAAGTAACAACAATATAAATAAATAAATAAATAAATAAATAAATAAATAAATAAATAAATAAATAAATCTAGGCTCTGACCACTTCTGTCACTCCCATCATGATCTATATCATCTACTGCTTAGATTATTGCAATTATCTCCTACCTATTATCTCTGCTTAGCTTTTGTTTAAAATATTCTCAAAATAGTAGCCTGCATAGAAATAAAGGGCGACTGTTTGCTCAAAATCCTTCAATGATTCCTGTCTTGTCTAAAACAGGATAAACATTCTTACAGTGGTCTACAAGATTTTACAGACTTTAATGTGTCGTGTCACACCACACTTCCTGACTCCCCAAACCCATGAAAAGTTCTGATATCCTGTTAAGAGAAAGAGACACCAGAGCTCTCTATATATACAGAGCCAAGGCCATGCTTGGGAGGAGGGGCGGATGACTGGCTACTTGCAAGTCAGGTAGAAAGGCCTCAGTGGGAAAAAAAGATTGATCTTGAATCTCTAACCTCCAGATTGTGGCACTAACATTTAAATTTGTAGTATTTTATTTTGGAAGCCTTAATCAACAAATATATAACTAAAAATCATTTAAAATGCTTAGAAATACACAGGATTAAAAAAAAAAAAAAAGAAATACACAGGATTTGTCAAGTGACTTAGCCAGATTAGTGGGCCTATCTATAGCTTACAAGAAACAGTTCCTGACTGATTTTATATATGCTTGCTAATCAACCTTGGGTTGCATAGCTTTACTGAAATGTACTACTTTGTAAGATATACAACCCCAATATATAACTCATTTTTTGAATATTTCCAATTATTTTCTCTAAAGAACATAATCATCATTCAGGTTCACCTGGAATTGTCCACAAACATTCCTCAAGGTCCTATGCATTTTGTTTTCCTTAAGCACTTCAGATTATCCCTGTTTATAATTCCTTTGGTTTCCATTCACAGGGTTCTAACCACTGAGCTTACTTTCTGCATTTACTTCTGTTTGGCATTTTATTTTTTCCTAAAATAACATCTGACTTTTTCTATTTTGGGCTGGAGAGATGGCCTAGCGGTTAAGAGTGCTGACTGCTCTTGCAGAGGACCCAGGTTCGATCCCTAGCACCCAAATGGTGGCTGAGAACCGTCTGTAACTCCAATTCCAGCGGAAACCGACACCCTCTTCTGACCTCTGCGGCACTGTACGACACGGGTGCACAGACCTGCATGCAGACAGTACATTCATATAAATAAATAAATAAATAAATAAATAAATAAATAAATAAATAAATAAATACTAAAATTTTCAATTTTAATTTTATGTGTATGCATGTTTTGCCTACATGTATGTTAAGTGCACCCGTGCATGTGATGCCCATGGAACACAGAATGGGCATCAGAGTGCCTAGAATTGGAGTTGCTGATGTTTTTAGTCTCCATGTAGGTGCTGGGAACTGAGCCTGGGTTACTTCAAGAACAGCCAGTGCTCTTAACCACTGAGCCAGTTCTAAAATAGTATCTGAGGGCTGGAGAGATGGCTCAGTGGTTAAGAGCACTAACTGCTCTTGCAGAGGACCTGGGTTCAATTCCCAGAACCCACATAGTGGCTAAGAACCGTCTTTAACTCCAGTTCCAGGGGACTCTGACACCCTCTTCTGACCTCCGTAGCATTGCACGACACAGGTGCACCAACCTACATGCAGACAGTACATTTATACACATAAAAAATAAAATAAAAACTAAAATAGTATCTGAAACTAGATGAGAGGCCAAACAGTTGTAATTCTGGCACTTCAGAGAGTGAGTCAAGACAGGTTGAAATCAGCCTGTTTTACATAGCAGAAACTGTCTCTAGATGGAGAGATGAATGGATAGAAGAAAAAGAAGGATGAGAAATAAATGGGAGTTATATACAACTTCTCCCTTATGCTATGTTAAGATTTTTGTTGGTTTCATTTTGGTTGGCTTTTTAATTTTATTTTTATTTATGAGAGAGAGAGAGAGAGAGAGAGAGAGAGAGAGAGAGAGAGAGAGAGAGAGAGAAGAGAGAGTCTGTCTGTCTGGTTACAGGCACATGAGTGCAGGTACCTGTGGAGGCCAGAGGTACCTGTGGAGGCCAGAGCTATGGGATACCTGTGGAGCTGGAGTTACAGGCTATTGTGAGCCACCTGACATGGGTGCTGGGAACCAAACTACCCTGGAAGAATAATGCATGCTCTTAATTCTTTTTTAAAAAAAAATTTTTTATTAATTTTATTTATTTCTGTATGTGTATGAATGCACTGTCTGCATGCAAGTTTGTGCACCCATGTCGTGCAATGCCGCGCAGGTCAGAAGAGGGTGTCGGATTCCCCTGGAGCTGGAGTTCTCCTGGAATTGGAGTTTCAGACGGTTCTCGGCCGCCGTGTGGGTGCTGGGAATCGAACCTGGGTCCTCTGCAAGAGCGGTCGGCGCTCTTAACCGCTAGGCCATCTCTCCAGCCCCCATGCTCTTAATTCTTGAGCCATCTCTCTAGACTGTTTATTTATGAGGCAAGGTCTCATTCACTCTGTAGTCCAGTCTGATCCTCCTGTCTCAGTCTCTCAAGCACCAGAATTATAAGTATGTAACGCCACATCGAGTCATGATTTTATTTTAACAAACTTTAATAAATAGCAAAATCAATGGGGGCTAGAGAGATGGCTCAGCGGTTAAGAGCACCGACTGCTCTTGCAGAGGACCTGGGTTTGATTCCCAGCACCCACATGGCATCTAAGAACTGTTTTTAGTGCTGGGCATGGTGGTGCATGCCTTTAATCCCAGCACTTGGGAGGCAGAGGCAGGCAGATCTCTGTGAGTTCAAGGCCAGCCTGGTCTACAGAGTGAGTTCCAGGCCAGCTGGGGCTATAAGGAGACCCTGTCTCTAGACAGACAATAGACAGACAGACAGCAAAATCAAGCCCCTTTCTTGCCCCCTTTATCAACATCCCCTATTAAGAGTGGTACACTGTCTCCTATCTTTTTATTGTCTTCAGAGTTGTCTTTTCCTGAATGCTACATAGCTGAAATCATACAGTATGAAGCCTTTTCAAGCTATTTTTTTCCCCACTTAGTATTATGCATTTGAGATTACTCCCTGTCTTATTATGGCTTGTTCATTTCTTTTTAGTGTTCATATAGTTCATTATATGGATTACCAATTTATACTTAGCAGTTATTTTCATAAGAACTAAAACATAAATACCCACCATTTCTGTTAAGCACAAAAGTTCATTTTCTTTAAAAATGTATTTTAAGCCAGACATGGTGGTGCACACCTTTACTCTCAGAACTTGGGAGGCAGAGGCAGGTGGATCTCCATTGAGTTCAAAGCCAGCCTGGTCTATATAGTGACTTCTAGGACATCTGGGGGTACAGGGAGACCCTGTTTCAAAAAAGACAAAACAAAAACAAACAAAAAACATATTTTTAGGGGCTAGAGATATGGCTTAGCAGTTAAGAGCTGGGTGCTCTTACAGAGAACCAGGTTTCTGTTCCTAGCACCCAAATGGCAGTTCCAGGGGATCCAATGCCCTCTTCTGGCCTCTGCAAGCATTGCATGACTAGGGTGTATGTACATATATGCAGACAAAATACTCATACATATAAAATGAAAATCAATCAAAAAAAAATTTAGAGGTCTGGAAGAGATGGTTCAGAGATTAAGAGGAATGACTGCTCTTGCGGAGGACCTGAGTTCAGTTCTCAGCACCCACATGGCACCTCATAACCATTTGTAACTTCAGTTCCAGGGGGTCCGTAGCCTTCTTCTCATCTCACACATGCAGGCAAAACATGCATACACACAAAAAATAAAAGTTAAATTAAAAAAAGGTATTTTCAACTAATCCAGGCATGCTGGCGCATGTCTATCTATAACCCTCACATTTGGGTGTTCAAGGCCATTTTCAGCTATATAGTAAGTCTGAGGCCTCCTGGGTTACATGACACCTTGTTTTAAGAACAAACAAAAAAGTCCTCTTTCTCTTTCCCAAATAATTCACAGTGGAAAGAATACACAGATGGTTGCTAAGCTTTAAGTACATTCATTCTCTAGCCTCAACACCACCACTTATTACAGAAACTACTAATGGGCTGGAGAGATGGCCTAGCGGTTAAGAGCGCCGACCGCTCTTGCAGAGGACCCGGGTTCGATCCCCAGCACCCACATGGCGGCTGAGAACCGTCTGAAACTCCAACTCCAGGAGAACTCCAGCTCCAGGGGAATCCGACACCCACTTCTGACCTCCGCGGCATTGCACGACACGGGTGCACAGACTTGCATGCAGACGATACATTCGTACACATACAGAAATAAATAAAATTAATAAAAAAAAATGAAATAAAGAAGGTTAAAAAAAAATTAAAAAAAAAAAAAAAAGAAACTACTAAGCTGAGATTTCCAAAAAAATTGGGTTTTTTTTCAGGGGGTGGGGGAGGGTTGGTCTTTTCAAGACAGGGTATCCCTGTAGCCCCAACTGTCCTGGAACTCACTTTTTTTGGTCTTTTTGAGACAGGGTCTCCCTGTAGCCCCAGCTGTCCTGGAACTCACTCTGTAGACCAGGCTGGTCTTGAACTCACAAAGATCCGCCTGCCTCTGCCTCCTGAGTGCTAGGATTAAAGGCATGCGCCACCACACCAGCCAAAGTATTTGTTAACCAAAGTAGCTTCCTTTCTCTTAGTAATGTATACTCTACCTTCAGGCCATGTGTGGGACCACCTATGGGGCCCAGTATAAACCTTCTACACACAATCCTGCATTTCTATACTTATTCCAACTTGATGCGAATGGGTGTGATGAACTATTTTTAAGTCATAAATTTCCAAAGAAGCTATCCATTTGGTAGAAACATCTAGTTTTTCAGTTTTACACAAATAAGAAATAAGATAACATTTAAGTCATTTTACAGTTGTGTGTCTTTTAAAAATAAGGATATGGTCTCAGAAATGTCTCATTGCCAATTTCATCAAACATGAAACAGTGTTCTTCCACAAACTCAGACAGGTATTATGTCACTGGATGATACAATCTGATGGGGCTTCTATGATATACGCAGTTCATCACTGGCTGATATATTATTATACAGTCTATAACTATGTAATTTTCAAGCTACAGTAACCAAACTCAGTTTAGCATATTAACTTATAAACATGTATTAAAGTCCTCATAAAACTCATAAAAGAGACACAAGGCTGGGTATGGTGGCACATGCCTTTAATCCCAGCACTAGGGAGGCAGAGGCAGGTGGATTTCCATGAGTTCAAGGCCAGCCTGGTCTACATAGTGAGGTCCAGGTCCAGGCCAGCTGGGGTACAGAGAGATCCTGTCTCATAAAGACCAAAAAAAAAAGAAAAGAAAAGAAAAAAAGCGTGCACTGAATTATGAAAGCTATGTTATCCTGTTATGATTTAAGAACAGTTGTTCTTTATGCCTGTTATTGTGACTACTATTCTAACAGTTACTCTCTCCTCCTTCAGATCTACACAAAGTACCTAGACAGAAATGATTAATAATTTTCTGTATTTCAGGTTTTATATACCTAAATTATATCTAAATTATCTTTTTAGGAAAAATACAACAAACCATATAACTATCTTATGATCATATAACTGATCATGTAAGTACTTAACTTATGTGCATATACTCAGATAATATTTTCACCAAAATCATAAACTCAGAACCACTCATTCTTTTCTGAAAATTTTTACAATAACTCCATATAACAACATATCCAGTAAACATATTACTACTCAAGGCCTAAGAAACATCAAATGGCATAACCACTTCTGAAAACCATCTTTTAACACAGGGAAACATCACCTCTTGAATATCCTGAATGCCACTAGGGAACCAGCAAAGGGAAAATAAAATAAGAAAGAAGAGCAAAGTAGAAAGGAAAAGCCCCTTTGGGAACAGACTGTAGATAGCCCCCAAAGCCTCGAGTACCATAAATAAGATTAACCAGGCCTATGTTGCTGCAACATATCTAAACTATATTAAAGGACATTTTGTGTTTAATGAGTGACCCCCACACTTTAAAATGATCTCAGGAAAAACCTAATCTTATACTCAATACTAGTTGACAATGACTAGAAATAAAGAAGAATCTGTTTTATCATTATCTATCCAAAAATAACAGATGACCAAGGTACCATTCTTTAACTGCTAATTTGAGAGAGAGAAAGAGAGAGAAAGGGAGGGAGAGAGGGAGAGAGAAAGTCATGGGATCTTAAAGGGAAAGGAGTAAAAAATGTATAATCAAAAGAATAATCCAAAACTCCCCCTTATAATAAAAGCTAATGGAGATACTTTAGCCTCATTTTAAATGCTCTTTCTTTTTATCCACCTTTCCACAGAGCCAAGAGGATATGATTAAGGCAGGAAGAGCCACCTGCTCTGTGGGCTCAAAATCAGAGCTTACCTCCTTAGATTGATGGCCTTTGCCAAGTTTGGAACACCTTCCATCTCTGTTGTCTTCTGCCCCATCAGACTGCTGATAGGCCTACGGGGGGAAGAAAGAGAAACAGACCTGCTAGAATGCCACATCCAACTCATTATTTGCCTTCTCAAAAGGAATCATTAGTTCTTACTGTTCACGGAAGGCAGATAATCCAACTATTAGTGGACCTCAGAGGGTTAACACTGGTCTTTCAGAGTTTCTCCTTGAACAATTTAGTAACAAAAGCACAAAAGGTAAGCAAAAACCAAGTGCTGACTTAAAGGCAAACAAATCTCAGACAACCATATCAAAACAGTAATAGAAACCTCTCCTCTACCAAGACCCTCACCATGACTCTAACTTTCAAAAGATTTTCAGAAAGATATTACATGTCATAATTGAAAACACAATGTGCAAAGATATTTTTTAAACTCTCATGATCAATGATCATATCCTTAAGCAGAGAGGGGTAACTTCAAAAAATCCCAGTGGTAAGGACTTTGAACAACAGGCTACAGTCACTATCTAAAGATGTCACCTATGCCATCCATAACAAATATTTGGCTTCTCTCCTATTTACTCCTCTCCATGTCAAGAGGGGTCATGATTTACTTCAGCACATAAAGCCTGTGCATCACCTACATGGTCAAGAATTAGTTCCTCATAACACAACCAAACCAACACACTCACTTCCTTTCATTTTATCATCTGAAATTATAGAAAGACAGCTCAGCATCTTCCTTATCTAGCCATCTTTCTATGTTTGAAGGGGAAAAAAAAATCAATTAAGTCATTGTTTTCCTGTTCTCTAAATTAAAACCTTTTACTTTTATCATAAAGACTTAATTTCTATGATACCTTCAGTTCTGCATATTATTAACCACATCTTTAACATTCTCAGCAGACAACCCTAGACAATAAAAGCAGTAGATCCTAAATAAAGCGAATACAACAGAGCAGAAGACCAGAGTGTTACCTACAGGAGCAGAAGCAGCAAAATGCTACTGCTTGCATAAATTCTGCTATGCCTGATTTTCTGCTTTTGCCAGAGAAAAACAAATAGCCTCCAAGTAAAGTTTATTAAATACAAAGAATCTAAACCCAAGTTAAAATGAACTGCATAATTAATTCCATTATCATTTTTTCAATTAGGAAATATAAACCGGAAATTTCTAAAGTTGACTTAAAAAAACAGAACATGCCAGGCGTGGTGGCACACGCCTTTAAACCTAGCACTCGGGAGGCAGAGGCAGGCGGATCTCTGTGAGTTCAAGGCCAGCCTGGTCTACAGAGTGAGTTCCAGGACAACTGGGGGGCTGCAGGGAGACCCTGTCTCAAAAAGATAAAAAAAAAAAAACAAAAAAAAAACCAGAACATGCTTTCAACAAAACCACAAATCATCAACTATCTTTTTTTTCATCAACTATCTTTATTGTTCTAAAAATTATGTAGAAAGTATTTTCTACTGAAGAGCTAAAACTCAAATGAATAAGATGACTCATCACAGTATTATTCACCTACCTAGAATTTGTTTTTCTTGCTATGCTGGGGATTGAACCTAGGGCCTTGCTCTGCTAGGCAAGTGTGTTATACCACACAGCAGATCTGTTGCATTCTTTCCAGAATATTAACAGTAACTGTAAAGCACAGGAAAAGAACTAACAAAGGTTTCATTAGCCTGAAGGTGAGGGCTCCTTCAAATATTAACTTAAGAATGAAAACAGACCTAGTAACTAAAAGTATTTTTCTTCCTCTGAGGTATAGACATTCTTAACTTATCAATCATATCATTAGCAGACAGACCTTTCTTTGAAGGTCTGTTTAGAGTCATTTATCCTTTTAAAATACATGTTTCTGTATGTTAATAACTATACTACTTACACATACTTTCCAATTACTAGAGTGGTTATTATTATGACAAAGAAATAAGTATTTTCCTTCGAATAATAAAGTTTCAAGATGAAGGCTTGATGGTATCTTACTACACTGAAATCTTCATCAAATTAAAAAGCCTTATGAATACCCAAAAGGGTACAGAAGGGTAGGAAAATCAGAGTAAAGGCTCTACTTCTTTAGTTATCAACATTTTTCCATTTAAATTTTGTTTTGTTTCATTTTGTCTTTTGAGACAGGATCTCCCTATAGCCCAAACTGACCTAAAACTCTCTATGTAGACTAGGCTGGCCTTAAACTCAGATATCCACCTGCCTCTGTCTCCCAAGTACTGTGATTAAAGGCATATGCCACCATGCCCAGCTCATTTAATTTTTTAAAATGGATTTTCATTCAAAGGAAGCACAGTAGAATCAGAGAAGATCCTGCAAATAGCTTAAAAGTGATTGCCATTTAAATCTTTCCATCTTCATCCCCACAAAAAGAAATGGCTCCGTACCAAAGAGAAAAGAATCTACTGTGAACTCAGGAGCTGGGGTAGAGGGCAATCAATTTCCTAAGAGAATGTAGTGACAAGCAGTTCTATATCAGCTCTGAGTGCCGACATACTGTTAGTAATTGTCAAATTCAGAAATTATGATAAAATAATTTGTTAGTAATGCTAACCTCTTTAATTCAATTCACATTAGAAATGGCCGAACACTGTTAAATATCATGAAGCAAAATAATGTTCATATTCTGGGCACTAGAGATATGGATCTGTGTTTAAATATATTGGAGTTCAACTCCCAGCATCCACACTGGGTAGGTCATAACTACCTGTAACTCTAGCTCCAGATAGTCTGAACCCTCTGACTTTCATGGGTGCCAACAATCTCGGGTACGGACCTGTTCTAGTTTGTCTTCCATTGCTGTGACAAAACACTCTGACTGACACCAACTTGGGGAGGAAAGGGTTTATTCAGCTTACATCTCCTGGGTCACAGTTCATCACTTAGGGATCCCAAGGCAGGCACTCAGGGCAGGAACCTGGAGGCAGGAGCTGAAGCACAGGCCATGGAGGAATGCTGTTCACTGGCTTACTCCACTGGCTCATGCCCAGCCCGCCTTCTTTTTTTTTTTTTTTATTAATTTTATTTATTTCTGTATGTGTATGAATGTACTGTCTGCATGCAAGTTTGTGCACCCGTGTCGTGCAACGCCGCGGAGGTCAGAAGAGGGTATCGGATTCCCCTGGAACTGGAGTTCTCCTGGAATTGGAGTTTCAGATGGTTCTTAGCCGCCATGTGGGTGCTGGGGATCGAACCGGCGTCCTCTGTAAGAGCGGTCGGCGCTCTTAACCGCTAGGCTATCTCTCCAGCCCGCAGCCCGCCTTCTTATACAGTACACAACAACCTGCCCAGGGTGGCACTACTCACTGTGGGCTGGGCCCTCCCACAGTGCTCAACCATCAAGACAATACTCCACAGATGTGGCCACAGGCCAACCCAATGGAGCCAATTCCCCAATTGAGGCTCCCTCAACCCAGGTGTGTCAAGTTGACACTAAAGCTATCCAGCACAGGACCCAACACATACACCTAATTTAAAAATAAAAAATAACCAGGCTGCATCACAGAGACCAGTACAGGAAGATCAAGACAGGACATGGTGCTTACTGGACCTCATTTGGTGACCATGGGAAGGGAAGACCCCAGTGTGGAGCACAAAGGCAGGACTGATGGTAGTTTGGGCTTGCCAGGGAGGAGCCGTCAAACAATTCCTTAAGGAAATCATGACATCTTTCAGCCTAATAAAGAAAAAAACAATAATAATAAAAAAAGAAATCATAAAAAAGAAATACATAAGCTGAAGATGCTAAAACCTATGACATCACAATCTTGATATATGTGTGACATGCATATATGCATATTTTGCAGTGATATAAATTGAAAGGAACAACAACCACAACAACAACAAAAAAGACTGAGTCAAAGAGCTGACTGAAACAGTAAACTTCTGCATCGAAAATTTTAAGAGACTGAAAAAAAGATGAAAAACATGTATGGCAGAATGCGTGAGCTCTGGTGGGGTCGGGGGCAGGAAGGGGAATGGGTCTGGATTTGATTGGAAATTTATGAAATGCACAAAGCTTCAATGAAAAATTGGCTTTGGGAAAAAAAAACTTTCAAAGCCTCACTTCAAAAAATAAAAATAAAAATAAATAAATAAATAAATAAGGCCTGGTGTGGTGGCACACACCTTTAATCTCAGCATATGAGAGGCAATAACAGGCAGATCTCCCTGAGACTGAGGGCCAGCCTGATCTACAGAATGAGTTCCTGGCCAGATAGGGTCACATAATAAGTCCTTACCTCAATAGTTAAGATACATAAGTAAGATACATACGTACATACATAGGTAGGTAGGTAGGCAGGCGGGCAGATTACACAGACAGACAGACAGATAGATATAGACAGACAGACAGAATAGGTAGGTAGGCAGGTAGGTAGGTTTATAGGATCTTTAAAATTTTTTAAATGAGGGGCTGGAGAGATAGCCTAGCGGTTAAGAGTGCCGACCGCTCTTACAGAGGACCCGGGTTCGATCCCCAGCACCCACATGGCGGCCGAGAACCGTCTGAAACTCCAATTCCAGGAGAACTCCAGTTCCAGGGGAATCCGACACCCTCTTCTGACCTCCGTGTGCATTGCACGACAGTGTGCACAGACTTGCATTGCAGACAGTACATGATACACATACAGAAATAATTAACGCCAGGTCGTTGGTGTGCACGCCTTAATCCAGCATTGGGAGCAAGAGCAGCGCGGATCTCTGTGAGTCGAGGCCAGCCTGGTTACAGTGAGTTCCAGGCAGGCAAAGCTACAGGGAGACCCTGTTCTCAAAAAAAAAAAAAAAAATTTTAAATGAAATCTTCATAAATCCCACCAGCTTCCTTAAATATAGTCTAAGAAAATAATCAAGAGAAAGGAAAACCTATAAAAGTGAAAAATATTTACCTACCAATACTGTTTTCTTATAACTAGGAAAAAAATGTTCGTCCAACCAACCAATCAACAGAAGTTTCTAAGAATTTTTTTTGAGGACACGGTCTCCTTGTTAGCCCCAGCTGGTCCTGGAGAACTCCACCTGTAGACCAGGCCTAAGCCCTGAACTCAAAAGATCCACCTGCCTCTGCCACTACTAGTGTTAGGATTAAAAAGCGTGCGCCACCATGTCCAGCAGGATTATTATTATTGGTCTTTGAGACAGGGTCTTCCCCTTTTAATCCCAAGCTGACCTGGAGCTTGCTATGTAACCAAGCTGGCCTTGAACTCATAGAGGATCCACCTTGTCTCTGGCATGCCAAGATGCTTGGGATTTTTAAGGGCGGTGGCCACCACGCCAGGTACTTTCTAGGATAAAAACCATTTATTATTATTGAAAGTACAAAGCTTCCCTAGTACTAGGCCAGCCCTACCAGCAAACTCCACTCCCTGCCTAGCTTACAGTGATTTCATCTTGATTGGGGGAGGGGTTGGTGGTGGTGGTTTTGTTTTTGAGATGGTCTCATGGAACCTAGAATGGCCTTGAACTTGTATACAGAACAGGCTAGCCTTTACTGATTTCCCTGCTTCCACTTTCCTTCCTGAGCAGTAGGACTTTAGGCATGTAGTGCCAATCCAAGCCTATTTCCATCATTCAACAAAGGATTTGAGATAGCTTTCAAGATTACATTTGTATTAAATTTGGATCTATGAGAAAAGCAATTTTTTTTTTTTTTTTGTCTTTTTAAGACAAGGTCTCCTTGTAGCCCCAGCTGTCCTGGAACTCACTCTGTAGACCAGGCTGGCCTTGAACTCACAAAGATCCGCTTGCCTCTGCCTCCCGAGTGCTAGGATTAAAGGCGTGCACCACCACGCCCAGCTGAGAAAAGCAATTTAAACATGATAACCAAGTACGGTCCAAACCAGTTGTTACAAAGTCTTAACTTTCTGGGTAGTCAAGATTTAAAACCCAATAGCACTTGGGAAGCCAAAGCAGGAGGACTGATGAGTCTGAGATCAGCATGGACTATAGTGAGACTTTATCTCAAAAACGCAAAAACATTAAATGACCACTAAATAATTCTAATTAGAGAAATGAAACATAGTTCTTCAGGAAAAACAACTGTTAATAAATGGCATAGCTTTTGTATGTTTAAAGTATTCAGACATTAAGCTGGGTGTGGTGGTTCATGCCTTTAGTCCCAGCACTAGGGAGGCAGAGGCAGGTGGATCTCTGTGAGTTCCAGGCCAGCCCGGTCTACAATAGCGATTTCCAGATCAGCTGGAGCTATAGGGAGACCCTGTCTCAAAAAGACTAAACAGATAAATAGGTAAATAAATAAATACCGTCAAAATGGCTCAGCAGGTAAAGCACTTGCTGCCAAGTCTGATGATCTGAGTTTAGTACATGGAAGAAGGCTGAAACCAACTCTCCACAAGTTGTTCTCTGACCTCTGCATGAATGCACCATGGCACATGCCCTCCATCACCAAATAAATTAACAAGTTAGTCAAATAAACAATAGGTCAAGCTGGGTATGGTGCTATATGCCTATAATACCCTTAATAGAAGGTTAAGGTAGGAGGATCAAGAGTTCAGGGCCAGCCTCGGACACATAAGAGTTAGAGATCTTGCCTCAAATAAACAAATAGGGCTAATGAGATGGCTCAACAGGAAAGGTATTTGCTGTGCAAGCCTGCAACTGGAGTTAGATCCCATGAACACATGTAAAAGTGAGACGAGAGAGCCAAATTCAAAAATTATCCTCTGAGCGGGGCATGGTGGCACATGCCTGTAAATCACAGTACTTAGGAGGCAGAATGTGGTTAATCCTGTGTGTCAACTTGACTGGACTAAGGAACAAATAAGAGAAAAGGGATGTTTGGATTGGACCACCTCAACCCGGATGGCCCACCCCAAATGTGGGTGTTACCTTCTGCCAGCAGGCAGTATAAAAGGCCATGGCAGAAAGAGCTGGTCCCTTTTTCTCCTGCGGCTTGCCTCTCTCATCTGGTGAGTTTGTCTTGCTGCTGTGATCAACCCTTCGGATCCCAGCGTGTACTGAGACCGGCAGATCTCCTGGAATCCATTCGGGCCTTCAGCACTAGATTGGGACTACTGAGACATCCAGCCTTGCGGACTGAGCAATTCCCTGGATTCTCCCAGCCTTTCCAGTGTGGTGCAGCTACTGTTGGACTCCTTGAACTCTGTCACATGAGCAAATCAATAAATTGTATATAGCTATATATTCGTCCTGTTACTTCTGTTTCTTTAGAGAACCCTGACTAATACACAGAGGCAGCCAGATCTCTGTGAGTTCAAGGCCAGCCTGGTCTACATAGCAAGTTCTAGGACAGCTGGACGACAGGGAGACCTGGTCACAAAAAAAAAAAAAAATTGTCCTCTGACCTCCACATGTATGCTGCCCCCCAATAATAAATAAATACAAATTAAGTAAACAAATATATCTAAAACAGATTATACAATAGGGAAAATGCTTAAGGAACAAAATTTGTCATATACTGAGTGACATAAACAGCACGACTAGAAAACATACATATAACTTCCTTCCCCTTCTCAAAAATATAATTTCTTTGACCACAAGGACATTATTATATTCCTCTGTACTACAACCATACCACAACCATTGTTAAATGCTATGCATTCTATAGCTTATATTTTAACTATGTTTAAATGTATATGTTTACTTCATTTATTCAACATTTGGCTTATGAGACAGAACAGTCATGAATATGAAACAATGACTACAAAAGGTTATTTTCTAATAAGTACCAAACTGGACTTTGTCAATTTACAACTTACTTATTTCATACTATATATTTTTCAGATTCTTCTTAAAGGATCACTAGATGTCAATTAGCAAGAGTGTTATTATTAACTCTCAGGTAAAGAATAACACATAGCATTTTAAAAATGTTTTACTTATGTTGATAAACCAAAGCTATTACATGTTAGCTCGAAGTCTGAAAGGAGAAACAACCATAAAGCTCCAAACTCAAGCATTTTCACAAAATGGTAACAAAATGTTTAATAGGTCCAGCTTCCCAATACTGTTAAATCATACTTCAACCTAAAAAATTCCACACTATCAAAAGCTGTAAAGCAGGGCCAGGCAGATGGCTCAGCAGGTAAAGGTGCATATCATCATGCCTGATGAACCCACGCATTAGAGAGCTGACTTCCACAAATTATTCTCTAACCTCCACCATTGTATACATGCTCCACCACCCACAAATAAAAGAGACAAAAAAAAAAAATTAGGCTGTAAAGAACATCCTTTAATTCCTACTTCTTTATTTTTTCTTGCTTTTCATGTAGAAAACAACTGCAACCAAAATTTCCCCTTTTAAAATGGGACATAGTCTTGCCAGGCGTGGTGGCGCACGCCTTTAATCCTAGCAGAGGCAGGCGGATCTTTGTGAGTTCAAGTCCAGCCTGGTCTATGGAGTGAGTTCCAGGACAGCTGGGGCTACAGGGAGACCCTGTCTCAAAAAGACCCAAAAAAAAAGGGGGGGGGGGAACAGGCTTCAAAGTAGAGCTTTGAGTTCTATAATGATGAAAATAACATATGCCTTAAAATATATCAACCAGAATTGACATGCTCAGAAATTAAAATTATAGACTCTAACACACTGTACAGATGAAAACTTGGAAATGAAAGCCAGTATGGTACTGCATTAGAGGATGGTACTGCATCCTCTAATCTCAGTACTCCAGAGGCTGAGGCAGGAGGGATGGAGAGTTCAAAGCCAGCTTGGGCTATATACATAGATTAGATTAGATAGATAGATGATAGATAGAAGACAGATGATAGATAGATAGATGATAGATAGATGATAGATAATCCTGTGTAAATAAATAAACCAGTCTGACATAGCCTACATAAATTATTTTAATCTCTTAAAAAGCTCTTATTCCCAGTCCTGAATTTCCAAGTATATAGGGCACTGATGATAGCAATAATCACTTTTTTGGTTGTTTTTTGTTTTGTATTTTTGAGACAGGGTCTCCCTACAGCCCCAGCTGGCCTAGAACTCACTATGTAGACCAGGCTGGCCTTGAACTCAGAGAGGTCCTCTTGCCACTGCCTCCCAAGTACTGGGGTTAAAGGCATGTGCCACAACATCCAGCTCAATAATCACTTCTTACCATCTTTTTTTTTTAATTAATTTTATTTATTTCTGTATGTGTATGAATGTACTGTCTGCATGCAAGTCTGTGCACCCGTGTTGTGCAACACCGCGGAGGTCAGAAGAGGGTCTCAGATTCCCCTGGAACTGGAGTTCTCCTGGAATTGGAGCCTCAGACGGTTCTCAGCCGCCATGTGGGTGCTGGGGATCGAACCCGGGTCCTCTGTAAGAGTGGTCGGCACTCTTAACCTCTGGGCCATCTCTCCAGCCTTCTTACCATCTTTTTAAAATTGACAGTAGGGCCAGTGATATGGCTTAACAGGTAAACCACTTGCCACACAAGACGGAGTTCAATTCCCAAAAATCTTGTTAAGGATGGAAGGAAAGAAAACAACTCCACGAAGCTGTCCTCTAACATCCGCACATGCACATCATACACATATAGTATTGAAACAATTTTTTATATTAAGGGGCTAAGGGCTGGAGAGAGACCAGCCTTGGTAAATAGTAAAATACTTGCCTTGCAAACATGAGTACCTGAGTTCAACCCCCAAAACTCAGGTAAAAATACTGGGTGTAACAATGCACTTGTAATCCCAGCACTGGGGAGACAGAGACAGGAGGATCCTTGGGGATCCTTAGCTAGTCAGTCAAGTCTGACTGATAAGTTGGTAAGCTCTAAGCCAATAACCATGTCTCAAATGCGATGGACAAGCCTCCACAAACACGTGCACCCACCCAATACACAGGCATGTGCCCTTAATCCTAGCACTTGGGAGGCAGAGACAGGCGGATCTCTGTGAGTTCAAGGCAGCCTGGTCTACAGAGTGAGTTCCAGGCCAGCTGGGGCTATAGGGAGACCGTGTCTCAAAAAAAAGAAGAAAATTTGCGGGACTAAGGAGAGTAAAGTCCCCACCAAAAAAAAAAAAAGTCAAAGTATCTTCAAGAAAAATTCAGAAGCTAGAGATACAGGTCAGTTGGTAGAATGCTAGTCAAGTATATGTTAGGCCTTGGAATCAATCACCAAACCACGTGTGGTAGCACATAAATCTATAATCCTAGCCTTCCAGTTGTAGAAGCAGGGAGATCAAGAGTTCAAGGTTCTGCTCAGCTTGCTTCTGATCAACCTCAGCTATAGAGGCTCTATCCCAAAACAACAACAAAGTTTGATAAAGTTGTCCCTCCTTTCTCAAAAGTATTCTTTGTTTTTAAATATTTAATTTAAAAAATCTTTTAATTAAAATGAAAACACAATAATTCTCAAGAATTGAATAAGGATAACATAGAACATGACAATTCCCAAACCACTTGTGTGATTCACTGTTAGATAACAAATTAGCATACTGAAAAAGACAAATTTTGACACTCAAATGTAACCTCCTAAAGAAGTGTGTTTTATTTACTTTATTAGAAGGAATAGAAAATATATTTTCTGACTTTAGTCATAAAAGGATAATGTAGTTAAGAAAAAAATTAATAATCCATTGTATCACCGGGGGTGGTGGCGCACACCTTTAATCCTAGCACTTGGGAGGCAGAGGCAGGCGGATCTTTGTGAGTTCAAGGCCAGCCTGGTCTACAGAGTGAGTTCCAGGACAGCTGGGGCTACAGGGAGACCCTGTCTCAAAAAGAGCAAAAAAAAAAAATAATAATAATTCATTGTATCTATCGTTTTTAATTTTATTTCTTCCCCCACCCTCTTCCCCATCCCATCCCCCCACCACTTTTTTTTTTTTTTTTTTTTTTTTTTTTTTTTGGAGACAGGGTCTCCCTGTAGCCCCACCTGGCCTGGAACTCACTATGTAGACCAGGCTGGCCTTGAACTCACAGAAATCCCCCTGCCTCTGCTTCCCGAGGGCTAGGTTTAAAGGCATGTGCCACTACACCTAGCATATCTATTTTTTTTTAATTTTATGTGTGAGTGGTTTGCCTGCAGTGTTAAGTGCACCTATGTCATGTAATGCACTCATAGGCCAGAGGAAGGCATCGGATTCCCTGGAACAGTAGTTAAGGATGGGTGTTAGGCACCATGTGGGTGCTGGGAACCATCCCTGGGTCCTCTGGAAAATCAGTAAGTGCTCTTAACCACTGAGCCATCTCTCCAGCCCCAATTGCATCTATTTGTGTGTGTGTGTATGTGTGTGTGTGTGAAAAAAGCAACACTATCTCCTCTGAATATAAGATAGGTTAGTTTTACATCAAAATTATGATTTCAAGTATAAAGGAATTCTTCCTCTAATTTCTTTCCTATCATAGAAACATTTTACTATTACATGTCTAATTTAGACATGCTTTTTCAATAAAAAGAGTATTTTGCTAGGCATGGTGGCACACATCTTATTCCCAAGGAAAAAAAAAAAAAGAATATTTTCTGTTAACTTGGTACTTTGGAGAAATCAAGAAAAAAAATCATTAAAACAAAATATTGATTTGTTCTCTGTGTCTTTATTGTGTGATAACACCAAAAGTTTATAACTGCCACAAGACTTGTTCTCCAGATGACTGTTATTCACAGTAGTTAAGATTCTACTGTGAAAAAAAAAGTTAAAAAAAATAAAATAAAATAAAATAAAAGATTCTACTGTGTAGTACGCTACCAGTGAACTATCGTGGTTCCACTGGCTTTGGTCAAGACAACCTTTCTCTCCCAGGCAACGTGGGCTCTATCAGGATCTGAAGGATGTCCAGTTTTCAGTGGAAAGGGTGCTCCAGGAGGAACACTTTTATGCAGGCAGTGTGGCCCTTATGGGTGGTTCCCATGGGTTCCTCTCATGCCACCTAACTGGTCAGTGCCCAGAGACCTATGGTGCCTGTATAGCCTGGAACCCTTTGATCAATATTGCTTCCATGATGGGCTCTACTGACATCCCTGAGTGGTGTGTGGTAGAAGCTGGCTTCCCTTATAGTAGAGACTGCCTGTCAGACATCAGTGTGTAGGAGGAGATGCTGGATAAATCACCCATCAAGTACATCCCTCAGGTAAAGACACCAGTGTTACTGATGTTAGGCCAGGAAGACTGGTGTGTACCCTTCAAACAGGGCATGGAGTATTACCGTGCCCTCAAGGCCGGAAATGTGCCTGTTTGGCTCCTGCTCTATCCCCAAAGCACCCATGCACTATCAGAGGTGGAGGTGGAATCAGAGAGCTTCAAAAATATTGTGCTCTGGCTGCACATGCACTTGGGCAGCTGAAGTCCTGCCATTCTACACAAGCTGGTCAGCCAATGTCACACTTTGCTTTTGGTGAGCCCCACGGTCTGGCAGAGCAGCTGGACTTCCTGAAACTCTGGATTCTAATGGATACGGGGGACTATGGACTGCATAGTTAAAATAAGGACATAGAAAAAAAAAAGATTGCAGATTATGATTTTTATTAGACTATTTCCTGGGAAGTTGGGATTCTGTATTCTATCAGGAGATGCTAATTAGCTCTGAGTCCAGCAAGAAGGGTGGAGAATGTGACCCTTGCCAAGAGCACTGGGCCTCCCTGGCCTCTTCCATTCTTAACTTCAGGTAGTGACTTCCCTGGGGTTAACCCGGCCCTGCCAGTCTCGCCCACCTTGATGCTGGGAAAGCACCAAATCCCCTCCAGGTTCCCTTCAGGTGGCCACAGAGTCCTAGGCAGTAGAGGTAGGTCCCGCCCTGAGAGTGGTACCTTTCAGCAAGACTTGTCCTTGGCTTAGCCCTCTTCCCATCAGGTTGCCCACAGCCCCTCCTCCTGGCTTCTCCCTTGTGGAGTGGAAACCAGGAGAGCTTTGCTGGCCTCCCTTCCCATTTAAAGGTCGCTGGGATCCCACTCTCAGGCCGCACCCCTGAGGGACCACGGGTGTAGGACGCTTCCTGGGGCAGCTGGGGACTCTGGGTGCAGTGGCGGCTGACTGTGGGGTTCCTCGCAGCCTGTAAGGCTGCTTGGACCCCTGGGCGCTGAGTGCAGGTCCAGTATGCCCTTCCTGGGTGACCCCAGGCGATGGCACACTTGCAGGTGCAAGTGGGTGACCCTGCAGGCGGCTGGCGCGGTAGTATGATTGTGGAGTCCATCACAAGTTCCCTAAGTGCTCAAACTTCTATAGGAGAACCTATAGCAGAATCAAAGAAATCATCGACTCCTTAATTAACCAAGGGAGGCTACATAAGTATGTATCATCCAGCCCCAAAACTCAAAGACACTGTTTCACACAAGTTAGCTTGTATAATCAAATGCCCATTGGTTCTCCTATAATATCTGCTCAATAACTGTGTGAATTCTTGAATTCTATAGTGAACTCTAAATTCCCACTGATTTTCAGTTAGCTGGGTTAGACCCTTGAATTCTACAGGGTGTACCCGTTTCTCTTCTCACATACACTCCAAGCCTGGTAGTGAAAATTATCCATGAGAACTGGCAGTCCCTTACAGAAGATAATCACAGCTGTGTATGGGAACATACACCTCTAATCCAGCACTATAGCCAGGCGTGGTGGCCCACGCCTTTAATCCTAACACTTGGGAGGCAGAGGCAGGTGGATCTTTGTGAGTTCAAGGCCAGCCTGGTCTACAGTGAGTTCCAGGACAGCTGGGACTACAGGGAGACCCTCTCGAAAAAGACTAAAAAAAAAAAAAAACATCCAGCACCATGAAGGCTGAGGCAGGAAGATCACATGTTTGAGACCAGCTTGGCTACATACATGAGACTCCCATTTAAACAAGCAAACAAAAAACAGCAGGAATTACACAGCGCAAAGAGTGTCATGGTAAGAATAACTGCCTAATTATCTTTTGACCTCTAGTATTCTGAAAGTTTGAAATTCTGGAATAAAGAAGTACAAAGCTCTCTCCCAACTTATATTAGACATGAAAAGGGGTCACAGGCAGGCAAGATGTCTCATTGGGTGAAACCACTTGCCGCTGAGTCTGATGACCTGAGTTTGATCCCTAGGACCCACATAATAGAAAAAGTTTAACCAAATCCTGCAGCTTGTCTCCTGACCTCCATATGGGAACCATGTCATATGCCCCCCCACATAAATAACTGTAATCTAAATTTAAAAAGGACAAGCGCCAGACCAACTGGGACTAAAGGGAGACCCTGTCTCAAAAAGACCAAAAAAATTAAAAGGAAAATAAAATAGATCACAAAGTTTCTTATCATTTCATTTTATAATAGACTTGCTGAACTCCATTTTCACTAGTCAAAAAGAGAAATTATCCTTGAGATTTGAAGTAATCATGTTAAGTCAAGAATAATGTGAAATTGTATTAAAAATGAATCTGAGGGACTGGATAGTTCAGCAGTTAAGAGCACTACCTGCTCTTGCAGAAGATCTAGGTTCAATTCCCAGGACCCACATGGCAACTAACAACAGTCCTTAACTTCAGTTTGAGGGGATCTGATGCCCTCTTCTGACCTCCTTGGGCACTGCATGACACAGGTGCACCTATCTACGTGCAAGTAATACAAGCACACATAAAATTAAAATAAAATTTAAAAAATGAATCTGAAAGATGAACTTCTGTAACCCAAAATGCCCTTACTTTTTCAACAAAAGGAACAAAAAGAGATTTCAGTCACTTTTTATACCATATATTTCAGGGCTTGTTTCTCTGTGTTTATAAACTTTAAAGTAATACAGACAGAAACAATGGAATTCCATGTACTTCATCAAAATCAGAAAAACTGATCCACATGCACATATCTATCTACATAAAAAAGATAGCAACAATGCTAACTACAAACAGGTTGCCAGAAAAACTGACGAACTGAGTCTAGCAGTTATCTCTAATTTAGCCATTTCTGTAAACATGAGTACTATGTAAAATAGGAACAAAAAACAGCATCATCACCTAGGTCACACACTTGATACTGTAATGATAATGCTAAGCATATATTTGGAATAATGACAGGCTGAGTCATTCACTGTTGGATCCCACTGTTTAATAAGTACTTAGGAGAAGTATTTTGGACTTACTCTGGTCAGCATAGTTTTTTGCTTTGAGTTCAAGTTGTCTTGTTTGAGATTCTAGAGATTCCACTCGAGTCTGCAAATCCTTTTTTTCCTGTTCTTGAGAGTCTTCAAATTCAATGAATTTCTAATAAAGAAGAAGAATATACATTTTCATCAGAGAAACAATCTTTTTTTTCAACTCCTGTACTTTTTTTTTTTTGAGACAGGGTCTCCCTGTAGTCCCAGCTGTCCTGGAACTCACTCTGTAGAGCAGGCTGGCCTTGAACTCACAAATATCCACCTGCCTCTGCCTCCCAAGTGCTAGGATTAAAGGCGTGAGCCACCACGCCTGGCTCAACTCCTGTACTTTTTTGGCATAAAAAATAACAAGGGTTGGAAGATGACTCAGCAGGTAAAGTGGTCTGCCACCAATCCTGACAGCATGAGTTTGATCCCCAAGGACCTGTGTGGTAAGAAAACCAACTCCATTAAGTTGCTCTCTGACATCCACATGAATGCTATGACATGTGCCCCGCACACACAATTTTTCAAAGCTATATTTTTAAAAACACATAGCAACAAAAAGAGGTCTCAAAATAACAAAAAATTAGGTTGACTTTAAGATTTTCCATAAAAAGTCATACTTAAAACCTCCAAATACAGAAGTAAAAATATCACAAAATAATTTTAGTAAGGTGTTTTCATTTTATATAATAGACATTCCAAATGGATATATATTCTACTATAATAAATCTTTCAGTACACCTGTATATTCATCCTGAGTTGAGAATACTTATTTAATATATAATATGTACAAGAGAAGACAAAAGAATGAGGAAATAATATGTTGTGATTATTTGATTAATAACAGATCTTGAGGCTGGGGATATAGCTTAATGGCAGAGTGCTCACCTAGCATATGGCTGGGGTCCTATTCCCAGCACTGCAAAATAAATAAAGCAATAACAGATAAGAAAATAAGGTCCAAAAAAAAGAAAAGAAAAGAAGAGAAAAGAAAAGGTCAGCAATAAGTAATCTTGTGGATTCACCTAAACAATGGAGTTTAAATTTCTAAGAAAAGGGCACAGGCTAAGAATAGATCTATGAACCAAATTTAACTTACTAAAACTATTCTCAAGATTATGATTAAATGAAACATTAAATTCAGTCTTGTGACATCAGCAACATCTGACAACTGATCACTCCTCCTTAAAACATTTTTCTTTTTTTCATTTGGCTTCCAGTACTGTTCCTTGTTTTTTCTTTTTCTATTTTTATTTTATTTATTTATGTATATGAATGTACTGTTTGCATGTAGGTCTGTGCACCCGTGTCGTGCAATGCTGTGGAGGTCAGAAGAGGGTCTCGGATTCCCGTGGAACTGGAGTTCTCCTGGAATTGGAGTTACAGACGGTTCTCAGCCACCATGTGGGTGCTGAGGATCGAACCTGGGTCCTCTGCAAGAGCGGTCAGTGCTCTTAACTGCTAGGCCATCTCTCCAGCCCCCCTTGTTTTTTCTAGCTGTTCTTTCTTGGTCCTCTTGGTGATGACTCCAACTTCTTTACACTGAAGTACTCAGTCCTTGGACACACTTTTCCTTCCTAATTTTTGTTACTTTCTTTTCTAAAAAATTTAAAATGTATTAGTGTATGTGGGCTGGAGAGATGGCTCAGCAGTTAAGAGCACTGGCAACTCTTCAGGATTCGGGTTTGGTTCCCAGCACCTACATGGTGGCTCACAACCATCTGTACCTCTAGTTCCAGGAGATCCAATGTCCTCTTCTGGTCTCTGTGGACACCAAGCACATACAAGGTACACATATATATATGTAGGCAAAACATTCATATGCATAAAATAAAAGTAAATTACTGTGTGTATGCATGAGTATTTACAGCATTCCACCTTTGTGGAATCTGTTCTTTACTTTCACCTTTATATGGGTTCTAGGGATCAAACTTAGGTCTCCAGACTTCCATTGTTGGGTGGCAACACCTTTATCTGCTGAACCATCTGTCCCGCCCTGTTTGTTTTGTAGACAGGGCCTTACTATGTTGCCCAGGCTACTAGCTTCAAAGTCAAAATCTTCTGCCTCAGCCTCCCAAACAGATAGGATTACATGTGCCAGAGTAACTGGCCTCCTCTTTGTGTGTGTGTGTGTGTGTGTGTGGTGTGCTATATGACAAAGTAGCTGATCCATGAGCTTCCAAGGATTCTCTTTTCTCTGTCTTTCACCTTGCCATAGGAACACAGGGATTACTACCACACCCAACTTGACATGGGTTCTTGGGATTCAAGCTCAGGTCCCCTTTGTTGTTGTTTTGGTCTTTCTGAGACAGGGTCTCCCTGTAGCTCCAGCTGTCCTGGAACTCACTATGTAGAGCAGGCTGGCCTTGAACTCACAGAGATCCGTCCGCCTCTGCCTCCTGAGTGCTGGGATTACAGGCATGTGCCACCATGGCTGGCTCAACCTCAGGTCCTTACACTTGTGCAGCATGTGCATCCTTCACCATGGAGCCATGTCTGCGTCCTTCCTTGTTACTCTTCTTTGATGATCATCTGTTTTCATGACTTTAAATAATAATAATTGTATTATATTGTATTTGGCAGCTTCCAAATTTCAATCTATAGTCCAGACTTGAACTTCAGATTTGTATGTCCCACAGCCCACTTCCTGGACAACTTCATCTGGGTTCTAAATAACAGCCTTTGCCGGGTGTGGTGGCACACGCCTTTAATCCTAGCACTTGGGAGGCAGAGGCAGGCGGATCTTTGTGAGTTCAAGGCCAGCCTGGTCTACAGAGTGAGTTCCAGGACAGCCGGGGCTACCCAGAGTCTTGGTCTCGGAAAAAGAACAGACAACAACAACAACAACAACAAAACCTCTGCCTTCAATAGAGCCTACATCATAGTGAAGACAGGCAGATAGTAAATAAAGTAAATTATTAAAATATTTAGCATGTTGGATGGGGATAAGTGCTCTGAGGGAAATAAAAATAAGCTAGGGGAGGGGAAAGGCAGAGATAGGAAAAGGAGTAAGGTCTCACATATGGGGAAACGTTACAAGGTTCCACAGGCAATCAGTGGCTGCTGAGAGTGAGAATCAGTTTTCTGTAAGGACAAGTTCCCTTGATAAGTTTTTTCAACCCAAATGGTCAGTCCTTAACTCATGTACATACAAGCAATACTAAACAGACTCAGGAGGTTGCACAATTACACAAGGGAGAAAGGGGTGGAAATTATATGAACATAGTACTCATGTATGAAATTCTCAAAATTTTTTTGAAATATTTTTATTTTATTTACATTTTTAAGTTTATTATTATTATTATTATTTTGGTCTTTTCGAGACAGGGTCTCCCTTAGCCCCAGCTGGCCTTGGAACTCACTATGTAGACCAGGCTGGCCTTGAACTCAGAGAGATCCACCTTCCTCTGCTGGAATTAAAGACATGCACTTCCAGCCTGGATCTTGTTTTGTTTCCTTTTGAAGATGGAGTCTCACTATGTGACCCTGGCTGACATAGTACTATTGTAGCCCAGGCTGGCCTCAAACTCAAAGCACTTCTGCTTCAGCCTTCCAAGTGCTAGGAATTCAAGAATGAGCCACCAATCACTACAGAAGGCACTGTTTTTTGTCTATACACATTGCCTTCCTAAGGAAAATTCCTTCCCGTTTTATGCTATTGGTCTTCAGTCCATGTAACCTGATTGGTATTTGCCAGGCTACTCTGGAGAGATAGCCTAGCGGTTAAGAGCACCGACTGCTCTTGCAGAGGACCCGGGTTCGATCCCCAGCATCCACATGGCGGCCGAGAACTGTCTGTAACTCCAATTCCAGGAGAGCTCCAGTTCCAGAGGAATCCGACACCCTCTTCTGACCTCCGCGGCATTGCACAACATGGATGCACAAACTTACACGCAGACAGTACGTTCATACACATACAAAAATAAAAAAATAAAAAAATAAAAAAAGAGTCCTTTCTGTCGGGTGTGGTGGTGCACACCTTTAATCCTAGCACTTGGGAGGCAGAGGCAGGCAGATCTTTGTGAGTTCAAGGCCAGCCTGGTCTACAGAGTGAGTTCCAGGACAGCTGGGGCTACAGGGAGACCCTGTCTCAAAAAGA
>VZQC01009232.1:0-43680 GCA_009823505.1 Rhizomys pruinosus
GGGATCGAACCCGGGTCCTCTGCAAGAGCGTCGGTGCTCTTAACCGCTAGGCTATCTCTCCAGCCCCTAAATCCTGTAATATTAATTCTTCTAATACTGTTTTATAAAACTACTCATGCATCCTATGGGATGAAGTATTCCTTATTGCAGCAAGAGTCACTAACCCAAGTTGTTCAACTACAAATGTGTTCCTGGTGGTCTTTAATAGGTGGGGATAAATAGAGTTTATTTGTAATTTGGCTGGATATAGAATTATTGGTTAAAAATCAAAACAACTTTAAGAGTATGACTCTGCATTCTGCTAGCCTCAGACTTTCTGGTGAGAAGTCTGGTGCCAATCTGTTTCTTATTCAAAGCTGTACGTTCAGTTTCCTTAAAGCTAGCTGGGAGAAGGATAACATTAGGTAATATTTATTGAGTGCTCATCATGTTCCAGGCATTAAATAATGCATTCCCCATGCCTTACCATATTTAATCCTCGCAGAAGCCAGATGAGAACGTACTACCTGAGCTTCATATAAATGAAGTAACTGTCTCAAAGTCACACAGCAAGTTAGTGGCAGAACTGGACTTGAGCCCAGACCTGTCCTATGCTTAATCCCCAGAGTTGCACAATTATGCTAATGATACATCAGATTGTCTCATGAGCATTCTGGCATAAAGATTTACTTAGTGAAAAAACTTGAAACTAATGATTAAAATCAGAATTTGAGATTACATATGGGTTTCATTGGCAGACAATTCCCAACTTAAAATTTCCTCATGTTCAGTTGAATGTAATTCAACCTTGGGAAATGAAAGCCAGCAGCAAGTCCAGAGAGAATAAAATGTGATGAGCCTCTCTCCAAAAGAAAAGTTGGAATCATATCATAAACACTGACTTGGAAAACTCTGACTAGCATGCTAGACCACAAGAAAAATTTGCATTATAAAACCCTAGAAATTTCATTTAGGATTAGCTAAGATCCTCTGTACTTCTTTTTGCATTTAAAATTCAAATACTTATAAGAAAAGAGTTTGAAAAATGATTAAATAAATGAAAGTTGATAGCTCACAATAAAAACACAAGAAGTCCACATGTGTAAATGTGGAGTTGGAAAATGGATGCTTTGCCAAAACTTGATCTTTAATAGAGAAATTGCAGCATCTGAAGCTTTCTTCAAGATTTCCAGCCATCTATCAGCTAGGGGTGGAGCTCAGTCTGTTAGTGCACTTGTCTGGGGTTCAGTGACCAGCAATGAAAAAGAAAATCAAAACCCCAAGAGACTACTCAAAGCCCCCCCCCAAAAAACTGGCAACCAGAGTTCATCATCTTCTTAACTTCATGTTCCTTGTGTACCATGTGTTCATTTTTCTGCGCCTTAGTGAGAAGCAGAACATGTGAACAGATTAGCTTTGATGAAACCATGTTGCTGCAGTTTTTAGCCACAAGTCTCTGAACACAAGATTTTGACTGTGTAATGACCTTCCAGGAGAGGTGACCATGGTTATATTGGCTTTATTGTGACCACAAAGAAAGGACATAGGGTTTGAAATATAACTCCAGGAATAGAGACCATAGTACCACTAATTGACTTAGAATATAATTCATCTCTTAGAAAATGACTCCCTCAGAAACGGTAGAACAATTTCTATCTTCCCACAACTTCCCATTCTCTAGAGGGTCCTTTTCAGTGGCTGATAAGAATAGCTATTCTTGGTTTCCAGAGTGGGAGACAGAGAAAAAAATTTGTATTCATACGTTTGTGTTGTATTGTGTGTGCATGTGTGGGAGTGTGAGAGGGAAGGGCTTGGGAGAGAAACTTTCATAGCACCCATTCCTATTCCACAGGTATCTGTTATATTTTCATTATCATGAATAAAATGCCCATCAGAGATGATTCAAGGAAATAAAGTGTATTTGGGCTCATGTTTTCAGAGACCTCAGTCTGTAGGTGCTTGGCCCCATGCACTAGTAAAGACTACGAGGTGATGGGAGCATGTGGCAGAGAAGCTTCTTCATCTTACCTGTAGATAGTAGGTAGAGACAGACAAGAAAGGGCCGGAAACAAGCTATCCCCAAGTCCCCGTCCTCAGTAAGCTACTTTCCTTCAGCTAGGTCTTACTACCTACAGAGTTTCCAGAGCTTCCTACGATAGGGCCACAACTTGGGAGCCAAACTCGAGGCTCCAGAGGACACTTCCTACTTTAATCTTGCACCTGACAACTTCAGTTGGAATTTTGAACGAGTGGAGGTGAAAGAGGGAGTGATCAGGAGGACATGGGGGGGCGGGGGGAACGGGTGTCATGTCCCCCAGCGACAGCTAGCTGTGGCCTCTGTGTTCATCAGTGTAGCACTTTCTGCTAATCTTCAACTACTTACATGTGTTGATTGTTGATTGATAAAACAAAATGCATGGTCCTATAACCTCATGTAGGTCCATTCCATTTTATATAATGTGCACTGTAGTGAAGATGCCAAATTCCCCACGGAATCAAGGAAGAGGAGGGAGCAGTCTAAATCCCACAGCATTCTGCTCTGTAGGACGAAAGCTCACAAGGATTTTTCTTCTCCTAGGAGGAGGGGGAAAAAAAACAACCCAAAACCCCACTATCATTACCATTTCAGCAAGGTGGTTCCAGTCGCTGCATTACCAGGTTTTATTTTGCTTTCCTGCAGGCATCTTTATTATTTACAAATGAGAGAAAATATGGTTTCCTTGAGAGCAACATCTCTGGATGTTTCTAATATCCTACAGCCCAGTTTTACTAGCAAATTCTAAAGTGTAGGATCATTTCTGTGCCTATTTGGGTCCAATGGGCCATTCCTTCTCTCCAGCAATGTGGTGGTGGCCATGAAAGTGGGTGATCAGGGGAGGGAGGAGAAGGAAGTGGGGTGGGTTGCAGGGAGGGGAAAGTCCTGTTTAACTTTCCCTGAAAAAAATAATAAAACGCTGATATGTCAGGGAAGAAAACAGTACCACACCCAGAGCTGCTGCCCGGTGTTGATCAAGCTTTGGACTTCTGCTCGTTTTAGTTGCCGTTGTCACCAGCCTAATTTCTCTCAATCAAAATCAAGACAAAGAAGCCAACAAATGCAATAGGCAAAGTGACAGCCACTCCATTCTCTCAAAACATAATTAGTTTTGGGCTGGAGAGATGGCTCAGTGGTTAAGAGCCCCGACTGTTCTTGCAGAGGGCCCGGGTTCAATTCCCAGCACCCACATGGAGGCTAAGAACCGTCTTTAAGCCAGGCGTGGCTTATTAAAAATAAACATAATGGGACTGGAGAGATGGCCTAGCGGTTAAGAGCGCCGACCGCTCTTACAGAGGACCCGGGTTCGATCCCCAGCACCCACATGGCGGCCGAGAACCGTCTGAAACTCCAATTCCAGGAGAACTCCAGTTCCAGGGGAATCCGACACCCTCTTCTGACCTCCGCGGCATTGCACGACACGGGTGCACAAACCTGCATGCAGACAGTACATTCATACACATACAGAAATAAATAAAATAAAATAAAAAATTAAAAAAAAATAAAAATAAAAATAAACATAATTTGTTTTCTAAAAGAAGTAATAAGAATAATTACTGTGTCTTCATCTTGATTAGTGTGCTCCCCAGCCATGTTCACTACTACTGCTACTGATGCAGGCAGGCCAAGGTGAAGGTTGTCCCAACTTGTATGCAGCAAGATCCCTTTATATTTCAAACCCTCAGAAATGGTATAGTAGTGCATATTGCCCTTTGGCCAATCGTATGTTTGTTTGTACAGTATGGAGGATGGACCCAGAGCTCATACATGCTAGGCAAGCACTCTACTACTGAGACATATCCTTAGCCCTGGCAATTATTAATTAAGCAAATTTATTTATTATTTATTTATTTATTTTTAGATTTTTTTACAAATTCAGAAAAAAAACCTTCTTTAGACCCACTTAGATTCATGTAATTTTTCACAATACCTTCATGGTTCTCGTAGTATCATATATTATTCACTGTTAGCTATTTGCAAAGTTGGAGAACCTTAATGTAGCACATATATGTGGGCAGTTATCTACAAACATTTCTAAAAATGCATTTACTTATTAGACCTACCTTCACATATCTCTAAAATGTGGTTTAATCCTGGGGCTCTCTAATCTTTCCTTTCCAACTGATATTAATCTTTATGAGTAAAGAGTCTTGATTTATTACAGACTTTCAAGTTCTCTGAAACTCTTGTCCTACTTAAAATGCGTTCGACTTTCTGTCCCTTGGTAAAACAACAACAAAACCTCATAGCCATAGAAGGAGATCAGATTGCTCTCGGAGCTGGCTTTCAGATTTGCAAAGCCCTGAAAATGGCTCTAGAGGATGGCAGCCAGTTTACAATGGACCACTGAATTGTCTTTCTGGCTATAAACAATTTTCCATCTTTGCTTTATCTTCCCAGCATCAAAACAATTTAACGAAAAGGATCCAGTTTTACTGTAACAGTTATCGTAAGGTGGTCTTGTGAAAGTCTGACATATAAAAGCAGTATTTAGACGATTCACACAGTTTTCTGACTATTTTAATATCTCCCCACAAGAAAATGTCCATATTTCCAATTTTGCATGCCACATTGTTCTATTGAAATTTCTCTTCTTCAATGCCATCTATTCATTTACTGTAAAATATTACCTACCCTATCACCAGCTCCATGGCAACAAATTTCCACAAAACCAAGAGAGTTCAGACATGATGGATATGTGAGACTCCTGGTAACATAATTCTGTAAAAATCATTAGAAGTCTGAGGTCGTCACTCAATGTTTAGAATTCACTGGACACAGACAAGCTAAAAGTACATTTGCAAGCAGCAGAAAAATCTTAACATCATTGCGAAGTGTCGTTGTCTTTTATACACTATGGTCTCATTGCTTCTAAGCATTGCAGTATGCTTGACTTCTTGCTCCTGAGTGAAACCTGTAAGAGAAAATTGGATTTTATTGAAGGATGAGGTGTTCCAAACACTCATTGCTTCTGTCTCACTTGAAAAACAGCTCCCTCGCTGCTCAGAGGTATATTAATATCCCTCCCCTGTCAGTTCGTTGGGTTCACTGGAAGTTGTAAGTAACAGAAGATCTTTGTCATAAATGCCAGAAAATTATTATGGGGAAAAGTTACATTTCATCAGCATTTTTCAAAAGTTGTTTCTTTTCATATTTTTCCCCTGAAATGAAAAGAATTTCATTCTAGACTGTCGTAAGTTCTATACTTGTTTGGCTTAGACTGAAACATGAAATCAAGCCAAAAGTTCATATTAAAAAAGGAGCTCTGTGCCTGGGTAGGTACCATTCATATGACATGTGCTACAGGGGTGTCATAGAATCTCTGATGATGACTTTATGAACTTTGGATTCCAATTATTTGATTACATGTCAAGTAGTTACAGCTATGGAAATACATCTAGACTCTTGAAGCTTACATCTCTGTGAGTAAATCTTTGCCATATATAAAATCTGCTCTTCTTTCTCAACAGCCTCTTTTGCCCCTGACATTTGTATAGCATCTTCCTGATTTTCTTCTCTGTAATCTCATGTTCTGCATTGAATTCTGCAGAGTCTATGGGAAGAAAGACAGTAGGAAAACTGTTATGGAATTGTGTAGTCCTTAATAAAGGTAAGATTGTGATTTCAGTATGTGAAGTTAACAATTTCCCATCAGTGCCCTAGCCCTGTTTCTCAGGTAGTTCTATAGTAAGATAGTCCAAATAATACTAATTTTTATTCTTTAGAAAGAAAGGAAGTGAAAGGTCTGGAGAGATGGCACAGTGGTTAAGAACATTGGCTGCTCTTGCAGAGGAACTGGGTTTGATTCCCAGTACCCACATGCCAGCTAACAACCATCTATAACTTCAATTCCAGGGATCTAAAGCCCTCTTCTGACCTCTGCAGGCATTGCATGACATGGGTGCACTTACACACATGTAGAGAATATACTCATACACCTAAAAATAAGTAAATAAAATACATTTACAAGAAAAAAAGAAAGGAGGTGAATGGTTGGCATTTAGGGCAAGTTTCATGGTACCTGAAAAGTGTTGAAAAGTAACTTATTTAGAAAAAAGTTCTAGAAAAACTTTTTGTATGAGAGAGAGAGAGAGAGAGAGAGAGAGAGAGAGAGAGGATTCATTCACACAGTGACTTGTTGCCAGAGTTCTTAGTCAGTTAACACTAAGCAAGTGTGATCAGGTTCTCTTAGTATAAAGAAAAAATAACACTTTCAATTTTATGAAGAACAGAATGAGTCCTTTCCTTCAAAGACCAGGTTAGATCCTTTGCATTTAATTTAAATTTAATTTAATTTTAAAACAATTTTTGAATTAGTTATTTTTATTTTTATGTGTATGATTGTATTGCCTGCATGTATGAAAGTGCAACTATGTCAGAAGAGGGTGTTGTATGCCCTGGAACTGGAGTTATGTTAACCGCCATGTGGGTGCTGGGTTCTCTGCAAGAGCAGCCAGTGTTCTTAACCACTGAGACTTCTCCCCTTAATTTAATTTTTTTACCAGCACTTGGAATTAAACTAAAGACCTCATAATGGCAGGCAAGAGCTCTACCACTGAACTATACTATTATTTACCCTGAGTATCATTTTAACAAAGAGCAACTTAAGATGTAAATATTCCAACTTGTGTTAGACTCAGTACATGTTATATCTGAGAAAAAGGCTTCTATCATACACTAATGAGACAGAAAGATTTCTATTAGTACCTTTCAACTTTTTGTTTTCTATGAATATCAGTACTGAACGATATATATTAGGCAGAGTAAGCTACCTTTTTTTCTTTCTGGGAGGAGTGAGAGTATTTGGGGGCTGGAGAGATGGCCCAGCAGTTAAGAGCACTCGATGCACTTTCAGAGGATCCAAGTCTGTCTCCTAGGACCCACACTGAACAGCTTACAACTACCCACAACTCCAGCTCTAGGGAACCCTTGCCTGCCTCTGGCTTCTGTGGACATCTGCATATACATGATGTACACACACACACACACACACACACACACACATGCACATACACACATGCACATACATATAGACACACAAAGAAATCATAAAAATAAAATATTTATATTATTTTATAATGTGTATGTCTGTTTGTGGATATGTGCACACTAGTGCAGTTGCCTGTGGAGGCCAGAGGCACCAAAGCCCCTTGGAGCTGTTGTAACAGGAGGTTGTGATCTACCCAACGTGGGTGCTGGCAACCAAATTTGGATCCTTTGCCAGGGGAATATGTGCTCTTAACCACTGAGCTTTCTCTCCAGCCCTTGAATTTTCTTTTTGTTATGCTAGGCAAACAATTCTGTGCTACCCAGCAGAACTCAAGGGCAACTTATACTCCAGCAAGACTCCTTGATTCTTCACAGGATTTTTCTTTTTTTTTTTAATTTAATTTAATTTTATTTATTTATGCATATGAATGTACTGTCTGCATGCAGGTTTTGTGCACCCGTGTTGTGTAATGCCACGGAGGTCAGAAGAGGGTGTCGGATTCCCCTGGAACCGGAGTTCTCCTGGAATTGGAGTTTCAGACAGTTCTCAGCCCCCATGTGAGTGATGGGGATCGAAACCCGGGTCCTCTGCAAGAGCAGTCGGTGCTCTTAACTGCCAGGCCATCTCTCCAGCCCCAGGATTTTTCATACTTACTAATTTCTTCTAATTTTTCATTTGTTCTCACTTCACCATCTTTTCTGTTTCGAAGGTGTCAACACAGGAGTTTATAACCTTCTACCGATGCTGGTCTTTTCCCTAATTAATCCCTGCTAAGGGGAATGGGAACACAGTGCCCGCTTTGCGGACACTGCAGGGAGCCGACCCCGCCACGCAGAGGCCAGCTGGCTACCTACCGTAGCCCAGCCTGGATGATACTTTCAACTCAGGCCCTTAGCCTGGACCCACGAGACACGTGTTTCACTCTTGGCCGTGGCTTCTCACCTGCCCAGAGCCTGGACAGTAATTTCAGGCTGATGGCTGATCGCCTCCCTTCAGTCAATACCCACTCACAACACCAGCTACCCAGATGGTGATCCGCAAAGGAATCTCCAACCCACTGGCCACCCTAACAAAATGCAGGTCTACCTTAGCCTGCATGCGTGCAATAATAAATATAAAATAATAGCCGGGAATTCCATGATGATGTTACTGTGAAATTCAAATTTATTCCTTGCTGTAGCCTGCTTTTATAAATGATGTCAGTTCCCAGGACCAATCATAAGTCCCCCAACTCCACGCCACTGCACACCTTGCCCCACCCAGTATCACACCTAGGCCATGCTGCTTGCTCCTCCTTGGGGCGGGGCCAGACCCTCAGCCACGCAGTGCCCTGAGGCATGCTATTTGGAAAGCTAGCCAGCAATTCAAGCTGGATTTCCCTACAGCATTGTAGGAAACCATGTTGTCTGGACCAACAGGACAGTTGCACATGTGAAACCACAGTGCTTGTGACAGCATTCATACGATCTGTGCAAACCCAAGACAGATGAAAACCCAGCATGGAGGGGGAGACGGGAGGAAATCCCAGGCCCAGCCGAAGCTCTGTTGGCAGTTGATATCTGCAGTCCTTTTACTTTAAGGAAGCAACGCTTGGCAAGTTGACCAGGCTCCAGGACATGGACCCATATCCAAGAGCATTTGGAAACACAAATTAGACACAATAGGACTTTCAGAAAGAAAAATAATAGTAGAGGACAGAAAGTTGAGGAGTAGTAAGAAGGGGTGGAAATGGGGGAGGAGGTCTGAATATTATAAAATATATGAACTTCTAAAAGAATATTTTTTAAAAGGCTCCACTATAATACTCCTGTCACACGAAATCAGTAATTGGAAAATCTCCTCAGTAGCTTTCTATGACCGCGAGTTTCAATTCATATTTCCCAAAATTCTCTCAAAATATACTCATATAGTCGTTTTCCTAACATTTGGGGGAGGGCATGAGCTCTCTAATCAACTGAGATGGGATTTTCGTGGATTTTTAATTTGTAAATCTGTTTATTGATTTTTTTCCCTCTAATGTTATAAAACATTTGTCAGATAATGTTCAAGGGTAAAGGGATTCCAGTAAATATAGCCAGACAACAATTATTGTCAAAAAAGAGAGGATGTAAACTTTAAAATGTGTGCATTTTAAATGTATGCAGAAAATGGATCAATTTCTTATAAATGAAGGCTGAAGTTATAGTTACACAAGAAAGAATAGCTATGTGGGAAAGAAATGGAAACAGGGACTGAATGTCAACCAGAAGCATGCACACGATGACGTAAACAATGGCTACACGGAGCAAACTCAGGAGTTGGTCATATTCTGGATGGTAAATGTTCCCACAGGCCCGTGTGCCAAAGTCCCTGGGTGGGATTTACTGCAAAATAACACAGCCTTTAAAAGTGGGACCTAACAGGAACCTTGAAGAAACTTAGGGTGGTCCCTTACAGAACACTATGGGATTCTGGGCTCTTCCTCATTTCCTTTTGTTTCCTAGCTATGAGATGAATCATTTGAGTTCACCAAATATTCTCCCCATGACAAATTGCTTCTCCACAAATCAAAAGCAATCAGGCAAGCATTCATGGACTGAAGCCTCCAAACTGTGATCCAAATAATCTTTTTCCTCTTGGGTAAGCTGACAGTCTCAAGTATTTCATTTTAGCAGCAGAAAGCTGACTAACACAAAGATGTATTGATTTGTTAGAGAGGGTTTAAATAACTACCACAAACTAGTTAACAGCAGAGGCTTATCTGCTCAATGCTCTGGAGGGCTGGAGTCTGGTCTCTAGGTCTTGGCAAGGTTGCTTCCTTCTATTAGCTGTGGGTGGAGAATCTACCCTAGGCCTCTCTCCTTGGCTTGTATAGTTGTCTCCTGCCATGCATCTCTTCACATTATTTCTCTTTACATGTCCTTGTCTCCGTGTCCAACATCCCCTTTTCATAAGGAGATCAGTCATGTTGGTTTGGGGCCAACCCTAATGACCTAATTTTAATTTCCTTGCCTCTATAGAGACCCTATTTACTCATGGTGCTGCAGATTCAAAGGCACAGCCTGACATCAGCCTGACATCAGTGAATGATGGATGCAATTGTGAGAGCACATATGCTGGAAAACAAGATCACAGCACTATGGAGAAGGGAGACCCAAGGAGAGACTGAGACTTTCATAACAACTTACTGTTGAAAGAACTCAGCAGGAAACCAACATTCCCTTCTGAGATCAGCACCCCATGGACCTGAAGATCTCTCACTGGGCTTGGCATCTTACAGGTCCCACTAGGTTCAATATAACCACACTGCCACACTGGGTACCCAGTCCCCCACACTTGAAATTTATCCCAACCACAGTAGGAAATATATCCTACAAAACAGGTCCAGGCTGTCATTGCTTAGCTTAAATATTTGTGTTTATCTTCAAAGCCCATAGAGAATCTTGCTCACTTTCCATAATTCAATCTGAGTGCACTAGCACACAACAAAGACACCCTCACAGGGTTTGTCCACACTCAAGGTGAGGAATTTTTCTGCCATAAGGGTGAGGGCATATTGGGATGGGAAAGGATCTTAGAATTTTGCAAAGAAAGGAAAGCCTACGTAAAGAAAATGTTGAACTGTCACCAAAAGGCTACATAAATAAAACAGCATGAGGTATTGCTTTCAAAATCTGAACAACTGAAAGCATGTCTCTCTGAGTAAACTACATTGTTGGAGGCTACAAGGTGTTAGTGGGATTAAAGACTGAGTTTCTAGGGGCAGAGAACAAACAAAGAGCAGTTGCAATTATTGCCAGAATTAAACCCACTTCTAACAATTTACACTTTTTTATTTCGCCCACTGTTCAAGGTCCATCATTGAATTTTTTCCGGTAACTGAGTTTCTGTGAAAAGTAAATTTTTGGCCCATCTTGTAGTGCATACTTTTAATACCAGCACTTGGGATGCAGAGGCAGGCATATCTCTGTGAGTTCAAGGCCAGCCTGGTCTACATAGCAAGTTCTAGGCCACCTGGGGCTAAGAGGAGACCCTGGGTGAACTGTGGAGATGTGCAGGTCTGTCCAGCAAGGCTCCTGATAGCCTGGCGTGAAGCTGGATTTGCAGTGTCCTCCAGGAGCCCATGTAAGCAGTGTGCTGAGGGCACATATCATTCTTTCTATGTAAAGAGCCCAGTCAGCCACTTTTGATTCTAGAAACTCTCTGTTTTCAAGAGGAGAGGCAGCTCTAGGTGTTCAGATGACAGGCAGATGGCTACTGTGGTGTGAATGGTCTTCCAAAAGATGAACTGACTCGGGACATCAAATGCCTGCCCAAGATTATAAACTTGGATCATTGTGCTTCTGAGAAAAAGGTGGAGCCAGCTCATCTTGGCTGTACAGGGAGGAGGGGCTAAGGATATATATATACACAGGGGTTGCAGGGATCTAGGCTACAGCCTGGGGATGAACACGAGGGAGGGAGAGCACCCCAAATCCTGTAAGTGACCCCCTCACCCAGTCCCTCCGTGAATAAACCCATTGAACTTCTCAGGATCTTCTAAACTGTAGGTTTGAGGAGTCTTTCCTTGTTTTGCCATTGGGACCTCGGGAGGCAGAGGGGGGCAGGGCACCGTGTGTGCTCCTGTTTCTCCCGGGCAGGACTTTCTGCCATAGCTACTCCATGAGGGAACCATCACACTGGGTGCCATCGTGCTGAGTGTTTGGAAAGCTTTCCTAAGCGGTTCTTATAGAGCTTTTTTTTTTTTTTTTGAGACCCACCCTGCTTGGTTCGGATGCAGCAGGCCTGGTCACCTTGAACTGGGTGGAATGCCTTTGAGTTTCTTCCCATAGCAATGAGAACAGAAGCTTGACCTCTCAGTCTCACAGCATTGGCATCTCTTGTTGGTACTGCTAATACAGGGGTCAGGGGATTGTCCTACCCTCAAGAGCTTGCTCTATGCCTCCTTATTTTGATCCTGTCACATTCATGTTAATCTTCCCACTGGCCTTTCTTTTATTCTTCTATTTTATTTTTCTTTAATTCCACTCATTTCTAGATTCTATCCATGCAGTCCAGAGTGAAGGAAGAACTAACGTTTTTTTTGAACTCTTATTGGTATGACTATAGATTTTCTCTCTCTCTTTGTATTGTTTCATTTGAGTTTTGAAATAGGCATTCCTCTTGACATGACTTACAAGGAAAGTAAACCTGAGAAGTTAATATATTTGGCTATTACCACATAACCAGTGTGAGGCAGAGGGATTGATTGCTCCCGTCTTCCAGTTGGTAACAGTAGGTCCTCCTGACACCTGGACTCCTCTTTCCACTAACCTACGCTGAGTGGGAAGGACACGGAACTGTGCTAAATTGTCCTCTTTCTTTTCTTTTAAAATTGATGAAACATGATTATTTTATTCATGAGGCATTCTCATCTGCAAATCTGAGGATTTTTTTTTCCTGTTTAAAAGTTATCTTGCACAAGTTTTCAGAAGATGTTTAGTCTCCATTTGCCATTTTATGTTGCGTGTGGAAAAGTAAAGCCTCATGCATTAAGATTCCCTTTTCCTCCACTGCACTTTAATGTTCAATTAGGGCAATTAACTCATCAGGACATGACACTGCGTATAATGTTGGCACTCTCCTCACCAGGGATGTTACTGGTATGCTCAGCCTTCTCACAGAAGCAATGAAGTTGGCTCAGGTATTTTTAGCTCATCTTAGGAAATTTTTTTTTTAACCATATACTGTGGTAAAGTGGGAAGACAGATTCACAGTTCAGTCCTGAAAAGACAGAACTGGTGGTAAGAAGTCTTTTGAAAAGAGCAAGCCTGATACTCCTCTTTGTATATGTAAATATCTCTGGGTTATGCTTTGGGAGAGGGTGGTACAAAGAAAACTCTCTTGCCCTCTGCAGACCTGGGCTGTTTTACTTGGCTTTGGACAGATTGCTGTCTTGAGTAGAAGGGAGAACCTCAGAGCAGGAGAGAGTTCTGCTTCCCGTCTTCGAAATTTGAAAATGAATTATGCAAGCCTTATTGACCTCAGAAAAAGCCAAAGGTGAAGACAACCGAGACAAAGCAGAGGAACACGGCGGGTCTGAAGGCACTGAGGCAGGCAAAGCCAGCTGGACACTGACTCCAGTGTGAGCCAGAAGGAGGTCACAGGTGATACCTGAACAGACCCTCATTTACACACTGAACAGACCCTCGCTTACAACTGTGAGTTCAAGGCCAGCCTGGTCTACAGAGCAAGCTCCAGGCCAGCTGGGACTAAAGGAAGACCCTGTCTCAAAAAGACCAAAACAAAACAAAATAAAAACAAAAAACAAAAAACAAACAAACAAACCAAACCAAAACCAAAACCAAACCAAACCAAACAAACAAAAAAAAGTTATTTTGTCCATAGGGCAGAGTCTATCATGTGAAATAAGGTAATTGCCTGGCCAATTTTTATTGCTTTGACCTTACAAGGATCACTGGGAATTTGAAAGAGAGTTATAACCATTTTTAATGGATGCTGGAGTTATTCTGTTCTTGTCCGTTACCTAACTTAACTTCAGTGTTTCCTAGGAATGGCATTAGTAGAGTCCCCTCAGCATAGATATTCCAGGCAAGTGGAGTCTATACATTGGAAAAACACTCTGGTATCTGTCATGTACTGTGTGTTTAGTGTTGTTATCATTAGTATTGTATAGCTTCTGCTCAACCCAGTGGAGTTTGATCTTTCTTTCAGGCTTTAGTAGGAGGAAGGCTTTGTAAGCCTTCTGGGCAAACAGTTGCCTCTATTGAGCAGGTGCTTGGAGGATGTTTTCTGTTCTCTGTACAGTCTCGAGCTTGTTTCTCAGAACTGTGTGAGCTGCCTGGTGAGCTTATAAGACCATGTCCAAGCTTATTAGAGGCTCCAAGCATACAAGGCAAATGTTCAGAGCTCCATGGAAAGAGAGAAGTAAAACTGACAACAGACTGAAAAAAATCAATGACAGGTTCTGGAGATAAAATTGTTTTCCTAATGAATTGATACTGAGAGCATCTGATGGCAGCTGTAGGGACCTCTCAGGGCTATGAATCTGTGTTCTTGCTTCCAAAAGCAATCCAATTCCAGGGGATATGGATTTCAGGCCCATGCACACATATAGGTTTTGTTATCCCATACAGTTTGGTAGATGGCTAATGTATTAGTTTTCTGTTGCTGTGATAAAGCACCAGGACCAAGGAACTTATAAAAGGAAGAGTTTATTTGAGCTTACAATTGGTGGTTCCAGGGAATTAGAGTCCATTGTGGTGGGAGGTGTGGCGGCTGGAGAGTTATGGCAGCTGGAGCAGCAAGCCAAGTGTCACATCTTGCAATGAGCACAAGAAGCAAAGAGAGAGAGCAACTGTAGACCACGAGGCCAGGCTTGTTAAAACTCACTAAGCCTGCCCCCAGCAATGCACTTCCTCTAGCACAGCCACACCCTCCAAGACCTCCAAAAACAGTGCCACCAACTGAAGACAAATATCTGAATACCTAGAGCCTATGGGGGACACTCATCCAAACCACCACAGCTAAAAACCAAGATTTTTTTTTTAATAGTAAAATTCATGCCTGTACAGTTTAATAACTAGCAGAATAGACTTTGGGGACCTAGAATACCTGGTTCCTAATTACAGGGTATGCGTCCTTCGGTAAACCGGGTAATTTCTTAACTAAATTAGTTAACAGTGGCTGAGCTAATATAGCAAATATATATCAGAAACTTAACTCAGGAGGGATTTATCTCTCATCTAGAAGATGCTCGATATGGTTGTTCATCTTGTGCTGATGGGCTTCCCCTGGGAGGGTATGGAGGGCTCAGAGTTCTCCCGTCTTGAGGCATCTCTATCCTTATCAAACATGGAAGGGGAAGGGCTTGAGGAAGGGGCTTTGTGGATAAGAGTGGGACAAACTCTTCTTCACACATTCCACTCTATCTTGACTTGTCTGACCTTTGTAAGGTCTGGTTCTCCTCAAGATCTGGAATTTATGGCTGGATATTCCCGGCTAGCACCTGTGAAGCAGCAGGCAATTGCAGAGCACACAGGAATTTTCCACTCCCCCAAGAAACTATCAAGTGACCTTACTTCCTCCTTCCTAGCTGGTTTTACACCCAAGGTCACGTCATTTTGGTGTTGGCTCTTCTCCCACTTAGAGCCCAGCTCTGGCTTCTTTTGAGTAAATCTGTTCCAGAGCACCCAGACCTGGTGTCTTCCTGTGTGTGTGTGTGTGTGTGTGTGTGTGTGTGTGTGTGTGTGAAAAATCTTAACCATTTAAATCCTTGAATTTATTTATTTTTTAATTTTTTTATTGTTATTAAACTTTTTCCATCCTCTCATTTCAGGGTCGTGCCAACATAACCTAACAGTCTTCAAGTGCCTTCTCATTTTATTTCTATCTGTGTTCCCATGAGAGTAGGAAATAGGTTTGGTGAATAGAGGAAATAAGATAAAAACAGAAAGAGTTGTGGCGAATATGCATGACAGTAAATGAGGAGGTGGTATTCTGTTAATACTCAAACACCTCTAAACACATTATTAGCACTGCAATGATGCTTCCAACTAAATCTTTCATGTGATAGTGTGTCATACTAAGGGTATAGATTAAAATCTTTCATAGTTTTTCTGTTACTTCAGTGAGTACCAGCAGCAGCAGCCAGCTTTATTAGGCCCACCTATGCAATATATTGTAATAATGTTTATATGGATGTTCTCATCGAATCCTCATAAAAACTCCAAGTCAGGTGTAATTATGCTCATTGATGAGAAAGCTGGAGAGGTTAGGAAACTGGTCCAAAGTCATCCAGCTAGGAAAATAAAGTTGAGGTCAGCTCCTGACCCTCAAATTACTAATTGCGAGAATGAGGTGCTTCCTCAATTGCTCAGTCTGAGAAGCTACATTTATCTACTTGTTAAAGAATCTCAAAACCACAGATGCCACACACAGTTGTCTAGATATATTTGAACATCTATATGGACACAAGAGAAGAAAAACAGACAAAGCTATTGCTTTCTAGGAATCTGTACAGTAGAATAACATGAATTGAAATATACTATTAAAAATGTGCTTCAGGTGCCTGGAGACATGGATCAGTAGTTAAGAAAAATGGCTGGTCTTTCCAGAGGACCCAGGATCAGTTTCCAGTACCAATATAGCAGCTAATGATCATCTGTAGCCCCACTACCAGGTGATCTGACGTCCTCTTTCGTAGCCCCACTTCCAGGTGATCTGACGTCCTCTTCCGTAGCCCCACTTCCAGGTGATCTGATGTCCTCTTCCGTAGCCCCACTTCCAGGTGATCTGACGTCCTCTTCCGTAGCCCCACTTCCAGGTGATCTGACGTCCTCTTCTGTAACCTCACTTCCAGGTGATCTGATGTCCTCTTCCGTAGCCCCACTTCCAGGTGATCTGACGTCCTCTTCCGTAACCCCACTACCAGGTGATCTGACGTCCTCTTCTGTAACCCCACTACCAGGTGATCTGATGTCCTCTTCCGTAGCCCCACTTCCAGGCGATCTGACGTCCTCTTCTGTAACCTCACTTCCAGGTGATCTGACGTCCTCTTCCGTAGCCCCACTTCCAGGTGATCTGACGTCCTCTTCCATAACCCTACTTCCAGGTGATCTGACGTCCTCTTCCATAACCCCACTACCAGGTGATCTGACGTCCTCTTCCGTAGCCCCACTTCCAGGTGATCTGACGTCCTCTTCCATAACCCCACTTCCAGGTGATCTGATGTCCTCTTCTGTAACCTCACTTCCAGATGATCTGACGTCCTCTTCCGTAGCCTCACTTCCAGGTGATCTGACGTCCTCTCTGTAACCCCACGTTGCACACATGTGATGCACTTACATACATGCAGGCAAAAATCATACACATAAACATAAAAATATGTAGTAGAATATTTTACTTTTGTAAGTCAAAGTTTCTCCCACCCCATATCCAATACAGAGGTACTTACATTTACTTCTTTATTTTTTCCTAATTCAAGTAGAGAGGTCTTTCTGTTTAATGAGGCAACATAAAAACTAGAGAGTGACTCTTAATATCTTGGGCTCTGTTTTTTTTGTTTGTTTGTTTGTTTTTGTTTTGTTTTGTTTTTTTAGAAATACTTATTTCCTATGAATTCTAAGGATAGAAAAGATGTTTGGGATAAAAAGTAGGGTTTATTCAGAATAGAAAAACAATACACAAAAAAAGTCTCTGTGGGTTGAAAAAAACAAAGGCTATGGATGGTTTCCAGAAAAGCAAAAGCAGTTCCCAAGAAGAGCAGCGAAGGGATCTGTTTGCAGACAGATCCCCAGGGAGCCCATCACACAGAGCTTGCAGGGAGGCCTATGCAGATGAGGTCATCCATAGACTCACAAAGACTTCTTTTGTCTCAAGCTTAGTGCAGAAATAATACACTGGGGGACTTCTTTAAGTCTACTAAGCTTACCAGCCACAAGGAGGGTGGGAGGGTGGGAGGAATCTGATTACAATGCAAATACTGACTCAAGACATCCACAAAACTGAGCCCAAGATTTGGCATTTCTACCCAGCTCTCAGGTGGTAACAAAGCTGGAATTAACAGGGATGGTATTGAGGAAGGGGTCATGAAGGAGGCGTGAATAGGAAGATGCTTTTGAGCTCAGTCCTCCTTGGCAGCCTCCTCAGATGCCATTTTATACTGCTGCTGACTGTCCTATCTAAAGGCCCAGAACAGCTCACCTTCTCTTTTGTTCTCTATTCCCTTTGTTAATAGGCCAAAGCTTGACCAGGGACATCAAACTGAAGCCAAGCCCCTTAGAACCCTGAGCTCTCTGTGTTTCTCATCCTGTGTAGATACCATTAAATATCCTCCAATGGTACCTCGGAGTTCAAGAAAAGTACTGAGCCTTAGACACCAAACAAGGTGCTGGTGATGTGGAAGTTCCCACACTTACAATAATAAAGGAGTCCCCAGACCATAGATACTAAAATATTCATAAAGAACAACAATTTTAGCATATTGACTCTGAAGTGCAACCTACCAACATTTTCATCCTGGTCTTGCCAACATGTCAGCTAGGCACTTACAAGAATATCTCTACTTTGAGCATTTTGTAAAGAGCAAATTAGAGACTGTATTACTTTTATTCTAACTGGTATGAGTGACAAGTGAATCAGAGAGGAAATGAGTTTAATAAGCTTCTTTTAAAATAATTTAAAGATTAAAAAAGAAAGCTTAGTGTTTAATCTTACGAGTATCTTTAGGCAGTTTGGTTCCTCAGAAGCAGAGCTCTCCTCACATCTGATGCTGCTAGAGAGAGTCCATCAGAAGTTTGCTTTCTCTATCAATGACTCCTTAGTCTCTCATCCTACCTCTGCTTCCTGGCCACTTAGATCTTTAAAAGAGAAGTTCACTTTCATCCCTACCTTGTGATTTAAAGTTAGGGTTCTCTTAGTTACACTGAACTAAAAGAAAATAATTACTCAATATTAAATTTCTACTAGCATTTGCATTTAAATAAATCAGTTTGAGACAGAATTCTCATTGAATAAGCTGTTTTTTTGGAGTTGCGGTGGATTTCCTTGTTCTTGTTCCTTTTCTGTTCCCAGGCACATTACACTTGGCTCAAGAGATTCTGCCTCATTTGGTTTAGAGAAGACACAATTTGTCAAAGATACATAATCTTTGAAATTTAAAAAAAAATATTCACAATTTTCTCATCACATAAATGGGATTTTTAAAAAGCAGCCATGGGCGGCCCGGCGTGGTGGTGCACGCCTTTATTCCTAGCACTTGGGAGGCAGAGGCAGGGGGATCTTTGTGAGTTCAAGGCCAGNAGAGATGGCCTAGCGGTTAAGAGCGCTGACTGCTCTTGCAGAGGACCCAGGTTCAATCCCCAGCACCCACATGGTGGCTGAGAACCATTTTTAACTCCAGTTCCAGGGGAATCCGACACCCTCTTCTGACCTCCGTGGCATTGCACAACATGGGTGCACCAACCTACATGCAGACAGCACATTCACACACATAGAAAAATAAATAATTAAAAAATGTTTAAAAAAGTAAATAAGATAAGATAATAAATATAGAGGGGAAACTAAGCCTTCATCCTACCTCCCATATGTAGACAGACTATGCCACTAAGACAAAGGCTGTAAAGATAGAAGGGGAAAGCAGATAAATGGTTCGTCCATGATGGCGTTACAGAATGACGTTAACAACCTTGCATTGCCTGGCTTTGGATTTGGTTTATAAAAAAACTAATTCCTATCTATTTAAGAAATACAACTATCTGGGTTCCTTGATATCTGAATCGGATATCCAGCTCTGGAATTGTAAGGCTTCAGTAGCTTTGGATAAAGAGAAAACACTGAAAAATAGAGCAATCTACATGGATTTTTTTTTTTTTTTTTTTGGTCTTTTTGAGACAGGGTCTCCCTGTAGCCTCAGCTGTCCTGGAACTCACTCTGTAGACCAGGCTGGCCTTGAACTCACAAAGATCCTCCTGCCTCTGCCTTCCAAGTGCTAGGATTAAAGGCGTGCGCCACCACGCCCGGCTTAGTTGGATGATTTTTATAATTACATACATACCAATGTGTTATTTAAATTTCTCTGTGATCCGAAATGCTAACATGATACAAGCATGGTTGATGAGACCAAAATCCTGGAGGTTTGTCTATTATTTTTCTGTCAGATCATGAGTTTAGGATGTGTTTAGGGAGAAAGGTGTATAATTATATTAAAAGGGAATATGAAACTTATTTTTTTAGAGAAAAGAGTAGTAATGATGAAGTGATCTGAATTCAGGAACTAGGATTAGCATCTAGCCCAATTCGTAAACTTGATTAACAGCCAAGATGAAGTGATGTGGGGAAAATATCTGAGGAGATATCACTGAAAGTAGAGGCGCTGATGAGACTTATTACACAAAATTTAGAGTAAGGATGAATGAAGTCTCCTGTAGGACTTTAGGCTGGGCAACAATATTAAAGCCACATATGTAAATACCATAGTTTCTGTGGTTGGATGCAACATAGAATTTAGAATGGTGCTGTATTAGCTATAAAAGTATTATGGACCAAAATCCAAAGTGACAGAAAGCATTATGATTTTGTGTGTGTGTGTGTGTGTGTATGTATGAGTGTATGCCCATGTGTGGATGTGCAGGTGTAGGTATGTGTTCTAATGTACATATATGTGTGTCCACATGTGAGGTCCAGGTATCAGCTTGTGTCTGCTTTCCTTACACTGGGATTATAAGTCTGCACAACCACACTGGGGCTATTTTAATTCAGGTTCTGAAGATTCAACCTTCGTCCTCATGCTTGTAAAGCAAGCACTTTACTGATTATCCCCCAAACTCATCTGTAAATACTGAAATGATTATGTCTAAGGTATTTTTCAGAAAAAAACCTCTGGGCTTTTTCCTGAATATTTGGTGAGAAAAGTCAGACTTCTTAGCATTAGTGTAATGTTATTACTTTGCTATCTAAGGTGTGATGGGGAGAATCCTTCTCTGAGTAAGGGTCAAATGCATGGGATGAGAGGAGTTTGGCCTGTCTGGGTCATAACCATAAGCAGAATCTGGCTTACTTACAGCTGTGATTGGATAGCAATGTTTAATGCACTTCAATGACTATAGTCAGTTCTCCAGGAGCCCTATTACTCTGGTGTCTTGTATATAACCATATCACATGTAATTTTGCCCACCTGCACTCAAAATGCATTTGAACTTGCCACTCCTTTTAGATAGTCTGCAATTTTACAGGACTGTGCTTCTAACTGTTAGCAGAGTGACAGACATTCCGTTGCCTTTCAGACTGCAGCAGCATGGTGGCAGAGCTCCCACACAAAGCTCTTGCAATTATGCAAACTTGCAGGAGCAGAAAAAGATAGTGTTGTTTCTATATCAGTGTGTGGGCTACTGAGAGAACATGAGAGGCCTCTAGAAATGCAAGTGAGAAGGGAAGATTTAGAAAAGTGATATCTCCCTGACCAGAAGGGCCTCATCAAGAATAGTCTTTGATGAGAATCTATTCCAGTGAACAAAGGGGCATGAAGGCAGAAACAGGGCTGAATTTAATGTGGTTTGTTGAGAGAAGGGTCAGATCAGTGCCAGACTCTGGCTTTGCAGGCAAACCACTGACATCTTAGAGGAGAAATCCAGTGGCTGGGAGAGGTCAAGACAAAGTAGAGCTGTTTTCAGCTTGGCTTAAATGTCCAATTGTAGGGTCCTGTCTTGCTCAGTTGAAGTGATAGATAACAGCAAGCTGCTGCTAACCACCTAGATGTGGAAAAGGGCAGACTGAGGGGCTGACGAGATGGCTCAGCAGTTAAGAGTACTGGCTGTTCTTGGGCTGGAGTGATGGCCTAGCGGTTAAGAGCGCCGACCGCTCTTGCAGAGGACCCGGGTTCGATCCCCAGCACCCACATGGCGGCCGAGAGCCGCCTGAAACTCCAATTCCAGGAGAACTCCAGTTCCAGGGGAGTCCGACGCCCTCTTCTGACCTCCGCGGCATTGCACGTCACGGGTGCACAGACTTGCATGCAGACAATACATTCATACACATACGGAAAAAAAAAAAAATAAAAAAAAAAAAAAAAAAGAGTACTGGCTGTTCTTGCAGAGGACACAGGTTAGGATCCCAGGACTCACATGGTGATGAACAATCTTTTGTAACTCTACTTCCAGGGGATACAATGTCCTCTTCTGGCCTCAGCAGGCATTGTTCACACACAATACACTTACACACAGGCAAAACACTTATACACATTAAACATAAGTAAATAAATAAACAAACAAATAAATAAGTAAAATTGTTTAAAATGGACTACCAAGGGTGCAGATTAACCAGTGTGAACAGAAGGTTGACTCAAAAAAGGTTTGGGGACAACCAATAGAAACATGACCAAAACTTTTCTCTCAGGATAAGATGCAGGTGGAATTTTAAGAAGAATGAGTTTGTTAAGATACATGCCCTTGAATCCTGAATGCAATTGTATTTCCTCTTCCCTTGTTGGCAGAAAATCTTTTCTGGATTCTTTTCCAAGAAAACAAGTGTGAAAGCTCCTAATTGCTTTCCTTTCTGGCTAGAACTCAGCACATCTTTAAATGACTTCTTAGCACTGAGGACAGTTTCAGCCCTCCCTGCTCTTCTATACTGTATTACAAGCTGTTGCACAAGCCTGAGCTCCTTAATTTAACTATTGCTTTTATTTTCCAAAGAACAAGGTGAAACAATATTTCAAAATGGTAAGATCTGTCTTTGAAGAGAATACACAGCTTCAAAACTGCTTGCTTGGTGTGGAGAAACCTTGTGTTCAAAAGAGTATAATTATTTTGTACCAAGGCAGTAAGATGGGAGTAGACAATGCAATCAGAATTCTTTCAAAGTATTCTTAGATACTCAGCTCCCTAATACTCTAAATACCTAAGTGTTATAGCCTCTGCATTATCTCAGATCACGGAAATTTTATGGGGAGTCAAATTATAGCTTTCTTTTAGGACAACAAACACATGATTTATCCAAGAAGAAAAATGAAACATAGGAGACCTTTCATTTGAAGATGATTTTTAAATGATAGCATCTTAGTCTGCAGATTTAGTAAGCTCATATATTTGACATATAATCAGCACCTATTGAGTGCCTTCATTGTATCCTGTACCATGATTGTTACTCTTGCATATAGATAGTAATTATTCTCTCCAAAGCCCTGTAGGGGCAGCTATCATTAGTACTGTTCCCATTTAAAAATGAAAAAAAAAAAAAAAAAAAAAAGGAANAGCACCTATTGAGTGCCTTCATTGTATCCTGTACCATGATTGTTACTCTTGCATATAGATAGTAATTTATTCTCTCCAAAGCCCTGTAGGGGCACTATATCATTAGTACTGTTCCCATTTTTAAAATGAAAAAAAAAAAAAAAAAAAAACCCTTTGCCTAAAGGAATTCATCTGAGATTGCCGAATAACAAATGACCGAGTGGGAATTGTAATTAAACTCCAGCTCCATAATTTTTTTGTGACTACACGACAAACCAGTTTTCAAAATCCCTGTATTTTGGAAGAATTTTCATGTAGCTTCCTATTGAATAGTTTCAATGCACTGGATTTCTAACAATTTTGCTAGTTTCTCTAATTGCATATATTTCTGACAGTGCATGAAATTTACATTATTTGGAGAATAAACTATTTGGGAAAACAAACTATTTAGTGTTCTTTCAAAAACATTTGCCTGATCACCCATCATCTGATTAAGGATGCCAGTTAGTCAAATAAACACTTTCTAAATTCAAGCAATAAACATTTATTGGTTTGTTTTCAAATTAAATGCAAATAATGTGGATTACCTTATTGATTGACTGTTATATACACTTTCATGCACTACCTTTTTTACAGTACCTCCCCCCAATATAAGATGTACTGCTCCACTGGCAGCCTGCCATAGCTCCTCCACCCAATAGAATTCATACATTCTGTTATTTGTGTGTTATAGTTGATCAGGTCAAGTTAGTGTTCCCAGACGTCCCTCATGCATCTGCAGTAGAATGAGTCCTTTCAATATAGGCCAAGGAGTGTTCCTACCAGGTCAAATGGTAGGTATATGTTTAGTTCCCTTTTTTTTTAATTTAATTTTTTTGAGCTTTGTGCATTTCCATACACTTTTTACAATTCAGTCAGGCTTATTTCCCCTTCCCTCCCCCCCACCCCACCCCATCCCCGTCATTCATCTGCCTAACTGTCCTGCACTCTTTCTCTCAGTTTTTTTTTCATTTTTAGCTATAAGTGATATCCGTGAGTACAAGCATCCCTCGTGCAGAACCAATCTGCAGGCTGTTGTGCCCAACACCCTACAGCGCCCACCATCCCAGTGGGGGGGTGACAGTGTTTGTTCCATCAAGTTGATCAAATGAGTGCCCAGACTCATTGCTGTTGTTTCACCGTTCACCCCAATTGCAGCCCCTACAATCTAACACCCCCCCTCTTCCGCAGATTGTTCCTAGGCTTAGAAAAGGGGCACAGGTGGATGAGAGGTAAAACAGTCCACTCTCTCTGGAGCTGTTGACTTGGACTCTGGTCAATTCTGGCTGTTTCCTTTCATGTGGCTGACCGTTTGTCCAGGACATAACCTTTCATCCTTACATAATGAAGCACAAGCAATTAGATATATCTAGGTATTTAAGCAGCTTAATAGTTATGGTAGGTTACTTAGCATAGACACATATGTTTGGATGATATGTTAATCCATGGATACATTTTTCCCCCCTGTTAAATATGACAGGGTCTTACTGTGGCTTATACATCTCCTAACCTGTAGAGGATGTAAGCTTGTGGCATCAGCCATGGGTTATTCCTCCAAGGAGGAGCCAATAGCCAATTAGATTTGGGATTACAGGCACATGGCTGCCTCTGCTGCACAGTATTTCCAGGCAGGTGGGTGTAGCTGGTGCTGACGTGGAGTCTTGCTTGACTCAGGGGACCCGTATTTGCTTTATTGGTGGCCTTTGGTAACACTCTCTGGCATTCCAGAGGCCATCTGTACATTTGCATGTGCGGTCTCAATACATCCCTCCCATGTTAACTTCAGGTCTTCCGGCAGCAGGGTCTTATTGCCTCTCTCCCTGCAGGTATCCCAACTTAAAGGCAGGAGCCCTTACCTTTTGTGGGGCCTTGGATCCCCTGCCAACATCCACCTGGTAGAACAATCCCATTGCTATGTCAGAGCTCCTGCATTGATATACTTTGCCTGAGTGCATAGCCCTAGGACTTTAGTATTATATTTGGTTCTGAACAGAGGGTATCCTTTTCACAGTTCTTATGTCTATTAGTCATTAAAGAAGGCAGTTTTACCGGTTTTTATAAGAGATTACCTGTATAATAGTTGTCTCCAATTTACAGTTGGAGAACGACCTCATCATCGTCATATTTCTCCTTGTTCTATGGGGGGGAAGGCAAGAAAGTCTCTCATATCAGAACCTTTGTGGCACCTAGAGGGTAAGTTTCATTAGGACTCATTATAAATAGTTGTTACATGTAGGATCCACAGAGGGGTTCGATGTTTATGGCAATCTGAGGCTTTTCTTCCTAATGATACCAAATGCTGGTGAAGATGTGGAGAAAGGGAAACAACTCTTTACTGCTGTTGGGATTGCAAGGTCATGCACCCACTGCAGAAAGCAGCATGGAGTGTGCTTAAAAAAAAAAGGAACAAAATTAAAAAAAAAATAGTTCCTTTTTTTTTAAAGCACACTCCACGCTGCTTTCTGCAGTGGGTGCATGACCTTGCAATCCCAACAGCAGTAAAGAGTTGTTTCCCTTTCTCCACATCTTCACCAGCATTTGGTATCATTTGTTCTCTTGATCTTAGCCAGTCTGAGTGGGATAGGATGAAATATTGAAGTGGTTTTAATTTGCATTTCCTTAATTACTAAAGATATTGAACACTTATGAAGGTGTTTCTTAGCCATCTTTTTTTTTTTGGTCTTTTCGAGACAGGGTTTCCCTGTAGCCCCAGCTGTCCTGGAACTCGCTCTGTAGACCAGGCTGGCCTTAAACTCACAAAGATCCGCCTACCTCTGCCTCCCAAGTGCTAGCATTAAAGGCGTGAGCCACCACGCCCAGCTCTCTTAGCCATCTCTATTTCTACATGTGATAACTCTCTGTTCAGATCCTTAGGCTATCTTTTAACTGGGTCATTTGTTTTCTTGATTCATTGTTTCTGAGCTGTATATTAATCTTCTGTTGAGTGTGTCAATGGTAAGGACTTTCTTCTACCCTGTAGGTTTTCTCTTCATTTCCTTGGTTGTTTCTTTTGCTGTACTCCTTTAATTTCCTTCTCTTGTCTTATTGCTCTAGCAAGACTTTCAAGCACTATATTTAAAAGGAGTGGAGATAGTAGACAACCCTGACCAGTTCCTGATTTTAATGGGAATGCTTCTAGTTTTTCTCCATTTAGAATGATGTCAGTTATGAGTTTGTTGTATATCACTTTAGAACATTTTTACTTTAATGAGGTTCCACTTGTTGATTGTCGACATTAATTCCTGATCAACTGATGTCTGATGTAGAAAGTCGTTTCCTGTACCTATATCTTGGAGGGCACTGCCAGTGCTTTGTTCTAATGATTTTGGAGTTTCAGGTTTCCCATTGACATCTTTGATCCATTTGGAGTTAAGTTTTGTACAAGGTGAAACATAAGACATTTTGTAATATTGTATCCTCCTTTTCATATAGTTCCTGGAATACTTTTATTTCTTTCTTCATTTCTTCTCTGAATTATTCATCATTCAAGAGTGAGTTGTTTAATCTCCAGGATTTCCTGAAATTACTAGAGCTTCTTTTGCACTTGATTTGAAGCTTTCTTGGATTTTTATCTGATATAACGTACAGAATTACTTCAAGTTTTTTGCACTTATTGAAGTTTGTGGTAAATTGTAGAGAAGCTTGCATGGCCTGCTAGGTAGAACCAGTTCACTTCTTTATTGGAGATAGTGGGGTATTAGAGTCCCTACTATTACTGAGTTATGGTTAATCTGTGTCTTAAAATCCTGAACTACTTTTTAAAAATAAAATTGGGTGCACCAGAGTTTGGTCCATATATGTTCATGATTGTAATATCTTCTTGGTCAATTGTTCCCTTGATCAGAATGAAGTGAGCCTCTTTTTTGTTGTTCTTAAATTAACTTTATTTAAAATTTCAAATTAAGCTTTCCTTAGAACTGAAAACACACCATCAGCCAACTAGTATCAAGCAAACCTTCTGTAACTGGACATTTTCTTCTCATTTCTTCATATGAAGCTTAAGTGAATGCTTTCAAAAATTCCAAAGACTCTGGCATTTTAGGAGATCTGCCTCTAGCTGGAGAGAAGAGCTTAGGCATGGAATGGTATGCTTTGGTTTCTTTTATATTGAGTGTCAAAAACTGTTGGGTATTGTGCTTCATGTTCTGTATTTTGATTTTATATTGGTGGGAAAAGATGGCTCCAGTCAGGATACTCAGGGGCTCTCCAGGAGGGTGAAGCAGCTCTCTCTCCTTAGGAACACTTCAGAAACCTAATAGTCCATGTAGAGGAAATGAGAGATGCATGTGCTGGTCCCTACTAGTCAGTTAGGAGGCCTAAGCTCTGGAGCAGTGAGAGGAACTGCAGATATTCCCAAGTTAGGGAATAGGTATAGCATGATTTGGGAAGCTTACTCCACAGAGGCTGAGTTAGGTATTCTCCGCTATACTATTATTAAATGTATTGATAAAAACATTGTAGTGACTTTTATTTTTTAGTATTTTGATAGCTATAGATAGATTTAAATATGTTTTTGTTACATTAAAACCTTAAACATTGTTCTGATATAAGACCAATAAGCTTCTTAAGACTGCCAAGTGTTCCATGGCATAGAAAAGGCTACAAGTCCCTGGAGTAACTGAGTCCACTTGTCTATGGCCCCAAGATTGCATAAAGAAGAACTAATGGTTTGGTAGAAGAGAGGGAACAGAAAGTGAATGGTGGGGTCAGTAATGGGGAAGGAGAACAGTAAAGTGAGGGCAAAATAATGCGAAGCTGTTTTTTAAAATATTTGATTTATTATTTTTATTTTATTTGTATGAGTGTATTGCCTATACATATATGTGCACCCGTGGTTGTGCAATGCCAATGGAGGTTAGAAAAGGGTGTCAGATTCCTCTGGAACTGGAGTTATAGACAGTCATTAAGTGTCATGTGGGTGCTGTAAATCAAACCTGGGTCCTCTGTAAGAGCAGCCCCCTCTCCAGCCCTAATAATGCAAAGTTATATTAGCTGTGGCAGAGAAATGGGAGATGAGGACCTAGGGATAAAAGAAAGAAAAGGAGGAAAGAATATGAGAATTTTAGAGACCGAGGAATTTAATGCTCTGAGAAAAATGCAAATAATTTAATTATTTTAAATATTTTGTTTATTATTTTTATTATGTCAGGCAATGCCTGTGGAGGTCAGAAGAGGGCAGTGGATTCTCCCAGAACTGGAATTACATCATCGAACCCAGTTTCTGTGAAAGAGCAGACAAGAAAACAAAAGATGATGAAATCTGAAATTATTAGCCACAAACCATTATCATGCTCAATTGGGAAAAGTTAAAGGATTGTATGATTAATATTAGACCTTGTGAAGCTAAGCATGTGTGTTGTGATCACTCAACTCTGGCCTAGCATGAAAGCATCCAGAGAGATTTTATAATCAGACATATAAACTGTCTCCAATAAAATACTTCTACAAAACCATGTGGCAGGTAGATTTGATGCATAAGCTATAGTCTGCTGATTTCCGTCTCATATCACAGTGATCTTTGAATTCTACTAAACTGTCTTCACGGCTACACATTTAGTTCTGCTGCAGCCTCTATCAACTCTATTTTTCTTATGTCTTTGGAAGTTAACTTGATAGCATGGACCTGATTGCTCAGACAATTAATAAATTATTGATTCGGTGAGACATAATACATTACATGTACACACAATTATAGAACAATTTTTAGTTCCCTATTTATGTTCCCAATAATTTAGCTTCATTCGCCCGTGTCTAAGTTTCCTTTCCAGTTGCTGTGAAGAAAGCAACTTAGGGGAGAAAGGGTTTATTTTAGCTCAGAGTGTTCCACATTAGCATATAACACTGCAGAGAAGTCTCAGAAATAGGAAATCTTGACAGCTGCTCACATGGTCAGGAAGTAGAGAGCATTGAATTAATGAATTGTGCTAGTGTTCAGTTCACTTTCTTTCCTACCATACAGTCCTAGGGGAACTGTGCCACCCACAGTGTTGGGTCTTCCCACCTCAATTAACATAAGCAAGAGAATACCCCTGCAAACATGCCCTTATGTCAACCTAAGCTAGATAGTCCCTCATTGAGACTCACTTTTCAGATGACTGTAGATTGTATAAAGTTGGAAGCACTACTACAACTTGTCAACTTGATATAAAACCACATCACTTTTAAGACACAACCTTCCCTCCTTTCTCCCCCAAATCTCATGCTTAGTTCATAATGTAAAGTACAGTTCAACTTTAAAAGTCTCCCAAGTCTTTAAATTTTCATCACTTGAAGAGTTCAAAGTCTCCTGACTGGGAGTACCTATAAAATCAAAAGCAAATTTCATACTTCCAACACAGTTTGAACTAAACATTTCTATTTCAAAATGGAAAAAATTGGAGTATAACAAGGAATGATTATGTGAAAACAGAACCCAAATCCAGCAGGGCTAGGAACAAATCCCAAAGCTCCATTTTAAGCACGTGGGCTTTTAAGAGTATCAATTGATCTCTAAAAGTCTTGTACAACCCCACTCCTCCAGCTCTGCCACCTACTGCTAGGTCTGTGCTTCCCAGAATCCCAAGGGGTACACAGGTGCCCACTTCCTCCAGAGGCTGTCAATCTTCTGACCTCTTCCCCTGTACCTGAGGTCCCGCCCCATGGCCATAAATGGGCGGACCCCAGTGGCCATCTCTCCCCTTTTTTGCTTCTGCCCCTGCCCCTGTCTTTTGCCTCTGCCCTGCCCATGCCCTCTGCCCTTGCCCCTGCCCCTGCCCCTGCCTTTGCCCCTGCCGTTGGCCCCTGCCATGCTGTCCAGTTCCATCATGTGTCTGCATGTGATATGGAAGGGCCCAGCCCAGTGTGGGTGCTGCGGTTCCAGGGCAGGTGGTTCTGGGTAATATAAGAAAGTGCAGTGAATACAGGCCAAAGGAAGCAAGCCAGTAAATAGCACTTCTCCATGCTGTCTGCTTCAGCTCTGCCTTCAGGTTCCTGCCTTGAGTTCCTTCCCTGGCTTTCCTCAATGATGAACTGTGAGCCATATATATAAGCTAAACAAACCCTTTCCTCCCCAAGTTGGTTTTGGACATGGTGTTTATCACAGCAATGGAAAGCTACCTAGCACAATTATCCTTAAATTCCACTTTACTCCAGTTCTCAGAACATGGGCAGCAGGAAGCTAGATTCTTGCCCAAAACATCACATGAATGACCCCTAATCCATCTCCTCATAGAGTCCCAATTCCCTTCTGAAACATCAGGTTCTGGGTTTTCACTATCCACATTTCTCTGAGCATGCTCATAGTCGAAGCTCACACTAGAATGGCCCACATTATTCGATGGTTTTTCTAGCCCAGAGTTCCAAACTCTTCCATGTCCTCCCATAAAGTATTCCAAAGGCATAAAACCCACATGATGCCCCCCCCCCAAAAAAAAGTGGTGCATGCCTTTATTCTTAGCACTTGGGAGGAAGAGGCAGGCGGATCTTTGGAGTTGAAGGCCAGCCTGGTCTACAGATCGAATTCCAGGACAGCTGGGGCTACAGGAAGACCCTGTCTTGAAAAGACCAAAAANCAACAGTCCCACTCTGGTACTGATTTCTATCATCTTGATTTTCCTGATATAAAATTTTCTAACAAAAGCAACTTAAAGGAGAAGGATTTATTTTCGCTAACATCTCAAGGTTACTACAGTCCATCATAGTGGAAAAGATGCAACAGCAAGAACTTAAGAGCATTGAATTAATCCTTGCAGTCTGGTGCTCAGCAGGCTTTATCCTGTTTTATTTGGTTCAGAATCCACTGCCTAGGGACTGGTACCGCTCACGGTGGGTGGGTCTTCTTACCACATAATATAATCAAGATGATCCTCCCAGACATGCTCACAGCCCAGCTAGTCCAGGCAATCCTTCTCTGGAACTCCCTTTCCAGTTGCTCTTATATTTGTCAAGTTGACAGTCACTACTAGCCATCTCAGAGTGTAACCGGCAATTTAGATAAACTAAATGTAAACCTTTAGAACTTTTCAAAAATGCTGGTATTGTTGACTTGCAATTCAGAGAAGGATGAATAACTTTTTACTTGTGGTGAAATAATTTTCTACTTCTTATAACTGTCTTTTAAAATTTATTATCATGTTTTACTAATGTGTTTGTATGAATTTTACTAGAAGTTTTATTATATTCATCATAGGTACTGATTGCTTTCCGAAAGATAAAGTTTTGGATCAAAAAACTTAAGGCTCGGGGCTGGAGAGATGGCCTAGAGGTTAAGAGTGCCGACTGCTCTTACAGAGGACCCGGGTTTGATCCCCAGCACCCACATGGCGGCCGAAAACCACCTGAAACTCCAATTCCAGGAGAACTCCAGTTCCAGGGGAATCTGAGACCCTCTTCTGACCTCCACGGCGTTGCACGACACGGGTGCACAAACCTGCATGCAGACAGTACATTCATACACATACAGAAATAAAAAACAAAACAAAACTTAAGGCTCATAATTAGCTCTGTCATATTTGGTGAATTATTTAATATTTTAGCTCCCTATTTTACTTTTCTCTGATAACAGGATAATGAATGTGTTTAATACCTTTCAATGTAAAAGTGCTTTATAATAAGTAAAGCAATATAAATGTTGCTTGTTAATGCTATCATTACATTGGGATCCTTTAATTTGGCACTTATATACTTTTCATACACTTTTATTATATAAAATATATTTATGTTTTACAATACAAATGAATATTCACAAAATTTGGAATTAACTGCCTTTAGTTAGGGCAGCTTCTACCTGTATTAACCTGACATGGAGAAAGGACTTAGACCAAGTGAGAAGAAATTATTGGAGCCAAAAGAAAACGTCAAGGTCAATGCATGAATTTTTAGAGCTGGGATTTGGCTCAGTGGCAGACTGCTTGAGCTGCATGCATGCTATGCATATATGAGGCCCTGGATTCTATTAGAGGCCCAATCATCATCAATCAAGTAATCAAATCCAGAACTCCTCCCATTGCCTCTTGAGAATTCAATAACGAGAACAATGTGAAAACTCATCTAAGAGCGCCTAAGTGAGGTCTACCTTGGAAGCACAAAGTAACAAACAGTAGACATACAGGGAGGAAGTAGATGGAGTGCAGTGTGGGCAGAAGAAGTGGCTTGAGAGCATTCTGGAAGCAGCCAGCAAAGACTGAAAAGCGGCTCAGCTGACACAGGACTGAAATATGAGGTGCAAACTCTGGTAGGGAAAAACAAGCCATGAAAGTAGGATTTGCTTGTCTATGAAATTGTAGAGGAAGAGGGCACTTGTTAGGATCCAACAGGGTTAGAAGCGCATTAACTGGCAGGGGAAGAGATGAGCTGGAGAAGCTTCCTTCCACATCTGATGGAGACAGCAAGGCTTTGAGACAGGCAGGCAGTTGTTTGAATTTCAGGTTTGTCCCCTTACTAGATATATGTAGCAACTGTCTTATAACCTCTTATTCTTTATTTGTAGGATATTATAAAGGAAATACCCAAAGCCAAGATGGGCATATGGGTTGTATTGAGTAAAAATCCGTTCTCTTTAAGACAGTTTGCACTAACATTTAAAACAGGAGACAGGGAATGTAATTTCCTACCTGATTTGCTGCTCTGGTAAAAATTCCTTCAATTTGCTGGACTGGACTGTGGTTTTGAGCAGATTTCTGGTGACAGGCTGGGTACTCTGAGTAGCTGGGAAGGGCTAGACAGAATGAGAATGTTTAGATTTTTAAAATGCTCTTTATGTTTTTATTTTTAATTATAGTGTGGGCAATGTTTCCTGTTTTTAGGTACTTATACCTATTGGGAAAATGTGCTAATTTATGTATATTAATGGAAGCCTATGCCTTCACACAGTTCAAACAATGGGTTCTGCTTTGACAGCCATTTCCTGGATTCAGTGCACACTGAAGATCTGAAAGCCTAGTGTGAGTGTGAGTGTTATGCAATGATTTCCATCTGTTAACTCAGAATTCTGCACATAGGTTTCCTTTTAATTTTTCTTTTCTGTCTCCTAGATTCTGATTATAAGTAGATATATTAGGATTAGCTTCTATATTTATTTCCTGGAGTTTCTGAATTTAATTTCCTTTTGCAGCTTTCTTTTAATTCTATTAACTTAAGTATTGAAATAAAATTACTACTTTATTTTTTAAAGTCATATGTGATATTTTCTTGGTTTGAAATACCTATGTTGGGCCCCTAAATATAGCTAAATTAATATTGAGCCTATATATTAACAAGACCTAGCAGTTTTACAAGAAGATATAGATATATATAGAGAGAGATATTAAGTAGAATGCAAGTTACCAGAGATATTTCCCAGATCATAGGGTCAATGGAACAGTTAGAAAAATAAGTTCAAAATCATTCAGGAGAAAGAAGAATGCCACTTTTGGACTGGCTGGCTATGGTTGCTGCTTCTGCCATCAACCTCAGAACAATGTTGGGAAACCAGAAAATTGATGCCTGATGCTCATTATCACTAGTCCGCTTCCAAGTCAAGTCTCAGCAGGTGTATGAGATTGATGGAATTTAAGGCACACACTCGTACTTGACCTGTAAGGGAGCCAGGAAAATGTTTTCTTTTTCTTATAACTTTTATTAAAAGGTTTGATGTTCAAAATGCCAGTTACTTTCCTTTTCTTGTGAACAAATATCTGACCTGATGCAACTTCATGAAGGTGAAGTTTCTCCTTGCTTCCAGTTCATCGTGGTGGAGAAGGCATAGTGAAAATGGTTGAAGGGGGCTGTAGCGACAGGAGCATGAGGCTGTTTGTTTACATCTGTGCAGATTGTCAAGCAGAGAAGGGACAGGAAGTGGATCTGGGCTTTCAACTTCAAGGTATGTGTCCCAGTGACTACAGTCAGAAGCTAGCTAGGGTAGAGCTACATGCACTTAAGAAACAGAGGTAAGGGGCTGAAGAAATGGCTCAGTGGTTAAGTGCACTGGCTGCTCTTGAAAAGGACCTGGGTTCAGTTGGCTACATGGTAGTTAAGAGCGAGCCATCTGTAATTCCAGTTCCAGGAGATCCAATGCCCTCTTCTGACAACACGGGTGTACTTACAAACATGCAAGCAATACATTCATACACATAAAATAAGAATAATATATAAATTACTGTTCTAGTTTGTCTTCCATTGCTGTGACAAAACACTCAGACTGACACCAACTTGGGGAGGAAAGGGTTTATTCAGCTTACATCTCCTGGGTCACAGTTCATCACTTAGGGAGCCCAAGGCAGGAACTCAGGGCAGGAACCTGGAGGCAGGAGCTGAAGCACAAGCCATGGAGGAATGCTGTTTACTGGCTTGCTCCGCTGGCTTATGCCCAGCCTGCTTTCTTATACGGTATATAACAACCTGCCCAGGGTGGCACCAGTCATTGTGGGCTGGGTCCTCCCACACTGCTCGACAATCAAGACAATACTCCAATCCAAAGGAGCCAATTCCCCAATTGAGACTCCCTCAACCCAGGTGTGTCAAGTTGACACTAAAGCTATCCAGCACAATTGCTTTTTAAAAAAAGAACCTGAGGCAAGATTTATCACTAAATGGTACTGATTTAAAATTTGAACTATGTGTCAGCTATACCCAAGGGCCTATGAGCAGCCCAATCTAAGGAAACGCTGCCTCCATCCTGCAATACTACAAGGTGGCCTTTCAGTTTGAGTCCCTGCTTTTACCTCATGCTGTTTGCTAAAGTCACCTGTTCAGAAGAGGGGTTAAGAAGCTAATAGGGAGCTGAACATCATCAAAGTACATTATAAAAAGGTAGGGAACAACCTGCGGAAGAGGGGGCGTGGTAGAATGTAAAGGCTCCGATTGGGGTGAATGGTGAAACTACAGCGATGTAGTCTGGGCACTCATTTGATCAACTTGATTGAACAAACAACATGTCACCCCCCACTGGATGGTGGGGCTGTGGGGGTTTGGACACAACAGCCTGTAGATTGGTTTTGCACGAAGGATGCTTATACTCATGGATTATCACTTATAGCTAAAAAAGGAAAAAAAAAAAAAACAGAGAAAGATGCAAGTCAGTTATGGCAGAATACATGATCTGGGATGGGGGGGAAGGGAAAGGGAAAAATGCCTGATCTGAATTGAAAAATGATGTACGAAATGCACAAAGCATCAATAAAAAAAAAAAGGTATGAAAATTTTTTAAATGAAAACTATTATTTTGTACAATTAGCATAGGCTAATAAACAGTTTTATTTTAATGATTTCCATATGAAGGTGATCATGGCAAAATAATCTCACACAGTAAAAGGAGCTTGAATTTGTTTAATGATATTGAAAGTGTGAAAGACAAAATTTTGGAACTGTTCTCTGTCTCCAATGGTTATAACATTTTGCCTAGACCTAGAAATCATGCTTGCTTTATATTGTCAGTTATATAATAAGACAGAAATAACTATTTAAATGACCCTTTAATAAATTTTTACTAAGAAATACAGTTTAATTCTCAAAAAGCACCATTTCATAAAAAAGATGGTTTCTTTTATCATATGGTTACATAGCAACCCATGTTTTCTGTAAGCACTTATCACAATTGTATTTTTCTATACTAGTAATTTAATTATTATTTTTATGGTTTAAAGTCCCTGTGTTTTTTTAGCATGATAATCTTGAAGGCAGAGATTTCAGGTTTCATTGAGACATGCATAGCATACGTGTTCAATAAGTATTGGGAAAAAAAAAAGTATGAATGAAGGTGGGGCAAGGGTGATGGATCAGTTGGTAACACACTTGCCTTGCAAACAGAACTGAAGTTTGGTCCCCAGAACCCATGTACAACTTCTGGGTGTGATGGTAGGATTATAACCTTACTGGGTAGCTGAAGGCAAGAAGATCCTTGGGGAATCGCTGGGAGCCAATCTAGCCTAACTGGTGAACTTCAGGTCAATGAAAGCTCCTGTATAAACTGAGGTGGAAAGTCTTCCTGAGGATGACACCAGAGGTTGTCTGCTGGCTTCTGCATGCAGAAACATATGTGCCCCTGCACACAGACACACAGACACAAAGACACACAGACAGACACATACACAGGAGCTTGAATGTTATATATGCTTTGCGCTGATTCCTCTCTATAGATTGGAACATCCTCAAGAATTTGCTTAGGGAGTGATCCTTTATGGCTAAATCAGTTTTGAAACATAAACGGGTATTCATCAAGGCATTAAAGAAGAAAAAAACAGAAGAAAGACATTTCTTTCAGATAGACCAATGCATAGCCTTCTTCCATGAATCCTTCACTCAGAACTAACTACAATGAGAATTTTTATACACTTTTGTCATCAATATATTGAATACGTACTGTGCATCAAGCAGGCAAAGTGCCCAAAGCAGGGAACATAAGCTGGTTTAAAGAAATGGATTACTTTCTGTATAGAATTATATAATATAGTATATTTCTAATGGAGAGTGAACTGGAGAGATGTGATAATAGAATGATTAATTTTTCTGACAGGCTGATGACGAGTTTCAACTTGAAGGAGAATCATAATTTCTCTGGGAAAAGTGTAAATGAAAGATATTCTGGGAGGAATAAAATAAAATTATTAGGAAGAATCAATGTATAAATTGTCAAACTGTCAGAGATAATTCTATCTTCTAGTCAACAACCAACAATTAACAAAAGAGAAGGGGAGTTCTTGCTAAAGCCAGCTGGAGAGGACAAGGCTGCCTATTTGGCACTGAAGTGCTGCTGTCCTAAAGGCTGCTTCCCATGTGTAGCTACTGGGTTTTGTGCTTTGGGCCCATTAGTGTTGCTAATTTTGCACTTCCCTGTTCCTTCTTGCTCATGTCATTCCCTTCATGCTATCTGCAGCATCTGCACATGAGTGATGAAGAAGATGACACCTGCAGTGTGGGAATACAAAAATGACCTGCTTCCTAGTGAAAGTCTTTGCCTGACACCCAGAAGCACATATTTGTCTTATCAAAATGAGGACATTATGAAGTTTGGACCTTTTATCTTTTCTCTCTCAAATCAATCACTAGCACATGTCTGCATGACAGATACTGAATGTGGAGTCCAAGAGACCCAACTAGAAGTCCTGGCTCACTATTTAGCTTTGGAATGCTGCTTTTCTGCCCTTTTATGCTTTCAGCTGGGAAAAAAAGATGAGAATATTTCCTTACATACTCAGCAGCTGACTATGAAAGCTGCTTAAGCAATGGTGCACATAGCAGGAAGCCAACGTATGTTCCTTATTTTCCTCCTTCCCTGAACAGAAACAGCATGCATATAAGAAATGACTCTGTGCCAAGGCTATCACTGCTGCCTATGGGTGGTGACCTGAGAAGTGGGGCTTGCCATGGTCTGGAATTTGAAATCCTCCCTCCCCAAACTCACATATCAGGGTCTGCAAAGCTAGTGATGGACTTTTGGGAAGTGGTGGATGCACAATGTGATGATATTCTTGGAATATGGAGAAAAAGTAGAATGTGGAGCTCTGGAGGAAGCAGGTCCTTGGAGTGATTCCTGAAGCTGCATTCACTGTAGCCCCATCCTGCGTTATCTCTCCTTCTCCCTCTCCTCCCCAGCCGCTGTAAGGTGAAGACCCTCTCCTCGGACACACTCCTGCCGCCATGATGCTCTGCCCAAACACGAGGACGAGAGACCTTGAATTGAGATTTTGGAGACCATGAGCTCTTTGCTTATGTCGTTTGTGCCAGGTATTTTGCCACAATGACGAAACTTAATAGAGCGCTTTCATGGTTAGCATGGGGACCGCGCCTAATACAGCCCTTTCATGGTTGGCTTGGGGACCGAGCCTAATACAGGCTTTCATGGTTAGCGTGGGGACTAAGCCTAATACAGCGCTTTCATGGTTAGCATGGGGACGAAGCCTAATACAGGCTTTCATGGTTAGCGTAGGGACGAAGCCTAATACAGGCTTTCATGGTTAGCATGGGGACGAAGCCTAATACAGGCTTTCATGGTTAGCATGGGGACGAAGCCTAATACAGCCCTTTCATGGTTAGCATGGGGACGGAGCAGGGGCAGTGTGGTGGGGGTGCAGCAAGTCAGAGAAGTGGGGGCAATTAGGACAACCTCAGCATTCACAGATCCTCCTGACCTAAGAAATCCTGGGACTGTGGGGGCGGGGGAGCTCCACTACAGCCACAGGTGTCAAAAACACCCACACCCACTTTTTCAATCCCTAACATGATCTCTAAGGGTGGAGATGGGTCAACTTTCTGTTTTTCCATTAGATTATGTTTTCTGTAAAAGAGATGCTAAATATCTATGTCAATAAATCATGTGTGTGCATCTTTTTATCCCTACTCTGTTGTTAAGCAAATGTCATCCACTGTAGCTGTGAATTTTTATAATGTATCAACTCTCCCCAGTAAAATGAAGATGAAGTAAACAAAGAAAAGTTATGTTTGGCTCCATGGAGAAACTTATGAGCTAATTCCTTCTTCCTCTCTCCCTGCCCTCTCATTCGCCCCCATTCTCTCCTTTAGACTCTATGAAGAAGGAAAACAAGATCCTGGTTATTCCTTTGAGTTTATCATGCTGACTGCTAGGCACTTGCACCCTGCTGCTGCTTTTGTGTAAAAAGCATTAAGCCTTTCTTCCATTTGCTTTAAGATGGTGTAAGACTCCTGTCAGTGGGATGTAATTAAAAAAGACAAGAACAGCAGGGAAAATGCTAGACAATTACTAGGAGACATAGGGTAAAGACATGGTGGAAACAAACTAGTTTATATGAAAGAAGTTCTGATTACCAGCATAGTTATTATTGGTGCTTAACATTTATCTAGCACCAACAGGAGTCCCACCAGCAAAGAACATGGAATTATCCCCTTTCCTAGACAGAACGTAAGATTTAAAGAGCTGTGAGATTCCTCTAAGCTGTTTGTCTCAGATGCGACTTTTATCTGAGGAGGAGCTTGGAAACTTCTGATCCTGTGTAGTTCTTGAGTTTTATGAGGAAATTAACAATGTAATGAATTTAGCCATGCCAGTTTCTTATAATGAGTTTTCAATACAAACCAGTTACACAGAAGAGAAAATGGAGTTTAATATTGTCTAACAGCATGAGATACCCAAGTGAATCTTCTGCCATTGTGAGAATATTTCCCTTATGGAATTGTACATTACTGACAGATTCCTACAAAGTCCTCTACATTAGTTTTTCTAGAGAAAATAGTGAGATAGGGGCTGGAGAGATGGCTAACGGTTAAGAGCGCTGACCGCTCTTACAGAGGACCCAGGTTGGATCCCCAGCACCCACATGGCCGCCGAGAACTGTCTGAAACTCCAATTCCAAGAGAACTCCAGTTCCAGGGGAATCTGATACCCTCTTCTGACCTACGAGGCATTGCACGACATGGGTGCACAAACTTGCATGCAGACAGTACATTGATACACATACAGAAATAAATAAATGCCAGGAGTGGTGGCACACGCCTTTAATCCTAGCACTTGGGAGGCAGAGGCACTCGGATCTCTGTGAGTTCGAGGCCAGCTTGGTCTACAGAGTGAGTTCCAGGACAGCCAGAGCTACAGGGAGACCCTGTCTCAAAAAGACTAAAAAAAAATAAATAAATAAAAAAATAAAATAGTGAGATAATTTTGAAAGCACTCAAATAACATTTTCTTTTTTTTTTTTTTTTTGGTCTTTTTTCGAGACAGGGTCTCCCTGTAGAGCTCTGGCCTTCCCTGGATTACTCACTCTGTAGACCAGCTGGCCTCGAACTCACAAGAGATGCCGGTGCGCCTTGCCTCCCAAGTGCTAGGATTAAAGGCGTGGCGCCACCAAATGACCACAGCTCAAATTATTTTCAAATGTATAATTATTAAGTCCCTGAATGAGAACAAACAACTATTGGAAAACTCTTGAAATAAAAAAAAAATACTATGTATTTAAAACTGTGTAAGATTAAAATAAGAACTAACAAATAATAGGCACATAAAGGTGTGATTTTAAGAAAATAATGAGTGATGCATATGGGAATTACAATAGCAACAATAACAACAACAGAAAGGACTGCATCAAAAGGAAATGACTGAAACAGTGAATTTCAGCTCAAAACAGTCAATTTTCTCATGGAGAATATTGAAAAGACTGAAGAGCAAGAAAAAAGCAACTGTTTGTCAGAATGACAGCTCTAGGTGAGGGTGGGGGGAAGGGTGGGGGACATGGGTCTAAAGATTTTGCGATAATCTTTTAATAAAATTATATATTTCCCAGCACTTGGGAGGCCAGAGATAGGTGATCTCTGTGGCGGTAGCAGCGGTCTGGGTCTATCAGAAGGCAGAGTCGTTTAGGACACCTGGTATTAAATAGTTAGGAGACCCTGTCTCAAAAATACCAAAAAAAAAAGTGTAAAACCAAAAAGAAAAAAAACAACAACAAACAAAATATATATTAAAAAAAAAGAATAAATGAATGGTCTGGGCGTGGTGGCCCACACCTTTAATCCCAGCAATCAGAAGGGAGAACCGCAAATGGATCTCTGTGTTCAAGGCCAGCTTGGTCTACATAGAGAGTTCCAGGCCAGCTGGGGCACAGAGAGACCCTGTCTCAAAAAGACCAAAATAATAATAATAATGATAATAATAATAAGTTATTGAAAACATTGAAAAAACATTTTCAAATCAAAGTAACAAGAAAATTGGGTTTAGACCTTTCCGTAGAGAAAACCTTTTAGAGAAGGTTTAAAATTCATTTTAGTCTCTCATACCAAGTATGGCAGCATGTGCCCGGCCATGTGCCACTCTTTTTTTAAAATTTTTTTTATTTTTGGTCTTTTCGAGACAGGGTCTCCCTGTAGCCCCAGCTGTCCTGGAACTCATCTTGTAGACCAGGCTGGCCTTGAACTCACAAAGATCCACCTGTCTGTGCTTCCCAAGTGCTAGGATTAAAGGCGTGAGCCACCATGCCCGGCTTTTTTTAATTTTTATTTTTTATTTTTGGTCTTATGTGCTACTCTTATATAGCAAGGATGGGACCTGTGAGAGCCAGGAAGTCACCAGTCTCTAGTATCCCAGCCCTTGTTAAGTCCAACAAACCCAGTCACTTTCAGCACAAACAGATTCTTACCGGTACATTTTCAGAACAAGTTACTCTTATAAGCACTGAAACCATTTTGTGGGTTTTTTTTTTTTTATTGCTTTTTTAATTTATTGTTTTACATATATTTTTTGTACAAGATTATGTTACATATCGAATCTAGACTCGTGTCCCCCCCAACCCCCCACCCCACCAGATTCACCCTCTCAGTCAGTTCTTTGATGCAGTCCCCTCTGTTGTTGGTGCTGTCGTTGTTCTTTCCAATATGCATCACTTCCAACAAGAAATGTTTACAACTAGGTTATTGGTGCTAGCATCCACAGATGAGGGATACCATTCATTGTTTTTCTGGGACTGTGTTACTTCACTTAACATAATATCTTCTAGTTCCATCCATTTACCTGCAAGTTTCATGATATTGTCTTTTTATTTTATTTTATTTTATTTTTTTGGTCTTTTCGAGACAGGGTCTCCCTGTAGTCCCAGCTGTCCTGGAACTCACTCTGTAGAGCAGGCTGGCCTTGAACTCACAAAGATCCGCCTGCCTCTGCCTCCCGAGTGCTAGGATTAAAGGCGTGCGCACCATGCCCGACTATGATATTGTCTTTTTATACTGCTGCATAGAACTCCATTGTGTAGATGTACCACATTTTCTCTATCCACTTGTCCATCAGTTGATGGGCATTTGGGTTGGTTCCAGCTTTTTGCTATTGTGAACAGAGCTGTGCTTCAGGTGGTCCTGGCAGGTCCCTTATCTAACCACTGCACACTCTGAAACTATTTTGGATGGGTTTCTTTCCAAAGTATACAAAGTATATTATACAGTTCCCTTCTTTTCAACGTGGAGCATATTCTGGAGCACATTCTTGAGGACATGGTGGAAAATTGGAACTGATTTAGAAAATACTTTACCAGGAGCTTCACAGTTCAGGACACAGACCCTGAACATGCTACCTTCTTTTCATGCAACATGCATCATGAGATATTTGTGAATTCAAAATTCCAATCTGATTCTTCAGGTGGTTTTAAAGTCTATTTTTTTAGGTAGGGACATAAAATGTATTTATTTAACATGTATTTTAAATTATTTACAAATAAAGAAAATATTTTATATATGAGTGTTTTGTCTGCATATATGTACATTGTGCCATGCTTGTGGAGGCCAAAAGAGGTATTGGATACCCTGAAACGAGTTAAGAACGCTTGTTAGCTGCCATGTTGGTGCTAGGCTTTGAACCAAGGTCTCCTGCAAGAGCAGCCATGCTCTTAAACATTGAGCCATCTCTCCAGCCCCCTAATATGCATTTTCAAAAACTTTACATATATTTAAGATAATTTGACTTCAGTTTTCTTATCTTGAGGTCAGGAAATACAGGCAGGCTTGTCCTGAGGTTCTCACTACAGGCTCCCTCAAGGTAACAAAGAAAGAAATACGATTGTCCATCCATGCCATTCTGAGAAGCCCACTTTCTAATGAGTCAGGAATGACTGTTTAGACTGGAGATTGACCTAGCAATTGCTTTCTTTACCCTAGGCACCTTAAACTTATAGAACCCATGAATGCCCTTTCCTTAATTCTTTAGTATCTTTTCTGTTGTCCGTGTGTGCATAACCTTTGAAATATCATCATTAGGAAAGACTTACCTAGAAAAAACATGTTAACATGGCATTGTGAATCTTAATATACCGAGATTTGAGCTTCTTTATTTGTTTGAAAGTAGCCTGGGGTTTCCATTCTTTTTCTTTTTTTTTCCATTAATTAATTAATTAATTAATTAATTTAATCAAATCTAGACCCGTGTCCCCCCCATTCCCCCACCCCATCAGAGCTCATGCATTCTGCCAAACATGCTTTCCATCTCTTTCTCAGTCTTTCTCAATATTCTCCATGGGGAAGTTGACAGATTTCAGCAGAAGTTCACTGTTTTAGTCAGCTTTGATGCAGTCCTTTCTGTTGTTGTTGTTTGTTGTTGCCAATATGCATCACTCCCAAATGCTTTGGACAAAAGCTCAAGGGACCGTGCACAAGAAACACATACAACTAGGTAATTGGCACTAGCATCCACAGATGAGGGATACCATTCATCGTTTGTTTTCCTGGGACTGTGTTACTTCACTCAGCATGATGTCCTCTAGCTCCAGCCATTTTCCTGCAAAGCTCATGATGTCGTCTTTCTTTACTGCTGCATAGAACTCCATTCTGTAGATGTACCACATTTTCTCTATCCAGTCATCAGTTGAGGGGCATTTGGGTTGGTTCCAGCTCCTTGCTATTGTGAAGAGAGCTGAAATAAACATGGCTGAGCATGTATCTCTGCAGTGGGGTGAGTCTTGAGGGTACATGCCTAGGAGTGGTATGGCTGTGTCAGGTGGCAAGTTCATTCCAAGTCTTCCAAGAGGTCTCCACACTGCTTTCCATAGTGGCTGCACGAGTTTACATTCCCACCAGCAGTGGATGAGTGTTCCCTTTTCCCCACAACCTCTCCAGCACTTGGTATAATTTGTTTTCTTGATCCTAGCCAGTCTTACTGGAGTAAGATGATATCTTAAAGTGGTTTTGATTTGTATTTCCTTAATGATTAGTGATGTTGAACACTTCTTAAGGTGTTTCTCAGCCATCTTTAGTTCCTCACTTGTGAAGTCTCTGTTCAGCTCTTTGCTCCATCTATTGAGTGGGTCATTTGTTTTCTTTCTTCTTTGTTTTTTGAGTAGTTTGTATGGTCTTATCCAGATATTCTAATGCCAGCATTCCACTTTTCTACTTTTTCTTTAGCAAGAATAAAATATAATATAGCACTGATAAAAAATATATTTTCCACAAAAGTATTGCAGTAAATATTACACAAATTGTTATTTAGGCCAAGTAGTCTTATGATATAGTTTAGATTTTTTGTTATTAAA